>OZ012738.1:506880491-507480491 GCA_963859935.3 Lathyrus sativus
ACACTTGACCTCAAGTTGATTCCTTATAAAGATCTCGTCTTGAAGCTAATCCCATACTTTGATGAGATCACTTTTCATCACATTCCCAGAGGAGAAAATTAGTTGGCTGATGCTCTAGCAACACTAGCATCTATGTTTCAAGTTAAGTGGAAGAATGAGGCACCACACATCCGTCTGAATATCTTGACGAACCTACTTATTTCCTAGCAGCCGATGTTGAAGAACCTAAAGTTGATGATCATCCTTGGTTCTATGATATCAAGCGATATCTAGAGACGCAGGAATATCCGGAAGGCATAACCATCATTGACAAAAAATACCTCAGGAAGCTCTCATCAAAGTTCTTCATCAGCGGTGACGTGTTATACAAGCGGAATTATGATTCGGTTCTGCTCAGATGCGTGGATAAACATGAGGCAGAATGTATCATAAACGTAGTGCACGAGGGATCTTTTGGAACACATGCTAGTGGTCACACTATGGTTAAGAAGATCTTGAGGGCAGGATATTATTGGATGACAATGGATATAGATTGTTGTCTCCATGTCCAGTCATGCCACAAGTGCCAAATTTACGCAGACAAAGTTTATTCTTCATCACTCCCTCTGAATGTATTGACTTTGCCTTGACCCTTCGCCATGTGGGTATAGATGTAATCGGACGCATCGAGCTAACCGCTTCGAACAGACACCGTTTCATCTTAGTGTCCATCGATTACTTCACCAAACGGGAAGAAGCTCAATCTTATGCCAACGTCACTAAGCAAGTGGTAACTCGCTTTATCAAGAAAGATATCATTTGTCGATACGGAATCCCGAACAATATCATTACTGACAATGGTTAAAACCTCAACAATAAGATGATGAATGATTTGTGTAAAAGCTTCAAGATTGAACACCACAATTCAACACCTTATCGTCCCAAAATGAATGGAGTTGTTGAGGTGGCGAACAAAAATATTAAGAAGATCGTCCAGAAGATGGTGAAGACCTACAAAGACTGGCATGAGATGTTGTCGTTTGATCTGCATGGCTATTGCACTTCAGTACGCACTTCCACAAGGGTAACCCCATTTTCTCTGGTGTATGGCATAGAAGCAGTTCTGCCTATTGAAGTAGAGATCCCTCCTTGAGGATTTTGGCAGACGTCAAGCTAGATGAAGTCGAATGGATACAAGTCAGACTCGACCAGCTTAATCTCATCGACGAGAAGCGCATGACAGCCATCTGTCATGGACAGTTATACCAGAAACGGTTGAAGAGGGCCTTTGACAAGAAAGTTCGCCCACGATTCATCAAAGCAGGAGATATGGTATTGAGGAAGATTCAGCTAACTCACGTTGATCCAAGGGGAAAATGGGCACCGAATTATGAGGGTCCATATATAGTGAAGAAGGTTTTCTCCGGAGGAGCCTTGATCCTCTCAACCATGGACGACGACGATCTTCCATCCCTTGTGAATTCAGATGCAGTTAAAAAATATTATGCCTGAAAGATAGACCTAGTGGACCAAAAAGAGAGTCCACGCAAAAATGGGCGTCCTGGTGAACCATAAAAATGGTCCAGGAAAAAATTAGAGACTAAAATAAAAGAAAAATGTATCCTGGTAGGTTGAAAACCCGAAAGGGCAGCCTAGGCAAAAGTTAGGGATTCAAAAGGCAAGACTGCATCCTGAAAAAGACATGCGAACTTTCCTCCATGATTATTGAAGCTTCCTACTGAGAAAGATCAATTCAATCGTTGCGCTCAGAAGCAAGGCGCGAAGGGTCTTCAGAGATATATGGGTCATAGCGGAGTTGGAATTCGGCAGGAAGCCAGGAACCGTTTTCAACATTGTCTTTGTTTTTATATTTCTTTCAAATCAATTACCTCTTTTAGGAATTGCCTCCTTTTGTAATTTTCCCACTTACGGGTTTTCATCAATAAAAATTACTTTCATCAAAGATTTTCTATTTCTATTTTCTTACCATATTTTTGCAAGTTTTGTTGATTTGATTATGATTTTTGCATATAATAGCATTGTGGTAGAATGAATTAAGGGATTACTTATTCTCTTAGGGTAACTAAAAGGTGACCACGACTCCAAGGAGTATACAGGAACACCATTTAAGGCCTTGAAGTGACTTGACATACAGGTCGTTAAGCCTAGCAGAAACTGGCCTTGAGTTGAAAGTCTCAGCATCTCCAAGAGTTGATTGCATCATGAAAAATGATGTCAGGAAGTCAAGCTTGTCCTCCCACCCGATCCAAAGTCCAATCTGCATTGGCAACTACCAAAGTCTGCCATATCGGTACCTACATTTCCAATTACCCATCTGCAATCATATGTGTCATACGCATCGCATTCGACATCATAATCATCCTGCATCATTTGCATATCCAGAATCATATCATACTTCCCCAGCTCTTGCATCTCCGCATGTTCAACATTTGCATTGGCATCTCCATTTATGGGACACCATTATTATTAAGCATTCACATGTGCGAGATCAGGGTTCAAGGTCAAATTTCGAAGATTTCTAAGGCTATATGTAGCCCAGCCAGGGGCATTCTCCGCAAGACCGCGGGTGTCCCCCACAAAGTTTGCAACTTTTTGTTGGAAAAATTCAAGAGCTTCAAAATGATCATCAACCCAGTCAGAGGAATTATTTGTAAAAATGTGGGTCCTCCAAGGAATTCAGGAGTATCAAAAGTGAAATTCAGCCCGGTCAGGGGAAAATCATTCAGGGCCATTGGTTCCTCATGGGAGTTATTATCATCCTTCTTTATGGTAATAGCTTATAGCATTTCTGCTCCATCATCCTTTTGCTGATGGGTCTTGCATCCTTTTGATATCATGACTAGCGTGTTTTCCATTATCCTTTTGATAATGGATCCCCTACATCCTTTTGGTGTTAGGGTTGATTTTATTTCACTCCATCATCCTTTCGTTGATGGATCTAGCATCCTTTTGTTGTTATGACTAGCGTTTCTGCTCCATCATCCTTTTGGTGATGGGTCTAGCATCCTTTTGGTGTCATGACTAGCGTATTTTCCATTACCCTTTTGGTAATGGAATCCTTACATCCTTTTGATGTCAGGTTTTCTTGGTTCCGCTCCATCATCAATTTGGTGATGGGTCTGGCATCCTTTTGATGTCATGACTAGCGGGTTTTCCATTATATTTTTGATGACGGATCCCCTACATCATTTTGGTGTTAGGGTTGATTTTGTTTTGCTCCATCATCCTTTCGGTGATGGGTCTGACATCCTTTTGGTGTTATGACTAGCGTTTCCGCTCCATCATCGTTTTGGTGATTGGTATGGCATCCTTTTGGTGTCATGACTAGCGTGTTTTCCATTACCCTTTTGGTAATGGACTCCTTACATCCTTTTGATGTCAGGTTTGCCTGGTTTCGCTCATTCATCCTTTTAGTGATGGGTCTGGCATCCTTTTGATGTCATGACAAACCTGTTTTCCATTATCTTGTTGATAACGGATCCCCTACATCCTTTTGATGTTAGGGTTGATTTTGTTTCGCTCCATCATCCTTTAGGTGATGGGTCTGACATTCTTCTGGTGTTATGACTAACGTTTCCGCTCAATCATCCTTTTGGTGATGGGTATGACATCCTTTTGGTGTCATGACTAGCATGTTTTTCATTACCCTTTTGGTAATGGACTTCTTACATCCTTTTGATGTCAAGTTTTCCTGGTTTCTCTCCATCATACTTTTGGTGATGGGTCTGGCATCCTTTTGATGTCATAACTAGCATTTTTTCCATTATCCTTTTGACAATGGATCCCTTACATCCTTTTTGTGTTAGGGTTGATTTTGTTTCGCTCCATCATCCTTTCGGTGATGGGTCTGACATTCTTTCAGTGTTATGACTAGCGTTTCCGCTCCATCATCCTTTCGGTGATGGGTATGGCATCCTTTTGGTGTCATGACTAACGTGTTTTCCATTACCCTTTTAGTAATGGACTCCTTACATCCTTTTGATTTCAGGTTTGCTTGGTTTCGCTCCATCATCCTTTTAGTGATGGGCTTGGCTTCCCTTTGATGTCATGACTAACTTGTTTTCCATTATACTGTTGATAACGAATCCCCTACATCCTTTTGGTGTTAGGGTTGATTTTGTTTCGCTCCATCATCCTTTCAGTGATGGGTCTGACATCCTTCTAGCATCTTTTTGATGTCATGACTAGCGTGTTTTTCATTATCCTTTTGATAATGGATCCCCTACATCCTTTTGGTGTTAGGGTTGATTTTGTTTTGCTTCATCATCCTTTCAGTGATGGGTCTGACATTGTTTTAGGTTTATGACTAGAGTTTCTGCTCCGTCATCCTTTTGGTGATGGGTATGGCATCCTTTTGGTGTCATGACTAGCGTGTTTTCCATTACCCTTTTGGTAATGGACTCCTTACATCCTTTTGATGTCAGGTTTGCTTGGTTTCGCTCAATCATCCTTTTAGTGATGGGCCTGGCATCCTTTTGATGTCATGACTAGCGTGTTTTCCATTATCCTTTTGAGAATGGATCCCCTACATCCTTTTGGTGTTAGGGTTGATTTTGTTTCGCTCCATCATCCTTTCAGTGATGGGTCTGACATCCTTCTAGCATCTTTTTGATGTCATGACTAGCGTGTTTTCCATTATCCTTTTGATAATGGATCCCCTACATCCTTTTGGTGTTAGGGTTGATTTTGTTTTGCTCCATCATCCTTTCAGTGATTGGTCTGACATTGTTTTAGGTTTATGACTAGAGTTTCTGCTCCGTCATCCTTTTGGTGATGGGTATGGCATCCTTTTGGTGTCATGACTAGCGTGTTTTCCATTACCCTTTTGGTAATGGACTCCTTACATCCTTTTGATGTCAGGTTTGCTTGGTTTCGCTCAATCATCGTTTTAGTGATGGGCCTGGCATCCTTTTGATGTCATGACTAACTTGTTTTTCATTATCCTGTTGATAACGGATCCCCTACATCCTTTTGGTGTTAGGGTTGATTTTGTTTCGCTCCATCATCCTTTCAGTGATGGGTCTGACATCCTTCTGGTGTTATGACTAACGTTTCCGCTCCATCATCCTTTTGGTGATGGGTATGGCATCCTTTTGCTGTCATGACTAGCGTGTATTCTATTACCCATTTGGTAATGGACTCCTTACATCCTTTTGATGTCAGGTTGGCCTGGTTTCGCTCATTCATCCTTTTAGTGATGGGTCTGGCATCCTTTTGATGTCATAACTAGCGTTTCTGCTCCATCATCCTTTTGGTTATGGATATGGCATCCATTTGGTGTCATGACTAGCGTGTTTTCCATTACCCTTTTGGTAATGGACTCCTTACATCCTTTTGATGTCAGGTTTGCTTGGTTTCGCTCCATCATCCTTTTCGTGATGGGCCTGGCATCCTTTTGATGTCATGACTAACTTCTTTTCCATTATCCTTTTGATAACGGATCCCCTACATCCTTTTGGTGTTAGGGTTGATTTTGTTTCGCTCTATCATCCTTTCGGTGATGGGTCTGACATCCTTTTGGTGTTATGACTAACGTTTCCACTCCATCATCCTTTTGGCGAAGGGTATGGCATCCTTTTGGTGTCATGACGAGCGTGTTTTTCATTATCCTTTTGGTAATGGACTCCTTACATCCTTTTGATGTCAGGTTTTCCGGGTTTGGCTCCATCATCCTTTTGGTGATGGGTCTGGCATCCTTTTGATGTCATAACTAGCGTGTTTTCCATTATCCTTTTGAGAATGGATCCCCTACATCCTTTTGGTGTTAGGGTTGATTTTTTTTCGCTCCATCATCCTTTCTGTGATGGTTCTGACATCGTTTTGGTTTTCTGACTAGAGTTTCTGTTCCATCATCCTTTTGGTGATGGGTCTGGCATCCTTTTGGTGTCACGACTAGCGTTTTTCCATTACCCTTTTGGTAATGGACTCCTTACATCCTTTTGATGTCAGGTTTGCCTGGTTCTGCTCCATCATCCTTTTGGTGATGGGGGTCTGGCATTCTTTTGATGTCATGACTAGCTTGTTTTACATTATCCTTTTAATAATGGATCCCCTACATCCTTTTGGTGTTAGGGTTGATTTTGTTTCGCTCCATCATCCTTTCAGTGATGGGTCTGACATCCTTTTGGTGTTAGGGTTGATTTTTTTTCTTTCCATCATCCTTTCGTTGATGGGTCTGACATCCTTTTGGTGTTATGACTAGAGTTTCCGCTCCATCATCCTTTTGGTGATGGGTCTGGCAACCTTTTGGTGTCATGACTAGCGTGTTTTCCATTACCCTTTTGGTAATGGACTCCTTACATCCTTTTGATGTCAGGTTGGCCTGGTTACGCTCATTCATCCTTTTAGTGATGGGTCTGGCATCCTTTTAATGTCATGACTAACCTGTTTTCCATTATCCTGTTGATAACGGATCCCCTACATCTTTTGATGTTAGGGTTGATTTTGTTTCGCTCCATCATCCTTTCGGTGATGGGTCTGACATTCTTCTGGTGTTATGACTAACGTTTCCGCTCAATCATCCTTTTGGTGATGGGTATGGCATCCTTTTTGTGTCATGACTAGCGTGTTTTTCATTACCCTTTTGGTAATGGACTTCTTACATCCTTTTCATGTCAGGTTTTCCTGGTTTCGCTCCATCATACTTTTGGTGATGGGTCTGGCATCCTTTTGATGTCATAACTAGCGTTTTTTCCATTATCCTTTTGATAATGAATCCCCTACATCCTTTTGGTGTTAGGGTTGATTTTGTTTCGCTCCATCATCCTTTCGGTGATGGGTCTGACATTCTTTTGGTGTTATGACTAGCGTTTCCGCTCCATCATCCTTTTGGTGATGGGTATGGCATCCTTTTGGTGTCATGACTAGCGTGTTTTCCATTACCCTTTTGGTAATGGACTCCTTACATCCTTTTGATGTCAGGTTTGCTTGGTTTTGCTCCATCATCCTTTTCGTGATGGGCCTGGCATCCTTTTGATGTCATGACTAACTTGTTTTCCATTATGCTGTTGATAACGGATCCCCTACATCCTTTTGGTGTTAGAGTTGATTTTGTTTCGCTTCATCATCCTTTCAGTGATGGGTCTGACATCCTTCTGGTGTTATGACTAACGTTTCCGCTCCATCATCGTTTCGGTGATGGGTATGGCATCCTTTTGGTGTCATGACTAGCGTGTTTTCTATTACCCATTTGGTAATGGACTCCTTACATCCTTTTGATGTCGGGTTTTCCTGGTTTCGCTCCATCATCCTTTTGGTGATGGGTCTGGCATCTTTTTTATGTCATGACTAGCGTGTTTTCCATTATCCTTTAGATAATGGATCCCCTACATCCTTTTGGTGTTAGGGTTGATTTTGTTTTGCTCCATCATCCTTTCAGTGATGGGTCTGACATTGTTTTGGTTTTATGATTAGAGTTTCTGCTCCGTCATCCTTTTGGTGATGGGTCTGGCATCCTATTGGTGTCATGACTAACGTTTTTTCCACTACCCTTTTGGTAATGGACTCCTTACATCCTTTTGATGTCAGGTTTTCCTGGTTCTGCTCCATGATCCTTTTGGTGATGGGGGTCTGGCATTCTTTTGATGTCATGACTAGCGTGTTTTCCATTATCCTTTTGATAATGGATCCCCTACATCCTTTTGGTGTTAGGGTTGATTTTTTTTCGCTCCATCATCCTTTCGAAGATGGGTCTGACATCCTTTTGATGTTATGACTAGCGTTTCTGCTCCATCATCCTTTTGGTTATGGATATGGCATCCATTTGGTGTCATGACTAGCGTGTTTTCCATTGCCCTTTTGGTAATGGAATCCTTACATCCTTTTGATGTCAGGTTTGCCTGGTTTCGCTCCATCATTCTTTTAGTGATGGGTCTGGCATCCTTTTGATGTCATGACTAACCTGTTTTCCATTATCCTTTTGATAACGGATCCCCTACATCCTTTTGGTGTTAGGGTTGATTTTGTTTCGCTCCATCATCCTTTCAGTGATGGGTCTGACATCCTTTTGGTGTTATGACTAACGTTTCCACTCCATCATCCTTTTGGCGATGGGTATGGCATCCTTTTGGTGTCATGACTAGCGTGTTTTCCATTATCCTTTTAGTAATGGACTCCTTACATCCTTTTGATGTCAGGTTTTCCTGGTTTCGCTCCATCATCCTTTTGGTGATGGGTCTGGCATCCTTTTGATGTCATGACTTGCGTGTTTTCCATTATGCTTTTGAGAATGGATCCCCTACATCCTTTTGGTGTTAGGGTTGATTTTTTTTCGCTCCATCATCCTTTCTGTGATGGGTCTGACATCGTTTTGGTTTTCTGACTAGAGTTTCTGTTCCATCATCCTTTTGGTGATGGGTCTGGCATCCTTTTGGTGTCATGACTAGCGTTTTTCCATTACCCTTTTGGTAATGGACTCCTTACATCCTTTTGACGTCAGGTTTGCCTGGTTCTGCTCCATCATCCTTTTGGTGATGGGGGTCTGGCATTCTTTTGATGTCATGACTAGCTTGTTTTCCATTATCCTTTTAATAATGGATCCCCTACATCCTTTTGGTGTTAGGGTTGATTTTGTTTCGCTCCATCATCCTTTTAGTGATGGGTCTGACATCCTTTTGGTGTTAGGGTTGATTTTTTTCACTCCATCATCCTTTCGTTGATGGGTCTGACATCCTTTTCGTGTTATGACTAGAGTTTCCGCTCCATCATCCTTTTGGTGATGGGTCTGGCAACCTTTTGGTGTCATAACTAGCGTGTTTTCCATTACCATTTTGGTAATGGACTCCTTACATCCTTTTGATGTCAGGTAGGCCTGGTTTTGCTCATTCATCCTTTTAGTGATGGGTTTGCCATCCTTTTGATGTCATGACTAACCTGTTTTCCATTATCCTGTTGATAACGGATCCCTTACATCTTTTGATGTTAGGGTTGATTTTGTTTCGCTCCATCATCGTTTCGGTGATGGGTATGACATTCTTCTGGTGTTATGACTAACGTTTCCGCTCAATCATCCTTTTGGTGATGGGCATGGCATCCTTTTGGTGTCATGACTAGCGTGTTTTTCATTACCCTTTTTGTAATGGACTTCTTACATCCTTTTCATGTTAGGTTTTCCTGGTTTCGCTCCATCATACTTTTGGTGATGGGTCTGGTATCCTTTTGATGTCATAACTAGCATTTTTTCCATTATCCTTTTGATAATGAATCCCCTACATCCTTTTGGTGTTAGGGTTGATTTTGTTTCGCTCCATCATCCTTTCGGTGATGGGTATGGCATCCTTTTGGTGTCATGACTAGCGTGTTTTCCATTACCCTTTTGGTAATGGACTCCTTACATCCTTTTGATGTCAGGTTTGCTTGTTTTCGCTCCATCATCCTTTTAGTGATGGGCCTGGCATCCTTTTGATGTCATGACTAACTTGTTTTCCATTATTCTGTTGATAACGGATCCCCTACATCCTTTTGGTGTTAGAGTTGATTTTGTTTCGCTCCATCATCCTTTCAGTGATGGGTCTGACATCCTTCTGGTGTTATGACTAACGTTTCCGCTCCATCATCCTTTCGGTGATGGGTATGGCATCCTTTTGGTGTCATGACTAGCGTGTTTTCTATTACCCATTTGGTAATGGACTCCTTACATCCTTTTGATGTCAGGTTTTCCTGGTTTCGCTCCATCATCCTTTTGGTGATGGGTCTGACATCTTTTTTATGTCATGACTAGCGTGTTTTCCATTATCCTTTAGATAATGGATCCCCTACATCCTTTTGGTGTTAGGGTTGATTTTGTTTTGCTTCATTATCCTTTCAGTGATGGGTCTGGCATTGTTTTGGTTTTATGACTAGAGTTTCTACTCCGTCATCCTTTTGGTGATGGGTCTGACATCCTATTGGTGTCATGACTAACGTTTTTTCCACTACCCTTTTGGTAATGGACTCCTTACATCCTTTTGATGTCAGTTTTTCCTGGTTCCGCTCCATCATTCTTTTGGTGATGGGGGTCTGGCATTCTTTTGATGTCATGACTAGCGTGTTTTCCATTATCCTTTTGATAATGGATCCCCTACATCCTTTTGGTGTTAGGGTTGATTTTTTTTCGCTCCATCATCCTTTCGGTGATGGGTCTGATATCCTTTTGATGTTATGACTAGCGTTTCCGCTTCATCATCCTTTTGGTTATGGATATGGCATCCATTTGGTGTCATGACTAGCGTGTTTTCCATTACCCTTTTGGTAATGGACTCCTTGTATCTTTTTGATGTCAGGTTTTCCTGGTTTTGCTCCATCATCCTTTTAGTGATGGGTCTGGCATCCTTTTGATGTCATGACTAACCTGTTTACCATTATCCTTTTGGTGATGGATCCCCTACATCCATTTGGTGTTAGGGTTGATTTTTTTTCGCTCCATCATCCTTTCTTTGATAGGTCTGACATCCTTTTGGTGTTATGACTAGAGTTTCTGCTCCATCATCCTTTTGGTGATGGGTCTGGCATCCTTTTGGTGTCATGACTAGCGTGTTTTCCATTACCCTTTTGGTAATGGACTCCTTACATCCTTTTGATGTCAGGTTTGCCTGGTTCCGTTCCATCATCCTTTTGGTGATGGGGGTCTGGCATCCTTTTGATGTCATGACTAGCGTGTTTTCCATTATCCTTTTTATAATGGACCCCCTACATCCTTTTGGTGTTAGGGTTGATTTTGTTTCGCTCTATCATCCTTTTGGTGATGGGTCTGACATCCTTTTGGTGTTTAGACTAACATTTCTGCTTCATCATCCTTATGGTGATGGGTCTGACATATTTTTGGTGTCATGACTAGTGTGTTTTCCATTACCCTTTTGGTAATGGACTCCTTACAACCTTTTGATGTCAGGTTTGCCTGGTTCCGTTCTATCATCATTTTGGTGATGAGTATAGCATCATTTTTATATCATGACTAGCGTTTTTCCATTATCCTTTTGATAATGGATCCCCTACATCCTTTTGAGGTACGAGCAATGTGTGTGAGTGTACTGCCATCCTTTTGGTGGTAGCGACCTTTGCATGATATCCATTGTTTCATTCGCAAGCATTTTCCTTCTTTTCGGGCAAATTCAGGTTCTTTTATATCTAATCGTCTTCTACCTCAAAAGAATGAATTCCATAGCATTTCGTCTTACTAGGTTTAAGCCGATTAGATAGAGGCATCTGTCATACCCTAAATACGCCCACCTCTTTTCAACTTTGACTAGCTTTTGCCTTGTTTTCCTCTGCATATCATTTATGTCGCATCCTGCCAGTGTTATCAGCCGAATTGAATTTATTGAGATTACAGTCACCTTGCTCGCATTTTAGACGACTCAAATCAGTTCAAACGAGAAGTTCCATGTCGAAATCGAGCGAAAATCGCCCCCTTTTTGATGATTTAGTCTGTGCTGATAATTTGGCGCATATCGGTGTCCGCCCGTTTTTTCCGTTTCTTTTTCCATATTACTTTGCATTTTTTATTACCTCTTTGCTTTTTATTTTTTATTTTTTTTATTTAGAAAATAGTTATATATATATATATATATATATATATATATATATATATATATATATATATATATATATATATATATATATATATATATATATATATATATATATATATATATATATATATATATATATATATATATATATATATATATATATATATATATATTTGTTTAGTTTATTTAATAGATTTTATTAGAATTAAATAGTTTTTAAATATATTCATATATATATATATATATATATATATATATATATATATATATATATATATATATATATATATATATATATATATATATATATATATATATATATATATATATATATATATATATATATATATATATATATATATATATATATATATATATATATATATATATATATATATATATATATATATATATATATATATATATATATATATATATATATATATATATATATATATATATATATATATATATATATATATATATATATATATATATATATATATATATATATATATATATATATATATATATATATATATATATATATATATATATATATATATATATATATATATATATATATATATATATATATATATATATATATATATATATATATATATATATATATATATATATATATATATATATATATATATATATATATATATATATATATATATATATATATATATATATATATATATATATATATATATATATATATATATATATATATATATATATATATATATATATATATATATATATATATATATATATATATATATATATATTGATTTTAGAATTTATTTAATAGCTTAGAATATATTGTTGTCATTAGTTCTTTTCTTTTAAAATAGGCTTAGAATTTTTAAATTTTTTTTTTATAATATCATTTCAACTAGGATAGATTTTTTCTTTTATATAATATTTAGGTCAATTAGAATAGAATAATATTTTTTTATTAGAATAGTTTTTTTTTTAATTAGAACCTAGTCTTTTAGTTAGAGCATTAGATTTAAAAATTACTTTAGAATTAATTTGGATATTAAATTTAGATTATATTTTATTAATTAGGATTTAATTATTTAGAGTTAATTTAGATTAGTTTAATTCATATTTAAGTTATTTACTTCATAGTATATTAGAAATAGTTTACTATAGATTTTAATTAGAAATTAGATGTTTTATTTTTATTAGAATTATTTTAGATTTTTTTTATTCATAATTTTAATTAGGATTTAATTTAGGAAATTAGAGTTGATTGGATTAAGTTTTTATTAGGTTAATTAGGTCATTAGAATTAATTATTAGTTTTTTTATTAGTTATTAGAATAGATTAATTAGGACTTTAGTTTAATTATTAGTCATTTAGTTAGTCAACTTTTGTTTTATCAGCATCTCGTTAATCATGTTTTTCTATTTTATTAATCAGTTAATCAATCATTAAGCCATAACCACAGTTGCGCCACATGTCGTTTCCCCATATATACCGTAATTATTCATCGTCTCCCACATTAACACAACCCTAGCGCCTCTTTCTTCAACCATCTTCAAAAATTTCTGAAACTTCAAACATCAACACACTCACCCCTTCCTTCCACCGCGAATCATTTCATCTCCTTCCAAACATCATCTCCGACAAACCACCACCACTCTCCATTCACAATCCTCTTCTTCAACAAACCTCACCCATTTCAAAAAACTCAAAAACAACCTTCATATCACCACCAGATTTTTCCGAAACCAACTCATAAACCGTCCAGCAACATAAACTCTCAACCACCACTTTCACCTTTGTTGCACCCTAAAATTTGACCAACCGGGTCCCGCATCTGGTCCTTGTTTCGACACATCTCGCATTCGCATTTACATACTGCATATAGTGCATTTCTTCAATCATGGTGATTTTATCGGGATTACAACCCTGCTGTCGCATTTTAGGTATCTCAGACCGATTCGGGTAATCAGAGGCTATTTTAGGAAGTCGCGCGCTTCCTGGGTGTTTTCGGCTTACGCAGTGATTTTTGAGATTTTTGGTGTTCGGGTTACTGTTTGCTTCGATCTGGTCTCGCGCTCTCTTTTATATTGGTTATTTGCCTTTGTCTGCATTTTTTTAGAATTTAATAGCTTCTTGTAGATTTTAAATAGGCTTTATAATATTTTTTAGAATTTAAATAGATTTTTTAATCATTTTTAGAATATAATAGATTTTTAATAGATAATAAATAGCATTTTCTTTTTTAGAATATTAGGGTTTTAATAGAAAAATATTTTCCTTTTCTAATATAGATTTTCTTTTAGATTAATAGATTTTTCTTTTATAAAAATTAGTATGGATTTTATTTCTAGATATTATAGATTTTTCTATTTTTATAGGAGTTAATGGATTTTCTTTTAGATATTATTAGATATTAATAGATTTTAATTAGAGATTAATAGTTTTAGATAGATTTTGGTTTTGGTTTTTAAATAGAATATGAGAATATTAAATAGATTTTAGAGTTATTTGTTTGTTAGTTTAAATAGAAATTAATTGGTTTCTTTCAATAGGTTAATATAGTTTTAATTAGATATTAATTAGGTGTTAGTTAATTAAGTTTAATTGATTTTCGTTTTTAATTAGTCTTAATCCATTTCATTCAGATTTTTGGGTTTTTTCAATCATTTTCGTGGGCCAGTTTTAGATGGTGGAGGCCCAGTTCTGCGAAGCCCATTCATGCAGGTCCAGAATTATCCATGTCTATATAAATATCAGGCCACGTGTGAATCAAGGAAGAGGCCACGTTATTCATTCCACACTCAGACACATCACTCTCACATTCTCTCACACTCTGCTACGCCTCACACACACGTGGCGTTCATGCATTCATTCCCCCCACTACCCATGCCAAGTGTCTCAGTCTGAGTATCGCCGGTTGCATGGCCGGCGGCCATGCAACCACCCCAACCGTCATTTTCCGGCCACCACAACTACCAACCGCCGGTGACCCTAACTTACTCCGGCCACCGTTTAGCTCGCCGGAAACGCCAAAATCCCCAGATTTCCTTCAATCTTCATCCTCTCCGGTCCAATCTTCATCAACAATAACCAAGATTTTCCAGATTCTTCATGTGTTCATACCACGTTCATCATCCAAATTCCAGAAATCATCCAGTTCATTCAAATCACCAAAATCCAGAAGCTTCAACAAACTTCCTTCAAGATTCTTCAATAATCGTCTCCAGAAACAAGTTTCAGCAAGAACCTTCATCAATTCATCAAGCACTTCCCCAGGACGTTTCTCAGAAACTCCATCTTCAACGTCCTTTTCCAGAAAACTCCGATGAGCCTTCTTGATCTTCGCCGATCATCACCGAGAAGTCTCCTCAGATCTCCGTACCAAATCCATCCGTGACGGTTTTTCGCTCATCAGAATCAAGAACACGCATCAGGTTCTTCATTGTTTGCTCGTCAAATTTCTAGATCCACCGTCTTCAACACACCTTCGTGAGTTCATCACCTCCAAATCTCCAGAAGCGCAAGAAACTTCCAGGACCTTCTTCAGAGTTCGTCATTCTTTCAAGAACGTCACCGTTTCTTCTTCAACAAACGCAGAATCTTCAAAGACGCTCGAACATCGTCATCCATCCGTGTTTGTTGTTATTCTGTTGGAATTGAGGATTCAGAGTAGAATGAAGGAAGTTGATAAGACCTAAGGTTCATGACGCAAAAGGAGATTGGGAGATTGGAAAAACAATCTGAAGATAGGAAGGTACTGGGAGATTGGATGAAACGAGAGAGAAGCTGAGAGAGGGAGAACGACGGAAGGTGAACAGTGGATTGGGAAGGAAGGAGAAGGATTAGGGTTTGAGGCGTGAGAGAGAGAGGGTTGTGTGTTGGATTGGGCCTCAAGCCCATTGGGTTCCTTCTGAATGCACCTCCAATTTCCTTTCCCCCCCCCCCCTGCGCGTGTGTGGGCTGGGCCTGCTATAGTTAGCTACTTGCACCTCCGTTTTGCTCATCAAACCCCCTCCTCCGTGTGAATATTTTTGGTGGGCTGGGCCTGCTGATTGTTTTACTGGTTGAATCACCCCTGTATCTGTTGTACCCCCCCTTTTTTGTTTTCTTTTCTTTATTTTGTTTAGTTTTTTTTTTAATAGAAAATAATAAAGAAAAATGAGAATAGTATGAAAAAGAGAAAAAAAGATATGAAAAAGAAATATAGAAAAAAATAATAAAGAAAAGAGAAAAAAAATATGAAAAGATTATATTTGAAAAAATGAAAAAGAAATAAAGAATATTGAAAAATAGTATGAAAAAATAGAGAAAAAATATAAAAAAATATTGAAAAAGAAAAGGAGAAAGAATGTGAAAAATATTGAAATAGAAAAAAGAAAGACATGAAAAAAAGAAGAAAATAGAAGTATGAAAAAGAGAAAAAAATATTAGATGTAATATTTTTTTAGAGTGTTTTTTTTCCAGAGTTTATTTTACCTTTTTAGGGATAGTTTAGAAGTCCACTTGTTAGGGGACTTTTCCATTTGATTTTTTTTCATGATAGGATAGGATAGTATTTCCTAGGAGTTTATTTTCAGTATTCACTCATTGTAACCATTTTTCAGAATGTTAATAAAACGAGATTTGAGTTGTGGTCCCGAAGTAGCCGAACTACAGCTGCTCTGATTCCTCGTGCCAGCCGAGGATATGTAGGCATAGGATGCGATATCCTAGCGAGCACACTAATAACTAACCTTTTGTTCTCTCGCTGTTGTGCGATCGAGACTTTCCCGCTGACGCCTGATGTTACCCCTTTTTCTCTCTTGCCCGAGTGCATTTGAGACCAGACCGTAGCTTTTCCCATAGGTTCCCGTACCTTTAAAACCAGTTGATTTCTCACTGCTGTGTGAGAATACCCTGTTTAGCCGTAGTTAGTCTGAACTACGTAAAGCTATGATCTTCCATGCCGTGTGGAAGTACGTAGGCACAAGACGCGAGGTCTTGGCGAGCCAATTTGCCTGTAGTTTCCCGAACTACGTTGACTCTGACTTTCTCTCTTGAGAATACGTAGGCATAGAGTGCGACGCTCTATCGAGTCAATTCCCTTCTGTTTAGATTTAGCAGCCGTAGATAGATTGTTTTTGCATCCTGTAGACAAACCAAGAAAGCGTGGATCCCGTCGAGTACGACGGACGTGAGGGGTGCTAATACCTTCCCCTTGCGTAACCGACTCCCGAACCCAGGTTTTGGTTGCGATGACCATACCTTTTCCCGTTTTTTTGCGAGGTTTACTTCGAGCGTTTCCTTTCCCTCCGTTGGGATAAATAACGCACGGTGGCGACTCTCCTGTTCAGCCGGCGCCGATTTTCGCAGTAGCGACAGCTGGCGACTCTGCTGGGGACTGCGATAGTTCCCCATGCATGTGGGATCCAACGTCCCCTAAGAGAGTCCATCCTAGCGCTTGTTTGCTTGTCTATTCGGGCTTATTTATTGATATTATCTGTTGCTATTGGGGTGTGACGGGTGTTCTATGATTGAGAGATAAGCCGGACCTGGGCTTGAGTGCACCTTAGACTTAGAGTAGAGATTAGTGGGCGCGTACCGGCTTTGCTTGTACTAGTGTCCCGCGAAATCTACACTCGGACGAGGTTCTTCTGGTTGACTTCTTTTTCTACCCTTTGGGTCGAGGGGGTTGTTGGTTAGTTGGATTGTCGACTCCGGGAACCGATCATTTGGAAGTTAGCTAAGTGAGGCCTTTTCAAGACTTGATGATGCCACTCCTTCTGGGAATCGTATCGTCAGTCTTGAAAGTCTGTGACGCTAACGACCGCATAGGATGCCGTACCTTGTCAGATATAGGTTCACACCTGTGAGTGGGGGGTTTTTTTTTTGCAGGAAACTTGACTTCCAACCTACCCGTTATTTTGGTCTCTCTTCAGAGCGAACGTACTCCGTCAGCAGCGCAGCAGTATTCAGATTTGTGTGGGGGTTGTGGTCCCGTTGTTTGCTGCATCTTGCATATCATGTGCATATCAGCGTTGCATCATATTGCATATCATCCTCCAGTTAGCCAGAGTTCTGACCCAGCCTTTGTTTCCTGAAGGTAATTACCCAGAGTTTGGATTGAGCAATTGTTGATTGTCAGAAGACCGACCTAGGGGTTGAGTAGATTTGAGCAGAATCAAGCATTGAAGTCAGTTGAAGACTATTGGTAGCTATGTCTGAAGGCAATTTCCAGTCCCCTAACACTTTGACAGGGTTCACTATGACGTCCAACCCTCTGTATGATTCTATGGAAGACTTCCCGCAAGTGAACAACGTTACGGCAGACCAAGTTGTACAGCCTCCTGTTGAGAACCGAGATCGACATGAGCAGTTTGTTGCCCGAAATGAGCGTCCTCCTCCTGTTAACAATCAAGGTGTTGCTTTCCCTGTGACGAATTACCGAAGAGATATTCCAATAGCCAGGACCGTAGATCCAAGAGCTCTTGAGACGGATAGAAAACTCCGAGCGTTGGAAGAAGGAATGAAAGCTTTGAAAGTGAAAGATGCTGTTAACCTGGATGCTGCAGACATGTGTTTGGTTCCTGACCTGGTGTTGCCTTATAAGTTCAAAGTGCCGAAATTTGAGAAGTACACGGGAGATAGCTGTCCGAAGCAACATTTGATGATGTTTTGTCGAAGAATGACTTCGTTTGTGCGAGATGACAAGTTGATGATCCATTGCTTTCAAGATAGTCTGACTGGGGCATCTTTGAGGTGGTATATGCAGTTAGAGAGAAATCAAATTCAGTCATGGATGGATTTAGCCAGAGCTTTTCTAAAGCAGTACGATTATAATCTAGACATAGCTCCCCATCGCATGCAGTTGCAAGAACTGTCTCAAGAGAACAATGAACCTATCAGGAAGTATGCTCAGAGATGGAGAGAATTTGCTGCTAGAGTGCATCCACTGCTTTTAGACCGAGAGCTGACAAGCATGTTTGTAGATTCCCTACAAGATCCGTACTTCGAAAGACTTCTTGGACTTCCATTAAGTTTCTCTGACGTGGTAACATTAGGAGAATGCCTTGAGTATGCCATAAGAATTGGGAAAATTCAGATTACTTCAAACGATCAAGATGGTGAAACTGAATACCCTTGTGACTATCAGAGTGAAGAAGGAGTTGTGATCAATGCAGTCATGCCAAAGGTTGAATATCCTCGAAGCGAATCAGTGAATTTTGTTGGTTCTTCATCTTATCAGAGATCAGTACCTCCTGTGGCTTGTTATACTGAACAGACAGCCGTGCCTGGGGCACCCTATCAGGAATCTTATGTCGCTTCCATTGCAAATCAGCAAGCTCGGGGTCGAGGTTATCAGAATCAGCGTCAGAACCAGAATCGACCTCGCAACAACTTGGAACGAAGGAAAGCTCCTTCTCACCCAGTGCCTATGCCATATAGCCAGCTGCTACCATCCTTGATCCAGAGTTCTTTGGTGGAACCTAAAGCTCTTAAGCTAGTTCCAAAACCTTACCCTCCTGGGTATAATCCCCACGTTCATTGTGGTTATCATGGTGGCTCTCCAGGGCATTCAACTGAAGATTGTAAAGCATTTCAGGCGAAGGTACAGCAGTTGATTGACCAAGATCGCATTTCCTTTCGAGAAGGATTTCTGTTTGTTCATACCAACCGCTCAGCTGTCTAAGCTCGTAGATTCAGAAAGTGTTCCCCAGCAAAAGCCAGTGGTTCAGACAGGCAGGCGCCCTCAGCATTGGCAGTCCTCAGACTTTTATATCATTTGCATTTGTAGTTTCTTTTCTGTTAGTTACTACTCGCTTTTAAACATTGTCTGTTTCGAATGGTGATATTAATGAAGTGACTATGCATTTTTCTGAATTAATCATGTCGCTGTAGCTCATTTACTGCATTGCACTGACACTTGCATTTTATTCACTCCACTTTATCACTGTGACTAGCAAAGATTGGAGGGAGGATGGCGAAACTGAAAACTCATAACCGATGATCGTATGCTTTCAGATAAGACCTTACCGATGACGTACAAGGCATTGTTTCAAATTCCCCAAACACTGGAGATATAAGGAGTTAATCCCTTGTTAACCACTTCGAGCCAGGAAGTAGAAGTTTTTTCGGACTTTTTAACCCTCACATCTTAACCCGGGGCAGGGTAGTTGTCAGTTAGCTTGACCGAGCGTTCAAGTCTTGCAGAGGAGTGTTGTCTTTCGAGGACCAATATCAGTTTACACCTTTCAAGGGTGAAACGTCACCAATCAAGAGTGAGACGGTTACAATCCTTTCGGAGCAATCAAGACAACCAGTGTCACACGACTTTGTTCCAAAAGAAAGAAGAAAGAAAGCCCGCTAAGTAAGAAGAACGAAAAATCTAGAAAGCTAATACTTAGGCAAAAATCAGGGGCATCCCGCTGGACTTCAAAAAGAAAAAATCGAAAAGAACTCAAAATGAGTCAGTCCAGGCAAAAATTAGGGAATCAAAAGAACGAAAAAGAAGGGATAGAAATTTTTCCCCAGCGAGTCACAAAGTCGTGTACACAGACACCGAAAGTGAAGAAGGAGTAACTATCACTCTAGAAAAGCCTTGTGTGTTCCTTAATTGTGGTTCTTATCATTCAACATACCTCTCGAAGAGGCGAGCGCTTGAGCTAAGTTAACTGAACCTTAGGATCGGAGATCATCACGTAGAAGGGGTGGGTACAAATTAAAATTTGAGCCAAATATCTTTTGTTTCACGAACCGTGAACCCGACCACGATACAACCCTTAAAAGACCTAATTGAGGTAGGGTTATTCTGAAAGCGCATTACGATAAGGTTGAGTAACCTGACTCCTTCTTGACTTGCTAGTCACATCCTTGTTGTGTTTTTCACTGACCACGTAAGCACTACGTTTGAACTTTGGTTCATTCGTCACTCATAATCATGACATGTAAATGAGTGACAGCTCAATTTTTTTCAAAATCTGCATGAACACTGCATTAGGATTACCATTCGTGAACAGACAATTTTAATTGCAGGATAGTAGTTGACATGAAAGAAATTCCAACAGGGAACTGTCGAGCAAGACTGAGTAATTCAGCAGTCTGAACCAGAATGGTGTATGTTGTGGAGACTTGTGAATCAGGGGCATTATCTTCCAGTGAGTTCGGAATCAGTTAGACCGGGGACAAGTCCCGAAGCTTCAGTCGATCAGGGGCAGTTTGTGTGAGAAGCAGTTGATCAGAAGTGAGTCTTCTCGAGAGCCATTCAGGGGCAGTTATGCAGAACGTTGAGATTTGAAAGCAGACACTGCAGGTGGATAATCAGATCGGGTTAAGTCGCTAGAACGCTCATTCAGGGGCAAGTCACCGCAGAGAGTGTTGAAACCAGCTGGGTTGACAATTGTTTAATTGAAGTGGAATCCCCTTTGTGTACAGATACCGGGGCAAGTAATCTCGAGGTCGTCTCGTGGCAAGTTGTTCAGAGCAATATTCCCAAGAGTTAGATTGGGGCAAAGTTGAGTGCACTGGGGTAAGTTGTGCAAGCCAGTTGTTTATCCCCAGCAAGAGTTGAGTATCGGGGAATCGTGTCAATACCCTTATCAAAAACCTAAACCTCCTAAATAAGAAGAGCCGTGTTGTCGGTGGATTGCTATCCTACAGTTAAAATCTGTTACCTGTCAGAACTTCGTAACCAAGTCGTTTCTAAAGCCCAGGGCTCGCCTGGCAAACCGGTAACTAGTCCTCGTCTGGCCCATGCTTCCGTAAAATACCAGTTCTCGCCTGGTACCTGTTTTCGTTTAACCCAGTTGTCGTATTGTCGACCCTTTTTCCGTAAATACCAGGTCTCGCCTGGTACTTGCCTTTCTCTTAACCAATTATCGTATTGTCGATTTGCTTCCCGTAAACATCAGTTCTCGCCTGATGCATGTCAACTTCCAACCAGTTCTCGTCTGGTTGTTTTCTTTTCTTTAACCTATTGTTGTATCAGTTCTCGTCTGGTACATGTCAGCTTTCAGCCAGTTCTCGCCTGGTTGTCTTTTCTTAGCCTATATCCAATCAGCCCCGTCTGACGTTCAAAACATAAAAAACCAATTTTCGTTCAAGTTTCCTAATCTATTTTGCTATCAGTTCTCGCCTGGTAGTCTACCTTTGAATGCTAGTTCTCGTCTAGTATTTTCCATCTTGTTAATAACCCGCTGTTTATCTAGAAAAACCAAAAAATATGTAAATACCCGATACAATAATATTGTCATGTTTCCCGATACAAATCTTAATGGATACCAGTTCCCCGAGTAATGTTTGAATTCCTTGTGGATGTTGTTAAATCAGAATTGCTACTCTTCAGCAGATGAAAGTTGCGTATTATCCCCGGAAGAGTCGAGATTGTATTTTACCCCGTATCAGAGTAGGATCAGGAGTATCCCCAGTAGATTAAGATTGATATCCTTGATAGTAGGGGCATTTCCAGCAGTGTGCTGCGCGCAGTCAACCCTAGTTTGGGTCAATCCCTGCAGAGCACAATCAGTTGCCAATGGTTTGAAGAAAGCATCCCCAAGCAGAGTTGTCTTTCTCCCTTTTCCAGCATTTATTTTGCTGAGATGATTCTATGATATCAAGTTACCTTCAGCGGAGTTGACGTTGCCTTTGGCATTTATTTTGCCAAGTGGTTCCAGACCTGGTGTTCTCTGGCGGCTAGAGCTCACATTAGCATTTGCATATATCATTAAGATTTGCATCTATCAAAACGCATAGCATATTCATGTCGTACGGGGCATTGCATTTACAAATACATAGCATATTCATGTCGTGCGGGCCATTGCATTTACAAATACATAGCATATTCATGCCGTGCGGGGCATTGCATTTACAAATACATAGCATATTCATGCCGTATAGGATATTGCAATTACAAATGCATAACATTCACATGTCATATAGGGAATTGCATCATTTCAAGCATACGCATGTCGAAACATAGACCAGGATGGTTACCTATTGGCTTTCGAATTTGTTCACCTGCAGAGTTGTTTGGTTAAGCTTCTCTTCTCCATCAGCGGAGTGATTTCTTCACATCTGGTTGTTGCGTCAGCACGGGAAAGAAAAACGAAGAAAGATTGACACATATCAAACTTCTGAAGCTGCCGCCTTCGTCAAAATAGGTGTCAGGCAGTTCAATTCAGAATTCCCCAGGAGAGTTTCCTCAGGTTCGCCGTGAACCATGAGTCGACAGAAAAGATCCCATAACAGATGGAAAGGTGTTTGCTTTTTGAAGCATTATTCCGAAGAATCAGTATCTGTGGCGTCACACAGGTGATTGATGTTGAAAAAAAACAGCAGAAAATTTTACCAGTTGTTGCCGTGACAATCAGACTTCAGTTTATTAGACGCTATTTCTCAAGCAGTTTCGCAGTTTATTTTGCGGTTGGCAAATTTCAGGGTTCCATTTGTATTCAACCATCTTCTACCTTTGAATGATCAAAGGCTGGGCGCTCTTCAACCATTCAGGTCCAAGCTGTTTGAATAGGGGCAGCTGTTGCACCCTAAAATTTGACCAACCGGGTCCCGCATCTGGTCCTTGTTTCGACACATATCGCATTCGCATTTACATACTGCATATAATGCATTTCTTCAATCATTGTGAGTATCAGGGAGGATTACGTCCCTAAGTGTTCCCTTGATTGGAAAAATAATCCCATGGCGATCACCAGGTATAACTTTTATGACCTCATTATGAATGAGATCGATAAGGTCTAGACCTTGGATGAGTTTAAGGTCATGGAGTTCCGAACCATGATCACTATGGATTAGGGGGTGATGAGACTACAGACAAATACCTGAGTATGTTTCACCGATAGTGTCCCTTGCTTGGGTATTTTGTAAGTAGTATTTATTTGTACAAGGGATTATGTACTTATTTTTACCATTTTCCTTCTATAAGAAAGATGTAATATCCCATATCCTCTTAATTTGCTCTATTCTTTGTCAGTTGGGACAAAGTGAGTTCCTAAAGGCTATATTCCTTGTCAGTTGACACAAATTGAGTAATTAGTAAGTTTCGCTATTGCGAAAATCGGCGCCGGCTGACAGAAGAGTCGCCACCGTGCGTTATTTATCCCAACAGAGGGAAAGGAAACGCTCGAAGTAAACCTCGCAAAAACGGGAAAAGGTATGGTCATCGCAACCAAAACCTGGATTCGGGAGTCGGTTACGTAAGGGGAAGGTATTAGCACCCCTCACGTCCGTCGTACTCGACGGGATCCACGCTTGCTTGGTTTGTACGGATTACACTTCTATCTAAACTAAAGGATGAGGTCTAAAAAGAAAAGAAAACATGACTCGGCAAAGCATCGCACTTTATGCCTACGTATTCCCGTCTGGAACGAGAAATCAGAGTCAACGTAGTTCGCCTAACTACGGGAGAAGGTGGGGAAGGTTGCTCGCTAGGATATCGCATCCTATGCCTACGTACTTCCACACAGCATGGAAGATCAGAGCAAACGTAGTTCGGGCTACGCACGACACAAACTGTTCAAGTGTCTTTTATGAAAAAATCTCACCTTAAACAAGAGTTTTCTTATTGCAAAAAGGTTGATGTTTGTTCAAATCTTTTGACGGAAGAAATGAATTAATTTCTGTTATAACCTTTATTAGTGTTTTTCTGTTGTTTTGAAGAAAGAAGAAGAGATGACTCTCTACAAATCCTAGGGTTAAAAAGGGGAATAAAATCTACCCTAATGTTATCATGCATGGGTTAACACCTAATGTCTATCATATTCCTCTTTTGCGCAGAGAGAAACAGAGATCCTAAGGGAATAGACGGAAACAGAAACAGCAGATATATACAATAAAGCAGTAAAATGCATGGATGCAACAATACAAGCGAGGCAAGGGAGTCCCACTCAACCTCGAACCTAGAAAACAATAGGCAAAAGCGAACAGAATTCACTTTCAACCCAACAGGTTAAACAACAAACAATACAGTCCGGGAAATTCACACAATACATCAAGAATTAAAACAACAAAAGCTAAACAGCAAAGCACATCAGCATCTGCAACCATCTTCAGGCTTCAAGCAAGCATCAGCTTTTTATCTTCAATCTCCCAATGGCTTTTCTTCAAGTCCCAATCTCCAAGATGAGGAACCAATCACAAGAATGAACTGGGTGTTAAGCAATTAGTTGACCACCAAAGGTGGCAAACAGACTGCTAACAACACATAGGATATTTTCTCTCAAGATTTCTATCTCTTAGACATTAGCACCAAGCCTTCCAAAGGAAGGGGGTGAGTGTCTTAGAGAGACTCTGCATCACAGAGAAGGATGGAGGCAATCAAGACCTTCCATGTTTGTGAATCAAATTTCCTACTCTAGAGCTCTGCCTAGCTCCTAGATCCTACAAACTTCAACAACTGCCAGCAAGAAATACTCCTCATCAACTCAGGAAGTTGGTCTTCAGCCTTTTTGATCTTCAAATGGGCTTCATCATCTCTGTCTTCAACTCAAACCCCAAGCCCCAAACAAACCCAATACCCCACACAGACAAATAATAACCCTAAAGAGGGCACACCACACAATCAAATACAAGCAATATACTAGTAGCAGTAGGGGAATCCTAATATTTTCTAAGGGATCTATTATCTACCCATAACCCCTATAGTCCCATACCCCAAAATCAAATCAGAATTCCTAAAAGAATTAATCTATCTCACCTATGCTCACTTAAAACCCTAATTTTAACCACTCCAATCTCACCTAATCAAATCACCTAAACATTAATCCTAAAATTATGAATTAAATCCTATGTACAAGTTAAAGTCCTAAGTGACATATCCTAAAAAGAATGGGTCCTAAATTTAAGGGGAACTAATAGAACTAAAATCAACAAAATTAAGGACTAAACTAAATCATTTAAAAAGCTATTTACAAGGAAAATGCACAAAAAATATTAAAACAAAATAAAATGCTATTTTTATTATTTATTATTTTTCTTAACAGAATTATGAAGCTACCACAAAAAGAACCAATTAAAAACAAGCTTTTTCCAATTTTTTATGATTTTTTAAAGATGCTAGAATATTAAAGAAAATAAAAATCACAAAAAAGAATTAAAATGGGGAGGGGGTGTCACAAGCAGACGCGCCCAGTTCATATATTCAGATGGGCCATGAAGTGGGGGGGGGGGGGGGCGTGGATATCAAAAGGCGCTAGGCCCAACATGCATCAGAAATTGAATTAAAAAAATAAAAGAAAAAATGAAACGGACACGGTGCAAATAGCGAGATTTTTGAGTGTATTTTGTTGGGCTTCTCAAAAGGGGGGTGGGGTTAGAATAAATTGGATCCAGCCCACGTGTTGTTTAATGAAAACGCAGCGTTTAGCTGCTTCTAATATTCCCTCGAAATCTGAGTTTAAATCTCAGCCGTGAGATCAACCTAAAAAGTCAAATGAAACGAACTAATCCAATGGTCATCAGTCATCTTCTCCAATCAACACCTAGGGTTTCAGAATTCTTTCTTTCATGCAGCCATATTCAACCAATGCGTACTCCTTCATCTCTCAATGAAAACCCCTCATCCAAAGACCAAAAATGGTCTACTCCTCACCCTCTATAAAACCCGAGCCCTAGATTTTTCTAAAACCTCCTCAGTAGCCAAACCCGATAGCTATAAGTTTAGGGTACCACTGGACTGCACCTGATATGCATGGTTATTAAACTTGCTCAAACTATACTAGAACGTTCTATGCATTATGCTAATCACTCTAAGCTAAAAAGCTAATATTATCTTGCCCTAATCCATGAGTTCTTGATCTTGAAAGATTCATCACCATGCTACCAAACTCCATGAAACCTTCTCAATCTCTCTGAAAATGGTCATCTAACCTAACCTAACAATCTTACACTAATAATCTAATCTAACAACACCTAATTAGGGAGATAGAAGAGAAAATGCATACCTGCAATTCTTGTTGGAACAGATGAGAAATAGCTTGATTCAGCACTTGCAATCCCTCACCAATGGTCCTTAGATGATGCTATGGTTTCTGTTTGCAAAAAGTGGGAAGAAGAATGCTTGGATGAAGAGATTCGAATCTGATATGCTTCTTGCAATTTCAAACCCTAGAGCTTCAATCTTCCATGGATGGCTCTCTAATTCAGCATGTATGCACTCAAAAGCTTCAATGGATTGTGGATGAAGAAAAAGAATGAACAGAATTGATGTTGAATATAGATTTTCACTCTTTCTTACAATGGAAGCAACAGTGGAATTCTCTCTCTTCTCTCCCTCTTTTCACCAACCTTTTGCACTAATGGATTCAATTCAATATATAGAGGATGATGGACAGATCTAGAAGTTTCTGGATTGATCTTAGAGGATTCTAGAATGTAGTGGAAGAATGTGGAAATTCTCATGTGATGACATATTGAACCATCTCATATCATGCTTGCATCCCTTCAAATTTGTGTTAAAATCTCCTTCCATGAGATATTGAGAGTGTATGTGTGAAAAAAACAAGCTCCTTGCCTTGAAATTTACCTTGTGCCAAGTTTTCCATACTTGCCTTATTATGCAAGTAACAAAAATACAAAGCAAGTCCAAAATTTAAACCCTAACTCAAAAAAGTGGCTGAACCAATGTCTTCAAAATGTTGTTTGGAATCAATTTGGTATATTGGATGACCCATTTTGGATTTGTAGATCTCTCAAACCAATTTTTCATTTCAACTTTTTCAACTTATATGCCTTTTTTAAGTCATTTTTCACCAACTTTTATCAAGTCTTGTTCTATGCATCTCCAAACTTCCATGACCTATTTACTAGACTTAAAATGACATTTTGAGAAACTTTTATGTTGTGAAGTTTTTCATTTGAAGCTTCCTTGTATGAGTTTTGGGCATAGGCTTGAAATGACCTGTAATTCTCAGATGACCAAAATACCCTTTTCTTGCCAAGACCATAAGTAGAGTTCCACAAATCATATGAAGGCATACCATACCTTTATAGAAATATAAGACAATAAGGAACAACTCTCATGTTGGCCAGAAATCCATTTGAAATCTCCTTGAAGGTCAAAAGTTGCTTGGAAGACAGACAACTTTCACAGACAAATTTCAGTGCCCTCAGATGACCTGTAACTTGCAAGAGCTATAACTTGAGTTCTATAAATCATCTTGATGACTTCCACCAATCAAATTAAATCTATGAAGATACTCTACAAGTTTCATGTGGACCAGAAATTCATATGAAGCTTTCATCTTGAGTTACACTGCTTTGAAGTTTGACCTAAATCAGGGGATTTTACACTGAAACCCTAATTTAGTAACTCCATTTCTCCTTGACTCCTGTTGATTTTTCTTTAGCACAACATCATATCCATATCCATATAGCAAATAATGAATCCCACATTCTTCAAATGATTCTTGATGCCTTTCAAAACACTTCTTTGACCTAGGGTTGACCTAGTGTTGACCCAGATAAAACCCTAGTTGACTGACTTCAACTGAGGCTCTTGCAATCATTCCAATGACTTGGTTACTCCTCAAAAATGATCATCTAGGCTCTTCATAACATCCATACACACCTCATGCTCTTGGCTCATAGCTCACACTTCCTCTGATGATCCCCAAATAACCTCAAGATAGGGGAGAACTCACTGATCAACTTATCAAATCTTCAAAGCTCAAATTCTTCCCTGATGACCTGAGTAGTCTTGAATATGAATGAAACCCTTGAATATGCCTCTTGAGATAAGAATAGAACTTGATCCCCTGATTAAGATGGCTTGCTTATGCTATGCAATGCAGATGAATACACTATGTACATGATGACAATGCAAATGATTATGCAATTGAAACATAAACCTAGGTTAGAAAAGGTTGGGCAAATTTTGGGGTGCAACAGCTGCCCCTATTCAAGCGGCTTGGACCCGACTGGATGAAGAGCACGCAGCCTTCAGACATTCGAGGTACGAGACGGTTGAATACGAAAGAACCCGGAAATTTGCCAACCGCAAAAGTAAATTGCGAATACGACTACTGCTTGGGGAAAACCCTCTCGGGAAATGACTTATGTTGTCACGGCAACAACTAACCATCCATCTGTCAATCTGTTTTTTTTTTTTTTGTAAAATAATCTGATATTGTCCGTAGACCACTCCATTCCGAAGAAATGAGCATACACCACACAACGAGGAATCGTTGACATCACTTATCAACCTCTGTTGATCTCACTTATCAACCTCTGTTGATCTCACTTATCAACCTCTGTTGATCTCACTTATCAACCAAGCACACGCTAACCAGCGGGAGCATATTGACTTCACTTGTCATGTTGACTTCACTGATCAACCTTTCGTATCCTAAAGAAACGAGCAAACGCTTAATCAAACGAGACAATGTTCGAAGACATGAACAACCGACTCTGCGGGGAAACGAGAAACTTAACTAAGCAACTCTGAGGGGACAACTCTGACGACTGCTGTCAAACACCTGCTGGGGAAATTGGGAACTTAACCAAATACCCTGACGAGAATAACCTTGTTGAAAAATACGAGGAATTTAACCAAACAACTCCTGTAGCAAGCTCCCTGCTGGGGACTATGAGGGACTTAACCAAGCAACCCATTGAAGTAACACCCTGCTGGAGAACATAACTCTGTTGGAGGAACTACGGGTAACGACCCGAAAATCTGCATTACCGTCTCATAATACTGACTCCACAGCATCCTGAGAAAGACTCAGATGGGGGAATACAATCAACTTAACCAAGCGACTTGTCAACGAATACCCTGACGGGGACTACGAGGAACTTAACCAAGTATCTCGTTGAAGATCACCCCGCTGGGGATGATGTCTCTACTGAGGTAACTGCGGGTAACCACCCAAAATCTGCAACATGCCATTTCCACAGCACTCTGAGAAAGGACTCGGCTGGGGAGAAAGAGAATTGCTTGACCAAGCCACTCTGCTAGGGGAATATGACATGACGAACACAATCACTGCGTGTCTGGCACAACAACCCTCTGTAACAAGATGAACTCGACTACTGCGTGCTCTACACCACAACTCTCTTGATAGGAGAAAACACGATCACTGCGCGTCTTACACCACAAATTCATAAAATGAGACGAACACGACCGCTGCGTGTATCACAAACCACATCAACTAAAGTGACAAACATGACGAACACGATCACTGCGTGTCACGTTACAACCAAAATCACATCGACCATAAATCCAACCAGATGAGATAAACACGATCACTGCGTGCCAGACGGAATAAATCCACATAGAAGAGGCGAACACGTTCACTGCGTACTTCAACCATCAATATGATGAACACGATCACTGCGTGTGCTGCAATAGGACGAATACGATCACTGCGCATCTCGACCAGCAAATCCAACTGACACGATAGTCACGATCACTGCGTGCTCCGCATCACAAATTCCCCTGGTACTATCAACACGATCACTACGTGCCGTACGAATACGATTACTGCGTATCTTGAACACGATCACTGCGCGCTCTGAGCCACGATCCTCTTGACTGGAGAAAACATGATCCCTGCGTGTTGTGTGTCTCAACTAACCCACATAACTGGACGAATACGGTCACTGCATATTCTAACCATACACAGGGTAAACGCGATCACTGCGCGCTCCATGTCACGGCCCTCTTGACTGGAGGAAACACGATAACTGCGTGCTGTGACACAACTTCAAACATGGGACGAATACGATCACTGCGTACTTCGACTAACAAAAACTGGATGAACCCGATCACTGCGAGTCAATCTATAACCACTGTATAACGGACGAAAACGATCACTGCGTACACCGACCAACAAAACCACATGATATGGTAAACACGATCACTGCGTGTCCTGCACCACCAATAGAGTAAACACGATCACTGCGCGTCCTGCTCAATAAAACCCTCGAGTTGATACCAACACGATCACTGCGTGCAAAACAATCTTCTTAGATTAGGACGAATACGATCACTGCGCCATTCGACCACAGATACACCTAACAAAATCGACACGATCACTGCGTGTCCTACAACATGAACCCCATATATGGTACAAATACGATCACTGCGCACTTTGACCATAAATCAACATCTCAAAATCAACACGATCACTGCGTGCCTTACAATATGAACCCCGTATATGGTACAAATACGATCACTGCGCACTTTGACCACAAATCAACATCTCAAAATCAACACGATCACTGCGTGCCTTACAATATGAACCCCGTAGGTGGTACAAATACGATTACTGCGTACTTGGGCCACAAATCAACATCTTCCTGAACCACGACTTCTCTTATCGGCAGGGAACAAACATATCAGAAACCGAAGAGGTAACCACCTGGCTTATGTTTCAACAATGCATGTTTGATAATGACGAAATGCTTCCACACTGCATGGAACTGCTACGTGCTCGTGTAGAGTGCAAATGCTCATGATGCGTGCTTATGCGAAGAGTTGCTTCAGCAAAATGAATGCTGAAGACGCACTGGATCCGCTGGGGATGACCGGAATACTACCGATATGCTTCCAACAAAATAAATGTTGGAAAGATGAACTAACTCCGCTGGGGATAACCGTCCTGCTAGGAAAGTAGCTCACGAACTCCAAAATCTGTTGAGGATGGTCCTCCTGACGAGGAAGAGCGACTTGCTGGGGAAAGAAAGGACAATCCTACTCGAGAAAACTCCTTTCAGCAACTCCAACCACCTGATCACACTCTGTGGGGAACCTCTCCTGCCATCACTGAGCTGGGGAAATCATCCTGCTATCACCGAGCTGGCGCTTGAACTACACATTCTGATTTGCACTGCACAAGAATTCCCTGGGAAGTTAATCACATTTGTCTCGACCTTCGCTGTGGAGGACTCTGCTCTGCTAATTCTGAACTACTGAAGATACATTGATCTTTTCTTTTGACGCAATTTCCGCTCTCCTGGGGAGACAACACTCACTCTTGCCTGGGGCGACTTCACCGGGGGAAGGACACCACATTCAACCTCTAGAGAGGGTACCAGCCTGCCATGGACTCTGGCGGGGAACTTTGCGAGCTTTTGAATACCTGCAAAAGTCAACAAGCAAACACAAGGCAATCTATGCAAAAAGAAACATCTTAGTAATCACCCACGACAACCATTCAGGTAATTTCTGGTTTTAACAATCATCGGCCGAGGCCTTCCTGGTTACACGCATGTAAGTTTATCAAAAACATCGGCGCTTTTTACAAACAAAACTGTAAAAAATTAAAACCAAAGTCACACACTACACTGAATAACACACTTTATTGATAACGGCCTGAGAATAGGCAAGATTTGTACATCAGATGCAACTCCTGAAAAGAGGCAGTCGCACATAAACAAAATGCAGAAGTATACAGAATGAAATTTGTACACATGTCGGCAACGTGTTACAGACGAACACCATGAACCGATCCTCCTATGACTCGCCGGACTCCGCTGCTTTCCCAATCTTTGTCTTCGGAAGAAATTGCTTTGGATAATTGACCCCCAGATGCTCCCAAACCACTAACAATCAAACTTGGACCGCAGTCATTTGCTTTTTAAATCCCTAACTTTTGCGTGAATCGCCCTTGGCGGGTTTTCGATTTCACCGGGATACCCCTTTTTGCCGAAGCCGCCCAGTGTAGGTTTTCGACTTCGCGGGTGTACATTTTTTCGTTTTATCCCTAACTTTTGCCCGAACCTTTTTATTCTGTTTTTTGGTTCGCTAGGATGCCCCATTTTTGCCTGGACTCTCTTTTTACTGTCCAGCGGGTCAGTTTTAAGCAAAGTATTTTTTAACTGCGTCCGAGTTCACAGGGGACGAAAATTCTTCACCATCCATGGTGGATAACAATAAGGCTCCTCCGGAGAAGACCTTTCTCACGACGTATGGACCTTCGTAATTGGGAGTCCACTTGCCCCTGTGATCCGACTGCGGTGGGAGAATCTTCTTCAGCACAAGATCACCCGTCTGAAAGCTTCGAGGTCGAATCTTCTTGTCGAACGCTTTCTTCATCCGGCTCTGATACAGCCTACCATGTGCAATGGATGTCAGTCTCTTCTCATCTATCAAGCTCAGCTGATTCAATCTACTTCTCACCCATTCTGCCTCGTCCAGCTTAACATCAAGCAAAACCCTCAAAGATGGTATCTCAACCTCCAATGGCAGGACTGCCTCCATGCCATATACTAGTGAGAATGGTGTTGCCCCGGTTGATGTACGCACTGTAGTACGATAACCGTGCAAAGCGAATGGCAGCATCTCATGCCAATCCTTATACGTTACCACCATCTTCTGAACAATTTTCTTTATGTTCTTGTTGGCCGCTTCAACAGCGCCATTCATCTTGGGTCTGTAGGGAGATGAATTATGATGCTCGATCTTGAAATCCCGACACAGATCTTTCATCATCTTGTTGTTCAAATTCGAACCATTATCAGTAATGATCCGTCCAGGAATACCGTATCTGCAAATTATATCCTTCTTGATAAATCTGGCCACCACCTGCTTCGTCACATTGGCGTAAGATGCTGCTTCCACCCACTTGGTGAAATAATCGATCGCAACCAGAATGAAGCGATGCCCATTAGAAGCAGTAGGCTCAATCTTGCCGATCATATCAATTCCCCACATGGAGAAAGGCCATGGGGATGCCATAACGTTCAGTAACCTGGGTGGCACATGGATCTTATCAGCATAGATCTGACACTTGTGACACCGCTTGGCAAATTTGAAACAATCAGTTTCCATCGTCAACCAGTAATACCCCGCTCGCAACAACTTTCGAGTCATAGCATGCCCACCTGCATGTGTACCAAAAGTCCCTTCATGGGCTTCTTCCATGAGCAAGTTGGCTTCCTTCTCGTCTACACACCGGAGGAGTACAAAATCGTGGTTCCTTATATACAAAACTCTGTCAGGATTCAGATAGAAGTTGCCTGCTAATCTCCTTAGAGTCTTCTGATCACGACTGGATGCCCCAGCCGGATATTCCTTATTCTTCAGGAAATTCTGTATGTCGAAGTACCAAGGGTTACCATCAGGTGCTTCATCAATTGCAAACACAAAGGCCGGCCTATCAAGGCGCGAGATGACAATGCTGGGAGCCTCATTCCAGCGGTTGACTTTATACGTCGAGGATAACGTTGCAAGGGCGTCCGCCATTTGATTCTCCGCTAGAGGTACATGATGGAACTCCACCCTATCAAAGAAAGGTAGCAACCTTCTCGCATAATTCATGTACGATACCAGATTAGGTTGGCGCGTCTCCCACTCTCCCTTAATCTGGTTCACAACCAACGCTGAATCCCCATATACGTCCAGATTCTTAATCCTCATATCAATAGCCTCCTCTAACCCCATAATATAAGCTTCATACTCGGCTTCGTTATTCGTCACTGGAAAAGTCAATCTGGCTGTGAACGGGATGTGCGACCCATGGGGAGTTGTAATGATTGCCCCGATCCCGCTACCGTACGAATTGACAGCCCCATCAAAAATCAATTGCCACTGGGAACTCCGCTCAGGTCCTTCACCAGGCAACGGCTCATCACAATCTTTAGCTTTCAAGTACATAATGTCCTCATCAGGAAACTCAAACTTCATAGGCTGATAATCCTCAATTGGCTGTTCGGCGAGATATTCGGACAAAACACTTCCCTTAATGGCCTTCTGGGAAACATACTGGATATCGTATTCTGTCAATACCATCTGCCATCTGGCTATCCTTCCAGAGAGCGCTTGCTTCTCAAACACATATTTGATCGGATCCATCTTTGATATCAGCATGGTTGTATGATTCAGCATGTACTGTCTTAGACGTTTGGCAGCCCATGCCAATGCACAACACGTCTTTTCGAGCATAGAGTATCGAGATTCACAATCCGTGAACTTTTTACTCAAGTAGTAAATTGCATGCTCTTTCCTCCCTGTCTCGTCATGTTGACCGAGAACACAACCCATACTGTTCTCCAGAACCGTCAGATACATAATCAGTGGTCGTCCCGCTACTGGGGGTATCAACACCGGAGGTTCCTGCAAGTATTCTTTTATCTTTTCAAATGCTCTTTGGCAATTGTCGTTCCAGACCACCGCTTGATCTTTCTTTAACAGCTTGAATAATGGTTCATACGTGGTCGTTAGGTGAGAGATGAACCTAGCAATGTAATTCAACCTCCCTAAGAATCCACGGACTTCTTTTTCTGTTCTCGGTGCTGGCATCTCTTGTATTGCTTTTATTTTTGCAGGATCGACCTCGATTCCTTTCTTGCTCACAATGAACCCCAGTAGCTTCCCGGATCTCACTCCGAAGGTACATTTATTAGGATTCAGCCTCAGCCTGAACTTCCTCAGCCTCTTGAACAACTTCAGCAGATTAACCAGATGCTCTTCCTCTGTTTGAGACTTGGCAATCATGTCATCGACATACACCTCAATCTCTCTGTGCATCATGTCGTGAAAAAGCGTTGTCATGGCCCGCTGATACGTTGCCCCAGCATTTTTCAAACCAAAGGGCATCACCTTGTAACAGAAGGTTCCCCATGGGGTGATAAAGGTCGTTTTTTCCATATCCTCTGGAGCCATTTTGATCTGGTTGTACCCTGAAAAACCATCCATGAAGGAGAATACTGAAAACTGAGCTGTGTTGTCAACTAACACATCAATATGCGGCAGCGGGAAATCATCTTTCGGGCTCGCTTTGTTTAGATCCCTATAATCAACACACATCCGAACCTTGCCATCTTTCTTTGGCACAGGCACGATATTAGCGACCCAAGTCGGATAAGTGGTAACAGCCAGGAATCCAGCATCCCATTGCTTCTGCACTTCTTCCTTTATCTTTACGGCCATGTCAGGACGAGTCCTTCTGAGTTTCTGCTTCACAGGCGGACAATCTTCCTTCAGCGGCAGACGATGAACAACCATATCAGTGTCCAAACCCGGCATGTCCTCGTAGGACCAAGCGAATATATCACTGTATTCACGCAGCATCTCAATAAGCTCTTGCTTGATGTCCTCTTGCAACGCGGCCCCTATACGGATATTCCAGACCCCAGATTGACAATTTCGATCTCTTCCTGGTGAGGCAGAATGACTCTCTCCTCTTGCTTCAATAACCGACTAAGCTCTTCTGGTAAGTCACTATCCTCCACAATCTCTTCCTCAGCTTGGAAGATCGGATGCTCGAAGTCTAAACGAGTCATAAGAAGTTTTTGGTCGGTGTCATCTGAAAATTCATGAATCCTGCGAGGGAAACGGTTAAGTGCTTCAAAAATGATGTACAAGTAAAATGCATAACCGCGCTGCCATTTTATTGAAAAATAGAAACAGAAAGAAAAGGATCACAACATTTGAATGTAAAAAACGCCATCATTTATTAATCATGCAAACATACAGGTAAACAGTTAGGCCCTAAGACAAGATCATCGATGCCTCGGGCAAGGCATGTGATCATACAATGATTTGAAAAAACAATGCATTACTGTTTGGTGACTTGGATGACGTCCTAGATGGACCAGTTGCATAGGCTTTGCCCCGGCGTGCTGGGTCGAATCCATGCGTCCATGTCGCAATCGCTATCCACTTCCTCCGTATCAGACACGGCATTGATCCTTTCGAAGCTAACTCCTCCGGGCGTGAACACGACAGGTCCCTTGTACTTAGGCGCACTCTGCGAGGGAGATGGGCGGTACCCCAAACCATACTTATCTTGCTTCACTGGGATGTCCAGAATCTGCCCCCACTTCTGAGTCTCTCCTGCTTGTACCAACGCCTTGGCTTCTTTATATGAGGAGACTGCCACCTCTAGCCCTTCACTCTTTAATGGAGCTTCTTCTGTAACCTTCACCCCTTCGAACGCTTGACACATCGTTTCATGGATCTCTCCATCTACCTCCACGTACTTGAAAGAAGACAAATGACTGACTAAGATATCCTCTTCGCCACACACCGTCACAATACTCCCCTCGACCATATATTTCAGCTTCTGATGGAGCGTAGAAGTTACTGCCCCAGCAGCATGATCCAAGGTCTCCCGATCAAACAGCTATATGCAGGCTGGATGTCCATGATGTAAAATACTGTATCAAACACCTCCGGACCTACCTGAATGGGTAACGTTATTGACCCGAATACTGACCTCCTGGTTCCGTCAAAGGCCCGCACCACCAAATCACTAGGGGTGCACAACAACCCACGGGTATCTAATTTCAACAGAGCTTTCTTTGGTAACACATTCAACGAGGACCCAGTGTCCACCAGCATATGGGATAGAACAGTTCCCCGACATTCGATAGAGATGTGCAAAGCATTGTTATGATCGCGCCCTCTAGGCGTTAAGTCAAAATCCGTGAATCCCAGTCCATGCCCAGCGTTAACATGTGCCATAACTCCCTCCAGCTGATTAACTGAAATCTCTTGCGGCACGAAAGATGTCTCAAGTACCTTCAACAGGGCATTTCTATGCGCTTCAGAACATAACAACAGTGATAATATGGAGATCTTTGACGGGGTCTGCTGCAGGTGATCTACAATCTTGTAATCACTTTTGCGGATTAACCTCATGAATTCTTCCACATCTTTGGTTATCGGCTCTTTCTCTTTACTCCCCGAAGATTCTCCCTCAACAACTTTGTTCTTACCCCTGGCAAGCCTCTCTGCTTCAACCTCAGGTGAAGTGAAAATTCTACCGCTCCGGGTTATACCACCCGCTCCCACTATGTTGTCCACGGATCCTGCCGGCGGATCATTCAAGTCAATCTTTTCCCCATTGCAATACACCTCAGCACCATAACTCCACGGGACTGCTTTTGTGCTTTCAAAAGGGACTGGCTTAGCGTTGGTAATAGTGATGGTCGGCCTTTTCGATGATGCCGAAATCGTCACCGATTTGAACGGAATGGTGATTGTAGCAACCTCCCTGCGCTCTTTCTCAGATTCTGTCTCAACAGACTTCTCTCGCCCTACAGCCCTGTCAAACTGCAAAGTTCCTTCATCAATCAAACGTTGAACTCCCCTCTTCAACTTCTCACAGCCCCCAGGTTGAATCAAACAGTCAACACACTCTTCACTGCAACCGGGATAGACACCTCCTTTCAATAAACGCTGCTTTACGTAACTCAAAGGGGTTTTCAGCTCGCTCACTTCTGAAACCAAGTTCAACTCATCATCTACCGTGATTGCATTGTCCCCAGCCCCACCATGCTTGGGCATTGGCTGCTGCGTGATATTGGGACCTTCCTTCCCGAAGTTAATAGTCGTACTATCAAGCAAATCCTGTACTTTATGCTTGAAAGCTAGGAAATTCTCAATATTGTACCCTGGTGCACCCGAATGGAAGTCACAGTGCTCATTAACATCGTATCCGATTGGTGGCTGGCCGGTTGGTGGTGCCAAGGTCCTCTTCTCGACTAGCTGTAATTTCAACAAAGTTTGAAGGAGTTCTGCATATGATACCGGCGGTACTTCGAATACTCTCCTCGGTCGTGGGTTCTGAAGTCTGTGCTGATTATTATTAGGCTGCTGCTGAGCCTGCTGCGGTGGTTGTTGTCTCTGCTGCTGAGAAGGTCCTGGAATGGTTACACTTGCCACTTGTGACTGCTGACGCCAGTTCTGACTTTTATTCCTTCGTCGAGCATTGTATACAGCATTGGTATCACCCTGCCTTTTACCACCAAACGTCTTCTTATTACCCCCTGCGGAACTGGACTCACCCGCTTGAATTTTACCGATCTTCACACCGTTTTCAATGCGCTCCCCCATCAAAATCAACTCAGAGAAAGTATTCATCGAAAAATTGAGCAGCCGATCATAGTACATTCCAGAAAAAGTTCCTATGAACATATCCATCATTTCGCGCTCCACCATTGGAGGGTGCACCCTAGCAGCCAGATCTCGCCATCTCTGGGCGTACTCTTTAAAGCTCTCGCTAGACTTTTGAGACATGCTCTGCAACTGGACTCGGTTAGGGGCGAGATCACTATTATACTGATAGTGTCGAACAAAAGCCTCTGCCAGCTCTTTCCAACTCCTGATCTGAGTAGGCTCCAAGCTCATGTACCACTCCAGCGATGGCCCTGACAGGCTATCCTGGAAGAAGTGCATTAGCATCTTTTCATCCTCAGAATACGCAGACATACGCCGGTAAAATGCGCGCACATGCACCCTAGGGCATGTATCCCCTTTGTACTTATCAAATGACGGTGCTTTGAATTTCAGCGGGACCCTCAACCCTGGGACTAACCCCATATTTGACATATCCAGCCCAAGAGCATTCTGGCTGGCCAATCCGTTCACTTTCTCTTCTAGCAATCTCATCCGATGGTTGTCATCCCTGGCTCTTTCATAACCCTCATTCTGACCAGAGAACACATCCTCCTGGCGATCCTCCCAGCGAGGTACTGCATCGTATCCAACATAATCTGCATTGCGGCCCGGACCCGTTTGGACATACCTGGGGTCATACCTCAGATTACCCATCTCCTGAGCGTTGTATGCACCCGTTCCATATCCAACATTACCGTAGCCACCCAACCCAGCCTTGGCGCCAGCCATGCTGCCATACCCTATATTCACACCATTGAAGCCCTGGTTACCATTGATACCATTCATTCCAACATTCCCAACGCCCCCATTGAAACCCTGGTTGACATTACCCACAAATACTCCAGCAGTATCTGCATTGACATTCATATTACCGGTGTTCCCACCTCCACCTACAGGACCAGTTTCTCCAGCATTCAAACCGGTTACGGGAATAACATCAGCACTTTGACGATTCTCAACTCGGGGTGAAGCAGCAACGTTTTCACCATGCGGTGTCCCGTTGTTTTCAGCCCGTGCGACTATCGGTTGAACCAGATTCTGCAGCTGCTCTTGTCCTTTGGCGATAGTCTCCATGGTTTGCATGAGCAGGGCCATCCTGTCACGCATCTCTTGTATTTCACTCTGCACGTTGTCCATGATCTTCTTCTGGTTAATCCTTGTAGAGTAACGGTGGACCCGCTTTTCTGCAATCCTGAAAATACCTGGATTAAAGATGCAGGAGATAAGATACACGGATCACAAACCTGCAATGCAAATATGAGTATGTATGCAAAATGCAATATGTGTCTGTGCATTAGGGATTATCATTCCCCGATTCTAGTGTGATTGTGCCGGTGCAGTGACAGTGCTAGCAAGACAGTGATTGGAGCCGAATCATAGAAAACCTCGTATATTGCAAAGAAAACCATTAAGCCAAGAATACAATATCACTGAGTGTACAATAAGATGGCATGACCTCAACCAACAATCCTGGTGATGGTCAGCACGAATGCAAATAAAGCATACAAGTTAATACATGAAATGATCAAGTACTCCCATAAGCCCGGTACTCTTCTATTAACTTCTTGGTCTCCGGATGACTTGGTCGGGTAAGCATCCCTTCAACAAGTTGATTTCTTCGTTTGAGCACACGTCGCACGTCTCCAGCAGTTTCCTCCCATGCCCCTTCTCCGAAGCGATCCTCTAGCTTCCGCTTCTGAGACACAGCTTCGTTCCTGCCTTCGATGGCTTTGTTCAATGCGTTCTGGAGACTATATCTGGCCATTACCTCCTCTTCATGCTTCTCAATGCTAGCCTTCAACTGCTCTTCGAGGTCAGAAATTTGCTGCTTCAATTTATCTTCCCTCTTTTTATTGTTGGTGAGTGTAGCATTCCATGTCTTGTTACAAGAAGAGATTTCTCGGTGAGCGGCGTCGAGTGCTTTCTTTTTGGACTCCAGCATGTCATGAGAGCTTTTGAACTCTTGACCCAGACGTTCGCGCTTCTTTTTCTCTTCAGTCAACTCAGCGCCTAGCCTGTTTACTAGTTCGATCTGCTGTTGGAAAGAACGTACAGCCTTATTCTTCTCACTCCACATCTGAGCTAGCTCCTTTTCTAACTCTTCATTAATCTTCATCAAGGCTTCCTTTTCTTTCACAACTTGCTCGTAGACCTCCATAGCAACAGTGGTTGGCTCTTCCACCGGAATATGAACAGGGACTGGTGCAGCTGGAAATGGCATCAGTAGCTGTCTTGCTCTCTCCTGTATCCAAACTTTGTAGGGTGCATAAGCCTGACAATCATTCTTCCCCAACAGTGGTTTCCCCTTTCTGTTAATACGCATCCAGGCATGTCGAAGCTTGGCTAGTAACTCTCCATTCAAATCACCGGTGAAGTACAGAGATTCCTGTACTTCTTCCTCCTGAGGTGGGTTTTTCAACGCATATCCAAACTGGCGGACGAACAGAGATGGGTTGTAATTGATACACCCTTTTCTTCCTATCAGAGGAACATTAGGATACCCAGAACAACTGAAAATAAGCTCGGACCCCAGTAAGTCTCGGTCAAACCACTCAACATCTTCAGAAGATAGCCTCATCATACGCTCTGGCCAGTCAGCTGTAGTTGCACTATCCACAAAAGGTCCCTTCAGGGGAAAATGACTCTTAAACCACATGTACAGCAAAGGCACGCAACAAGAGACGTTCTTGCCTCTCCTGTTCTCATTTCTGTAGTGCATCGAATGGTAGAAGTCCCCGATCAGTGTAGGTACCGGGTTGCCAGCAGCAAACAGATGGAATGCATCCATGTCCACAAAGTTTGGGAAATTGGGAAACAACACTATCCCATAAATGCATAGAGCCAAAATAGCGTTAAAGACCACCCAACACCCATTCTTGGCGTACTCTTGAGCCTTACCAACCAGAAACTGGAGAGAGAAACCTGGAACCCCTAGCCAAGAAGTCATCAACAACTCAGAAGCATTCATGTGCAAGGCCTTAGCTAAATCCTCCAACTTGCATTCTGTACCGGCAGCTCAGTAAACTCTACATACTCCTCCATGGTGGGCCCCAAAATGAAGTCAGCAAATGTGAAACACCTCAAAGCCGGGTCATAGAATTGCATCAGCGTGTACAGCCCATTCAATTCATCATTAGTGGATTTGTGAACCAAACTCAACAGCCGTCCGTAACTCTGCCTGAAGCTTCTACGGACATCCTCATCTGCAAGAGAAATCAGACCCAGGAGTGGAGTAATATCAGGGATAGGTAGCTTGCACGCAACTGTCATCCTCAAACCCGCCATGATCAATACTCAGAAGTCCAGACACTAGAACCAGGGAATATGCAAATGCACCTGCAGCACAGACACACGTCAATGGGATGCAATGATAATGATTATGCAAACAATGCAATGCAAGCAACATGCAACAGGGACCAAGTGCTATAGCTGAGAAGCCTGAACCATATCCAAAGTCTCAGATAGACCCTCCAGAATTCCTCAAACCCTTGGTCTCAGATAGACCCAATACAAAGCTCCAACACTGGTCTCTGATAGACCTCATAACATAACTCTGACTGGTCTTTGATAGACCTCACAACTATCCATAAATACCCAGGTTCTCTGATCAAGAAATAACCGGTATCTGAAGGTCTAGTTACCTGCATAACCCCAAACCCTCTCACAGGTAGGTGTCCTAGCAACTGACAAAGGTATGGCATCCTATGCGGTCGTCGGCGTCACAGACTTTCAGGGTTGATGATACGATTCCCAGAAGGAGTGGCATCATCAAATCCTGAAGAGGCCTCACTTAGCCAACTTCCAAATGATCGGTTCCCAGAGTTGACAATCCAACTAACCAGCAACCCGAGCCACCCAAAGGGCAGGACAGGAGGCCAACCAGAAGAACCTCGTCTGAGTGTAGATTTCGCGGGACACTAGGACATGCAAAGCACGTGCGCGCCCACTAATCTCTACTCTAAGTCTAGGTGCACTCAAGCCCCGGTCCGGCTTATCTCTCAATCATGGAACACCCGTCAAACCCACAATAAAACAATAATAATGACAATAAAATGCTAAATGTAAATACAGAAATGTAAATCCATACAAAATCCTCGACGGGAAAACAAGCGCTAGGATTGACTCTCTTAAGGGACGTTGGATCCCAAATGCATAAGGAACTATCGCAGTCCTTAGCAGCCAGGGGACGTTGGATCCCCAGCAGAGTCACCAGCTGTCGCTACTGCGAAAATCGGCGCCGGCTGACAGAAGAGTCGCCACCGTGCGTTATTTATCCCAACGGAGGGAAAGGAAACGCTCGAAGTAAACCTCGCAAAAACGGGAAAAGGTATGGTCATCGCAACCAAAACCTGGATTCGGGAGTCGGTTACGCAAGGGGAAGGTATTAGCACCCCTCACGTCCGTCGTACTCGACGGGATCCACGCTTGCTTGGTTTGTACGGATTACACTTCTATCTAAACTAAAGGATGAGGTCTAAAAAGAAAAGAAAACATGACTCGGCAAAGCATCGCACTTTATGCCTACGTATTCCCGTCTGGAACGAGAAATCAGAGTCAACGTAGTTCGCCTAACTACGGGAGAAGGTGGGGAAGGTTGCTCGCTAGGATATCGCATCCTATGCCTACGTACTTCCACACAGCATGGAAGATCAGAGCAAACGTAGTTCGGGCTACGCACGACACAAGCTGTTCAAGTGTCTTTTATGAAAAAATCTCACCTTAAACAAGGGTTTTCTTATTGCAAAAAGGTTGATGTTTGTTCAAATCTTTTGACGGAAGAAATGAATTAATTTCTGTTATAACCTTTATTAGTGTTTTTCTGTTGTTTTGAAGAAAGAAGAAGAGATGACTCTCTACAAATCCTAGGGTTAAAAAGGGGAATAAAATCTACCCTAATGTTATCATGCATGGGTTAACACCTAATGTCTATCATATTCCTCTCTTGCGCAGAGAGAAACAGAGATCCTAAGGGAATAGACGGAAACAGAAACAACAGATATATACAATAAAGCAGTAAAATGCATGGATGCAACAATACAAGCGAGGCAAGGGAGTCCCACTCAACCTCGAACCTAGAAAACAATAGGCAAAAGCGAACAGAATTCACTTTCAACCCAACAGGTTAAACAACAAACAATACAGTCCGGGAAATTCACACAATACATCAAGAATTAAAACAGCAAAAGCTAAACAGCAAAGCACATCAGCATCTGCAACCATCTTCGGGCTTCAAGCAAGCATCAACTTTTTATCTTCAATCTCCCAATGGCTTTTCTTCAAGTCCCAATCTCCAAGCTGAGGAACCAATCACAAGAATGAACTGGGTGTTAAGCAATTAGTTGACCACCAAAGGTGGCAAACAGACTGCTAACAACACATAGGATATTTTCTCTCAAGAGTTCTATCTCTTAGACATTAGCAACAAGCCTTCCAAAGGAAGGGGGTGAGTGTCTTAGAGAGACTCTGCATCACAGAGAAGGATGGAGGCAATCAAGACCTTCCATGTTTGTGAATCAAATTTCCTACTCTAGAGCTCTGCCTAGCTCCTAGATCCTACAAACTTCAACAGCTGCCAGCAAGAAATACTCCTCATCAACTCAGGAAGTTGGTCTTCAGCCTTTTTTATCTTCAAATGGGCTTCATCATCTCTGTCTTCAACTCAAACCCCAAGCCCCAAACAAACCCAATACCCCACACAGACAAATAATAACCCTAAAGAGGGCACACCCCACAATCAAATACAAGCAATATACTAGTAGCAGTAGGGGAATCCTAATATTTTCTAAGGGATCTATTATCTACCCATAACCCCTATAGTCCCATACCCCAAAATCAAATCAGAATTCCTAAAAGAATTAATCTATCTCACCTATGCTCACTTAAAACCCTAATTTTAACCACTCCAATCTCACCTAATCAAATCACCTAAACATTAATCCTAAAATTATGAATTAAATCCTATGTACAAGTTAAAGTCCTAAGTGACATATCCTAAAAAGAATGGGTCCTAAATTTAAGGGGAACTAATAGAACTAAAATCAACAAAATTAAGGACTAAACTAAATCATTTAAAAAGCTATTTACAAGGAAAATGCACAAAAAATATTAAAACAAAATAAAATGCTATTTTTATTATTTATTATTTTTCTTAACAGAATTATGAAGCTACCACAAAAAGAACCAATTAAAAACAAGCTTTTTCCAATTTTTTATGATTTTTTAAAGATGCTAGAATATTAAAGAAAATAAAAATCACAAAAAAGAATTAAAATGGGGAGGGGGTGTCACAAGCAGATGCGCCCAGTTCATATATTCAGATGGGCCATGAAGTGGGGGGCGTGGATATCAAAAGGCGCTAGGCCCAGCATGCATCAGAAATTGAATTAAAAAAATAAAAGAAAAAATGAAACGGACACGGTGCAAATAGCGAGATTTTTGAGTGTATTTTGTTGGGCTTCTCAAAAGGGGGGTGGGGTTAGAATAAATTGGATCCAGCCCACGCGTTGTTTAATGAAAACGCAGCGTTTAGCTGCTTCTAATATTCCCTCCAAATCTGAGTTTAAATCTCAGCCGTGAGATCAACCTAACAAGTCAAATGAAACGAACTAATCCAATGGTCATCAGTCATCTTCTCCAATCAACACCTAGGGTTTCAGAATTCTTTCTTTCATGCAGCCATATTCAACCAATGCGTACTCCTTCATCTCTCAATGAAAACCCCTCATCCAAAGACCAAAAATGGTCTACTCCTCACCCTCTATAAAACCCGAGCCCTAGATTTTTCTAAAACCTCCTCAGTAGCCAAACCCGATAGCTATAAGTTTAGGGTACCACTGGACTGCACCTGATATGCATGGTTATTAAACTTGCTCAAACTATACTAGAACGTTCTATGCATTATGCTAATCACTCTAAGATAAAAAGCTAATATTATCTTGCCCTAATCCATGAGTTCTTGATCTTGAAAGATTCATCACCATGCTACCAAACTCCATGAAACCTTCTCAATCTCTCTGAAAATGGTCATCTAACCTAACTTAACAATCTTACACTAATAATCTAATCTAACAACACCTAATTAGGGAGATAGAAGAGAAAATGCATACCTGCAATTCTTGTTGGAACAGATGAGAAATAGCTTGATTCAGCACTTGCAATCCCTCACCAATGGTCCTTAGATGATGCTATGGTTTCTGTTTGCAAAAAGTGGGAAGAAGAATGCTTGGATGAAGAGATTCGAATCTGATATGCTTCTTGAAATTTCAAACCCTAGAGCTTCAATCTTCCATGGATGGCTCTCTAATTCAGCATGTATGCACTCAAAAGCTTCAATGGATTGTGGATGAAGAAAAAGAATGAACAGAATTGATGTTGAATATAGATTTTCACTCTTTCTTACAATGGAAGCAACAATGGAATTCTCTCTCTTCTCTCCCTCTTTTCACCAACCTTTTGCACTAATGGATTCAATTCAATATATAGAGGATTATGGACAGATCTAGAAGTTTCTGGATTGATCTTAGAGGATTCTAGAATGTAGTGGAAGAATGTGGAAATTCTCATGTGATGACATATTGAACCATCTCATATCATGCTTGCATCCCTTCAAATTTGTGTTAAAATCTCCTTCCATGAGATATTGAGAGTGTATGTGTGAAAAAAACAAGCTCCTTGCCTTGAAACTTACCTTGTGCCAAGTTTTCCATACTTGCCTTATTATGCAAGTAACAAAAATACAAAGCAAGTCCAAAATTTAAACCCTAACTCAAAAAAGTGGCTGAACCAATGTCTTCAAAATGTTGTTTGGAATCAATTTGGTATATTGGATGACCCATTTTGGATTTGTAGATCTCTCAAACCAATTTTTCATTTCAACTTTTTCAACTTATATGCCTTTTTTAAGTCATTTTTCACCAACTTTTATCAAGTCTTGTTCTATACATCTCCAAACTTCCATGACCTCTTTACTAGACTTAAAATGACATTTTGAGAAACTTTTATGTTGTGAAGTTTTTCATTTGAAGCTTCCTTGTATGAGTTTTGGGCATAGGCTTGAAATGACCTGTAATTCTTAGATGACCAAAATACCCTTTTCTTGCCAAGACCATAAGTAGAGTTCCACAAATTATATGAAGGCATACCATACCTTTCTAGAAAGCTAAGACAATAAGGAACAACTCTCATGTTGGCCATAAATCCATTTGAAATCTCCTTGAAGGTTAAAAGTTGCTTGGAAGACAGACAACTTTCACAAACAAATTTCAGTGCCCTCAGATGACCTGTAACTTGCAAGAGCTATAACTTGAGTTCTATAAATCATCTTGATGACTTCCACCACTCAAATTAAATCTATGAAGATACTATACAAGTTTCATGTGGACCAGAAATTCATATGAAGCTTTCATCTTGAGTTACACTGCTTTGAAGTTTGACCTAAATCAGGGGATTTTACACTGAAACCCTAATTTAGTAACTCCATTTCTCCTTGACTCCTGTTGATTTTTCTTTAGCACAACATCATATCCATATCCATATAGCAAATAATTAATCCCACATTCTTCAAATGATTCTTGATGCCTTTCAAAACACTTCTTTGACCTAGGGTTGACCTAGTGTTGACCCAGATAAAACCCTAGTTGACTGACTTCAACTGAGGCTCTTGCAATCATTCCAATGACTTGGTTACTCCTCAAAAATGATCATCTAGGCTCTTCATAACATCCATACACACCTCATGCTCTTGGCTCATAGCTCACACTTCCTCTGATGATCCCCAAATAACCTCAAGATAGGGGAGAACTCACTGATCAACTTATCAAATCTTCAAAGCTCAAATTCTTCCCTGATGACCTGAGTAGTCTTGAATATGAATGAAACCCTTGAATATGCCTCTTGAGATAAGAATAGCACTTGATCCCCTGATTAAGATGGCTTGCTTATGTTACGCAATGCAGATGAATACACTATGTACATGATGACAATGCAAATGATTATGCAATTGAAACATAAACCTAGGTTAGAAAAGGTTGGGCAAATTTTGGGGTGCAACAGTAAGTTCAAATGAGACTAATTAGTAAGAGAGGACAATTTGGTAATTTAAGAGTTTCATTTTTGGAGGTTTGAAAGTTTTAACAAGGGTAAAATGGATGTTGCTTAACTTGCTGCCACTAAAGGACAAACAAGTTTTCTACATATTTTCTATTAACTTTAATTTTCTTAATTCTTTGAACTTAGTAAGAAAAGAAGAGAAAGAGAGAAAGAAGAGAAATAGAGAAAAGAAGAGAAAGGGAGAAGAAGAAATGCTCATGTAAGAAGGAGAAGAAGAAGAAGAAGAAGAAGAAGAAGAAGAAGAAGAAGAAGAAGAAGAAGAAGAAGAAGAAGAAGAAGAAGAAGAAGAAGAAGAAGAAGAAGAAGAAGAAGAAGAAGAAGAAGAAAAAGAAGAAGAAGAAGAAGAAGAAGAAGAAGAAGAAGAAGAAAAAGAAGAAGATCTTGGAGCAAGAAATATTCTCACCTCATCTCATCTCAAATCCCCATCATCTTCCTCACATAAGGTGGGTTCTTAGATAGTATAGCTTTGGAGGGGAAAACTACATAAAAATTGGGAGTTATGGTTTTGTGAATCTTTACTATGCTATGAAGTTAATGAATGAAACACGACTCTTGCTAAGTTTTGTGTTATTGTTTCTATTCCATGATGATATATTGTGTTATCTGTTATGTTGTTTTGTTGTGTATTAATGTTATGAGAATATGTTAAGAAACTATGTTGTTGTTGTTGTTTCATGTTGTCATGATATGTTGATAACATGAGTTGAGTTGGATTGTTATAGATTAATGAGTTTAAGAAGTGATGAAACATAGTTGTATATACATCCTTATATGATGTTGATTTCATGGTATGAAATGCTTTAATATTTTGGAATATGATTGGATATGGTTTGGATGATTAGAGGTAGAAGAATGGGTTTAAAAGGGAGTTTTTGGGAAGAAAATTGAGAATTTCAGCTTAGCCAGGTTTGATTCTAATCAAAGTTTCAACCTGATTCGAATCAGAAAGTAAAGTTCAGCAGAAAAAATTCTTCTAGATTTGATTCGAATATGGTAATACACTTGATTCGAATTAGGAGAGAGAAGTTCTATTCCTACCTTGTTTTCCTTATATCTTGAGTTTCGTTACTCAAAACAAGATGCGGTTGGATGTGTTGGAAAGCTAATTTAATGCTCTACCCTATGATGAAGTAAAAATGATGCTTGTAGACTATATGTTTGGTGAATGATAATGAACTATCATGTATTCTTTATAAATTATAACTTATGTTATAATATGTATGCATTAAATGAACAATAATTGAATAAATCCTATGATAGTAAGTCAAATTAAACATAATTTCATAAATAGGTGAATAAGATTAATAAATATAACTTAGGTTGTGATAATAAAATGTGATAGGTACCTCGATGGTACCCACGAACGAGTAATCGCTTGAGATGATTCGTTCCATTTACGAGAATGCTAGATGGAACAAATGGTGAAAGATGACTGGTTGTGATATAATGGATCTTGCATGGAAACCTGTTATGATCATTTAGTGATTGATAAGAATAAACACATAGTGATTAATTAGTATAATCATGTAGTGATTGTGATGAATAATCACATATTCAAGAATAACCCATTTTCATGCTTGTCTTGAATTTGAGACTTATGTAAAATAGTGACCAGGATAGACAAACCAATGATTTGTAACCTCAAAGTGGGTTAGATTCCCATATGAGGAGTGAACCTCAAAGTGGGTTAGAGTCCCATACTATGAGTGATCCTTATAGTGGGTTAGAGTCCCATGGAGGATCATGATTTCACAGTGAAAAAGACGAATTGTTTGAGATGCATATCGTGACCTGTGTCTTGACCTTTGACATAGGTGCTTGTCGGGGAAAGATGCTCCTCATTGAGAGGACCTCTGTGACCGTGTCCCATTTCCTAGATGTAGGATATGTCATGGAAAGTTACTTTGTATGCATTCTTGAATAGTGATTCATTGAGTTATTTGTTTCCATACGAGACAAAAGGCTCCTCAGATACTTAAGCATCGATCTATTGTGTAAGTGTACACAAGTATTATAAGTTGACAAGCTTAAGTTAAGATATAATTTAATAGCCCATTCAAAGCCAAATGAACCCATATGATAGGAAAACCCATTAAGATTATCATCTCACCCTATTATATTGTTGAATTTTCAGGTAACTCAAGGCTTGATAAAGGAAAAGCTAAAGTCGTGTGAATATGCTTTGAAGATTTAGATGTTTCAAGGTAGTTTTCGTTGTATATCTTAGTATTTTGATTAGGCACTCTATTATATCATGTGCCATATTATGTTCTTTGAGTATTTTGGACATGTATATAAATGATGTGATTAGGCACTCTATTATATCATGTGCCATATTATATTGGTAAAGTCAAAAGTTGAACATTAGGAGCCGTTGGGTTTGATGCGGCTGTTGACTATCCTTGAGTGAAAGTGAGACAATATTTCGATGAGCTTTTTTATGGTTTGCCACGAATAATGAAGAGTTTTAATACCATCTTGGTTATTATGGATATGTTAACTTTATCGACTCACTTCATTCTGATTCGAATTAACTATCCATTGGACAAACTAACAGAGTTGTATATTGAGAAGATTATCAATTTGCATGAGATTCCATTTAGTATTGTATCTGACAGGGATTTGAGGTTTACGTCAAGGTTTTGGGAGAGTTTGCACAAAGATTTGGGTACAAAGCTATGTTTGAGTTCTACTTATCACTCATAGATAGATGGTCAAACATAGAGGACTATCCAAACCTTGAAGATTTGTTAAGGGCATGTGTGCTAGAATAAGGAGGTTCTTGTGATAGCTTTTTATCATTGATTAAGTTTACCTACAACAACAGTTTCCATTCGAGTATTGGAATGACACCGTTTGAGGCGTTGTATGGTAGAAGGTGTAGGGTACCATTGTGTTGGTATGATTTGGGAGAGGGTGTTGTGATTAGATCTGAGACTGTCAAACAGACCACAGAGAATATCAAAGTGATCAAAGAGAAGATGAGTGCTCTGCAAAGTTGCCAAAAGAGCTATCATGATAAGCGAAGGAAAGCACTTGAGTTCTAAGAGGGGATCACGTGTTTCTGAGTGTTGCTCTAGAAATTGATGTTGGTTGAGCGTTTAAGTGTTGAAAACTCTCTTCATGTTTCATTGGTTAGTATCACATTTTGCAGAGGATAGAAGAATTGGTCTATCAAATTGCTTTACCATTGTAGCTTGTTAATCTTCACTATGTGTTTCATGTATCCCAACTGAAGAGATATATTTTGGATCTGTCTCATGTGATCCAAGTGGATAATGTGCAAGTGAGAGATAAGTTGAATGTTCAGGCATCACCCATATAGATAGAGGGTCGGGAAGTGAAGTAGTTGTGTGAAAATGAGATTTCCTTAGTGAAGGTAGCTTGGGGAGGAACAAGTGGTGGAAACATGAATTGGGAGCTTGAGAGCCAGATGAGGGAGTCATATCTGAATGTGTTTACTTAAGGTAATTTTCAAAGGAGAAAATTCTTTAAGTGGGAGAGAGTAGTAACACCCCAGTTTTTTATTTCTTAAAATTATTTGATTTATTATGATTTTTGTTTATTTATTTAATTATAGGGTAATATCAATTAAATAAATAAGGGTGGCGGGGTGTATGATATTGAGGTGAGGGTGTGAAGAGTAATTAGAGGCTAGTAGAGTTTTATTAATTATTAGAGTTTATTTTAATAATTAATATAATAGTATTTTATTATATTTATTTAATTTAAATAGAAAATAGAAGGATTGGGGCCAAAGTGTGATTAATGAGGAGTGGGAGGGAGGAAGGAGTAAGAGAAATAAGATTTTGGTCCATAATTAGAATTATATTAAGATTTACTCTAATGATATAAATTAGAACATAACCTAGTTTTAAGGAGTTTTATCATTACATATAAATAGAACTGGAGAATAGAGAGGATTCTAGAGATAGTGAAAGAAAAAGCTTAAAGCTTGGTGGTGATTAGAGAATGAAAAACCAAAATTTTTGCACTGTTGCTAGGATAACCAGGTTAGGGGAGAAAACTACCTCAATAATGGGTATATGCATGAGGGGTACAATTGATGAATTCTTAACCTGCAATATGGCTTTGGGGTTTTAACATAATTATGTTATTGATGATTTATCTTTTGCATGTGATGGTGATTGGTGATGAAATTCGTGTTCTATGATGTATGACACATTCGGTTTAATGAGTTAACAAATATTCATCATTGTGGCTATTTTAAAGGTTTTGGGGATAATATGATTTTCATGAAAACCATTACTTAAAGTTGTTGATTTGATGTAATTAGATGTTATTAACGAATATATGTCATGTGTGTAATATTTTGGAACGATTTTGTATGTCTGAACTGAGAAATAGGAGATATGCAGTGAACTCCATTGAAGAAGAATAATTCTACATGTAGCAGGGTGATGACGGGCGTCACGTTGGTGACGAGTAACCCGTCATGCTATCCAGGACTTTCCTTCAAGCCATTCGTCATATAGGTGATGTTTTGAAGTGGTGGGATTGGTGATGGGTGCCACGACCATGACGTGTAACTTTTCAGGAGTCTGTAGTGGGCGTAGATAACTATTTTGATGATATTAAGTTGTAGATTTCAATTTTTTTTACTTTTGTGAATGTTCTGGGCACTGTTATGCTCAATTAGTCTTGTTTAAATGATGTGTTAGCATGACTTAACTATTAAATATGATTTTAATCAAATTTATGAAGTATTTGATGAATAATAGATATGTGCACACGTGATGATGATGTTATGTTACTTACTGTGAATTGTGATGATGACTTGCTATTGTGTAAGCACTAGTTATGTTGTTGAATTGTGAGTAGGTTGTTGTAGGGTGATAGTTCGATATGGGGACTAATATCGATGGGTTAATGCATGCTTTGTTTATTGTCGGGAGGGGAATTTAAACATTATGTCATTGTTGCATTGACGTGTTATGACATGCATCCATGATGTTGTTGTTATTGATGAAAAAGGCAAGTTGCAATCCGAGCAGGGTGGATTGCTGACTTGTACCAAATTCGAGCAGAACGGATTCAGGGTTCAAGTAGGGTGAACCTGTTCCTAAATGAACTAATTGATGATTATATGGTACCATATGCATATGAGTCTGGTCAAAGTTGTGAATTTCATTACATAGCTTAAATGATGAATATGTGATTGCTTTGTGTATATTGATGGATTGGCTATGAGAATGATGCTGTGTGATTGTTGTTGAACGTGTAGATGATTGAATTCTACCTTGCAGCTTATGCCGTTAAATTATTGATGTGAATTCTCGCCCCCTTTGTGTTAATGTTGTCCACCATGGACATCTTGTAGATACTCAGGAGTAGAGTTACTGCTATGAGTGGGAAATAGTTCCTGGAGTTATTTTCATTAGTTATCGCATTTTTAGTGTCTATGCTCTAATTTAGTAACGTTGGGGTAAATGATTTTCTCTTTTATTATGTTTGATGTTGACGTGCTTGTTTTGTTGAAGTTTAAGAACTGGTATATTGAGTTTTTTTTAAGTTGTTGAGAGTTGGATATTAATATCTCTTTTGAATAATTTTATGAGAGTTAAGTCTTTATAAGACCCAAGTTGAAGTTAATATATATTTTTTATCGTGATTAATGTGATTTCGCTGCAATGATACTCTAAGTGAAGATGAGCATGTGATGACAGACGTTGTATGTTATTTACTTTTCCACTGCATGTATTCAAAATGCCTATGTTTTGTAGGTCGATTGTCGAAGTGACACCTTAAATTGTCGAGTAATCCTTTATTTATTAGTTTCGGGGTTTAAGGTGTTACAATATGCATTTTGACTTGCTAAATAAAATAGCATCTAAAAATCTAGTAGTTGGTCTTCCTAAAATAAAACTTTTAACACTAAAACAAATAACGCTTTTCATGACGAAACTTTCACATCAAACTATAGAAAACTGAGGTATAAAGTGAAAGCGCGCTATTTTTTATTATTTAAAAACATAAATTCCATCGATTTTTTTATAAAAATCGAGGTGAAAAAACTACTCAGTACAATCTTCGATTCCCAGCTATCGTAGTTTATGATGCTATTTGTTTATAAGTGTAGGTTTCTAGGTTATCTAAACCTTGAAATCAAAATAGACCATGTTGAAGGTGAGATAATACTTAGAAGGGGGGGTTGAATAAGTATGAAAGATTAAGACTTGAAAAATAATCACACAATTATTTTTATCCTGGTTCGTATAAACAATTACTCCAGTCCATCCTTCCTAGAGTGATTTGCCTTTCTCAACAAGGACTTAATCCACTATTAAATCAAACTGATTACAATAGTAACACCTAAGAACAACAGTTCTTAGTCTTCTCAAGAGCTACTGATTCCAACTGAATCCTCTTAAGGAATAACCTTTACAATCAATGTAAATTAAATACAAGAGTATTAATGCTTCTATAAAGCTTTTATCACAACAATGATTTTTCTCTTAAGTTTAAGTACAATAAATTCTAAGAAGAATAAGAATGAATGAGAGCTTAGAATATAATGATTTCTTTTCAGCAGATTGTGTCACTGAAGAATGTGGTGAAGTTCTCCTTTTATAGGCAGCTGATCCAAGCAAGCTGAGCGTTGAAAAGAGAGTCCCAAAAAGGTCTGAGCCTTTTTGTCTTCACATCAAGTGACCTTTCCTAGAAGTAGATGGCACAGAAAAATCCTTTTTGTCTGTGTAAGTGTGTCTAGCACAAATGAGGAAAGAGACGTTGATTTACTCCAACGGATATATTCTTGAAAATTTCTTCTTCAGTTTTCAGCAAGTTCTTCAGAGTCTGAATGGATCAGAGTCTTCTAATGATATTCAGAACTTTGCTGTATCAGAGTCTTCTGCAGCATGTGTGCTTTCAGCGTGTTGATCATCAGAGCATATTTGACACAGAACTTCAGTACTTGGCAGCGTTAGTACTTTCAGAACCTTCTGTAGAATTATGCTTTGAGAAACTCTTCAATCAATATTCTTCTTTGCTTCAGATGCTTCAGCTTCAGATGCTTCTGACTAGCTTCAGATGCTTCTGACTCAGATGCTTCTGACTCAGAATGTTCTGGAGCTTCTTGCTTCAGATCCTTCTAGAGACTACGCTCAGGATCTTCTGTAAAGAACAATCAGAATCATCTGTAAGATGTATCTGGCGCTTCAGAGTCAGGATAACTTCTTGTATACAAAACAAATTTCCTTCTAGAGAGTTAATTTCATTTCAATCTGCAGTAAAACTCTCAAACAAATTTTAGAGTATATAATTATTAAATATAAATTTCCTAACAGTTATCATCAAAACAAAGAGTTATTATTAAGAACCAATCTGTGTTCTAACAATCTCCCCCTTTTTGATGATGACAAAAAGTATCAGAAATTTTATTTAACTAAACATAAAGAATTATAACTCCCCCTGAGATGATGAATCTCCCCCTGAGTTAAATATGAAAAAGTAATAGAAACTTCCCTTTTATATTGAGTAATCTTCAGAGTTAGATCTTGTTTGTTCTTATAACAATTTAGGGTCAGAATATCTTGCAGATATAAGATTCAGAGTTTGATAAAAAAGCAAATGATCTGAGAGACTCAGAGATTCTTTTATAGAGTGTTCTTATCAAATGTTCTGAAATAGTCAATTTAAATATTAGATAGAATAGATATGTCTGAAGATTCATTCTAGCGAAGTTATATTAAACAGTTCAGATCTTTATTTTCTCCCCTTTTTTTGTCATAAGCAAAAAGTAAAAACTTTTAAAAAGACAAATAAAAGGAACAATAAATAGATAATTCAATGGAGAAAAACTGATTCATTTAAAATAACAGAGCAAGAGTACATAGGTAAACATCAGAAGATATAACAATAAAATTCAGATGCAAACAACAGATGCACAAACATTAGAAAAAAAATCTAAGAGTGTTTTGACAAAAGCATCTTCAATAGGTCTGTAATCTCAGATGATGATTCCTCTTGCTTTGACATCCACTTAGTCATTGTCTCATTCTTCTCATCTTGTTTTGACATCCACTCTGTCATGTCCTCAGATTTCTTATCTTGCTTTGCCATCCAAGATTTTATTTCAGACTGACCAGCCTCCAGAGCAGCAATCTTGTCTTCAAAGTCTGGATGTTCTGACTTTATCTCAGATGAAGAAGCTGGAGGTTCTGCAGCCTGAACAGAGTCAATTGCCATTGGTTATGTAGATCCTGAAGAGGGTTCTACCAGAGTCATAGTCAAATTATTGGCAGTAGATTCTGTTGGAGGTGGAGGAGCACCTAAATAAAGCAGAGGTTCAGTTTTGTTGACAGTCCAGAATGAAGTCCTTTCAGCTCTGAGCTTTGCATCATCAGAACAGACGTTCTTCAGATTGGAAGCTACAGTGTTGAATCTATTGATGAATCCTTTCCAGATGATGTCAGATTCATTTGCATCCATAGTTTCAGAGCATCTCTTCTGAACAGTACCTAAAGACATCTGTATTTCTTGCAAAAATGTTTGAAATAAATGATCAATATTAAGTCTGGGTGGTGGTTTAAGTCTGGGTGGTGGTTTAAGCAAGGTTTCCAGAGTCATATGTTTAGGTTTGGGAGTTGGTGGTAACAGAGATTTTGGGATGGAAATTAGAGGAGGGGGTAATACGGAATGAAGGGAATTTCTGGTTTTTGAGGTAAGGATCTGTTTAATGCATTAAGCAGATGAGGTTTTGGTCTTGTGCATGGGCAAACATCATCAAAGGGTTCATTAGAGTATGGTATGAAGGCAGAGGTTGATGTTTGAACAGATGCAACTGTGTTATCATATGCAAATTGCAGAGCTGAAACAACAGCTTTACCAGATGTATCAGATATTGTTGCTAAAGATCCTACATTATTCATTGAATGAATATATGAAAGGATTACAGATGGAAGAGCCTGTCTGAGTTTTGGTTTCAGAGGGTTCAGGGATTCAGAAGGTTCAACTCTATCATAAAAATCTTTCAGTTTGAAACCATAAGATAGATTATGATAAAGAGAAGACACTTGGGCACAAGATATACCAGATGATGATGGATTGGAAGTGGGAACAATCATCTCAGATGATGGTGCAGGTGGAGGCATAGGTTCTGGAATGGGAGTTTTAGCAGGTATGGTTGATTCAGGTGCAGGTTCAGGTTGATTCATCTCAGAGTATTTGGATGGAGAGACAAGAAAATCTGGATGGATTTCTGATTCAGATGAATTGGAGGATGTTGTAGGTGTACAAGAGGTAGAAGACACTTGAAACACTGTTTTTAATGGAGTGATATCAAGAACTTCTGTCTCAGGGATATGAGTGGGTTCTGAAGGAGTATCAGATTGTTTGGATGGTGGTTCTGATGAAACAGGAGCAGAAGTTACTTTTGTGGGTTCAGAAGTAACAGGTGCAACAGGTTCAGAAGATGGATTATTTGATGGTGGTATGACAGATTCTTTTTCTGGTTGAACTTCTTTGGTTTGGTTTTCTGGATGTTCAGAAGTTTGTGGTTGATCAGAGTTTTGTTTTTCAGATTGTTGTTGTTGTTTTGATGGTTGTGGTTCTGATGGTTGTGGTTCTGTTGGTTGTGATTCTGTTGTTTGTGATTCTGATGGCGATGGACGTGGAACAAAGTGTTTGATGTGTATTTTAGGTTGAGATGATTTTGATACAGAAGTAGTGTGTTGTTTTTGAGGTGAGACAGAACTAGGGGCAGTAACAGAAGTTGTTTGAGTAACAGGTGGTTTTGGAACAGACTTAATAGTTGAACCATTAATAACAAATTTTTTAGAAATTACAGGAGTCTTAGTACCTTTTACTTTAATCCTCTTGGCAGATGCAGAGGCAGCTTCTTCAGAATCCTTTCTCTTTAAGAGATTCTTGGGCTTCTCAGCAATCTTAGCCTTCTTCTGGACAGGTTCAGATTCTTCTGCAGGCTGAGTCCTTTTCCTCTGAAGTGGTACTTCTTCTTCTTCTCCTGCATCTGGTAGTGGTTGTTTGACAAGCTGAAACACATTAGCTGGAACAGGTATTCCTTCCCTCTTGCATTCCTCTATATACATCAGTACTATATGTCTGGGTTCTTCAGCAAAGAATAGAGGAAAGTCAGATACTGGAACCCTCTTATTCAAATCAGACATATTCAGCCTCTTTGGAGCAGTAGTGAGTTCATCTACAATCTTGAGTCTTAGAAGACTTTTAGCGTTCAGAGGCTTTCCCATAATAAACTATAATTCCTCTGTAACCCCAGCAGCGTACAGAGCAGCCACTAAACCATTTTCAGTGAGAAGATCTGAGATCAACCTTCCAAATGGGATCCAAGTCCTGATCTTCTGGCCTTTTTCTTTTACAAATTCTCTAGATGCATTGATGTGATTCCACAGATGCATGAACAGAATGTAAGGAAGATCTACCTTGGTGCTCTGACTAAGGCAGTACATGAAATAGATTTGTTCATTGTTGACATAATCTGGAGAATTGGTTGATTTTCTGTGGTGGATGCATCCCATGAAGATCTTGGCCCAGATCTTGTAATCAGGCTTCAGATCTTTGAATCTGTTAGAAGCTTGTCCAGCAGTCATAACTTCCTCATAAACCTCTTCCATATCCACACGCCCAGCTGGCAAGTGGGAAACACCATCTGTTTCTTCATAACCTATCAATCTTCTTATCAGATCCTCTGTGATGATAATCTCTTTTCCCAACACAGATGATAAAATAAACTTGGGATAAACAGATGCATGAATCCAGAATTCTTTCACAAGGAGAGGGTAAACTGGTCCAAACAACCTATCAAAGTATTTAACCCATCCTTGAGCTCTAACAATGGAGCGAAAATCAAACCCATTATTAGCCAGAGAGTCAAACTCAACCATGGATTCACACAGAACTTCTAGTTTATGAACAGGTGTTAGAAGTGTTCTCTTGGGAGGAGAATATGGAGCAGCACCTAAGTTATCTGAAGTCACAGCAGCCATTGTAGATTGGAACTGAGCAGTTGTTGATGAAGAAGACGCCATTGAAGAATGCTTTTTCAAACACTTAGGTTTTGAGTTTTTATGCAGAGAAAATAGGAGATGAAAACGCATGTAAATTCTGAGAGTGAAAAGTGTGAAAGTGAATACAAGTCAAGTATTTATACTAAACACTTAGGCACATCAAAAGTCAGAAAAACGCACGTTTGAGCAAGCATTAAATGAAGAGAATAAAATCATTTCAAAACAATAAATGCTTCTGACAATTTGGGGGGAAAACCAAGATTTTTACTATTCAAATTTCACCTCAAACGTCTCTTCAGTTATGTACACGCCACCTCTTCAGATTTTGTGTGACACGTGTTTACTTGCATGCTGTTCTGAAATCTCTCAAGAAATGAAACGTTAGCCAACGTTCAGATCCTCTAAAGATGGTTAGTTCAGAGTTTCATATCAGAAATATTGATCAGAATAGAATAAATAAACAGAAGAAATACTTCAGATGATTTAAGCATTTTTGCATCTGTAACAATTTGCTTCTGATAAATATCATTCTGGACAAAAATCCATACCAATATTTTTCAGAATAAAATTGAATCTATCTTCAACAAGGGGTTTTGTAAAAATATCTGCCCATTGATGATCTGTATCAACAAAGGCTAAATTTATGATTCCCTTCTGAACATAGTCTCTGATGAAATGATGCTTAATTTCTATATGTTTTGCCTTAGAATGTAAAATGGGATTCTTGGACAAACATATAGCAGAAGTATTATCACAAAAGATAGAAATGTTACTCTCAAAAATTTGATAATCTTCTAGTTGACTCTTCATCCAGAGCATCTGTGTGCTACATCCAGCAGCAGCAATGTATTCAGCCTCTGTGGTTGAAAGTGCAATTGTGGGTTGCTTCTTGCTGTACCAGGAGATTAGATTTCTTTCTAGAAATTGACAACTTCCAGAAGTACTTTTTCTTTCCACTCTGTCTCCAGCGTAGTCAGCATCACAGAATCTAACTAATTTGAAATCATCAGATTTTCTGTAACACAAACCCATATTAGAAGTACCTTTCAGATACCTTAGAATCCTCTTGACAGCTGTCAAGTGTGATTCTCTAGGATCTGATTAGAATCTAGCACACAGACAAACACTGAACAATATGTCAGGTCTAGAAGCAGTAAGATAAAGAAGAGACCCAATCATACCTCTGTAGAGCTTCTGGTCTACTTTCTTACTTACCTCTTTTTTGCCAAGTGAGCTAGTAGGATGCATTGGAGTCTTTGCCAGCTTGCTGTCAGACATGTTGAATTTCTTCAGAAGTTCTTTAACATACTTTGTCTGATGTATGTAGGTGCATTCTGGAGTTTGATTAACTTGGATTCCTAGAAAGAATCTGAGTTCTCCCATCATGCTCATTTCAAATTCTGCCTGCATACATGTAGCAAACTCCTTTCCAAGCATAATATTTGTTGATCCAAAAATAATATCATCTACATAAATTTGGCAAATTAGAAGATCTTTCTTTATTGTTTTACAGAATAAAGTTGTATCCACTTTGCCTCTGATGAAATTCTTCTCCAGAAGAAAATTACTCAATCTCTCATACCAAGCTCTGGGAGCTTGTTTTAATCCATATAGAGATTTCTTTAATTTGAAAACATGATCTGGAAATTTTTCATTTTCAAAACCAGGAGGTTGGTGGACATAAACTTCTTCTTCTATAATACCATTAAGAAAGGCACTTTTAACATCCATCCAATACAGAGTCATGTTGTTTTGTGCAGCAAAGGAGATAAGAAGGCGTATAGATTCTAACCTTGCCACTGGAGCATATGTCTCAGTGTAATCAATACCTTTTTGCTGACTGTACCCTTGAGCAACCAGCCTTGCCTTATTCCTCTCAACTTCTCCTTTCTCATTTAGCTTATTTCTGAAGACCCATTTTGTACCAATTATATTGAATCCTTAAGGTCTTTGAACTAGATCCCATACATCATTTCTGCTGAATTGGTTTAGCTCTTCTTGCATGGCAATAATCCAGTCATTGTCTTGCAGAGCTTCTTCTACAAAAGATGGTTCAATTTCTGACACTAGTCCAAATAGTGATGCTTCTGATGATCTTAGAAAGGATCTTGTTCTGATGGGATCATCCTTCTTTCCAATAATGACATCCTCTGGATGAGAAGCTTTAATTCTGGATGATGATCCTCTGATAGATGACTCTTCAGAAATGTTTAGATTATTCATCTGAGAAGTTAAGGGAGTAGCATCTGGAGTTGCTTCTGGTTCCTTCACTTGAAGTTTGTCTACTTCTGGAACTTCAGAGTCAATAAAGACTACTTCCCTATCTGCAGAGTTATCAACCTGCTTTGGCTTTTCAGAGCCAAGCTTATCATCAAATCTGACATGGATGGATTCTTCCACAATCTGTGTCTCAGTGTTGTATACTCTGTAGCCTTTAGAGCGTTCAGAATATCCAAGCATGAAACACTTCTGTGCTTTGGAATCAAACTTGCTCAGATTTTCCTTAGTGTTTAACATATAACAGATACATCCAAAAGGATGAAAATATGAAATGTTGGGCTTTTTGTTCTTCCACAATTCATAAGGAGTCTTTTTCAGAAGAGGTCTAACAGACACTCTGTTCTGAATGTAGCATGCTGTATTGATTGCTTCTGCCCAAAAATGTTTTGCCAGATTTGTCTCATTGATCATGGTTCTGGCCATTTCTTGCAAAGTTCTGTTTTTCCTCTCTACAACCCCATTCTGTTGTGGAGTTCTAGGACAGGAAAAATCATGAGCAATGCCATTTTCAGAAAAATATTTTTCAAAATATTTATTTTCAAATTCACCACCATGATCACTTCTGACTTTTATAATTTTGAAATTCTTTTCATTCTGGACTTAATTGTAGAAGTCAAAGAACACAGAATGTGACTCATCCTTGTGTTTTAAGAACTTTACCCATGTCCATCTGCTAAAGTCATCAACAATGACCAATCCATACTTCTTGCCTCTGATGGATGCAGTTTTCACTGGTCCAAACAGATCAATATGAAGTAGTTCTAATGGTTTAGAAGTAGAAACAACATTTTTTGATTTGAAAGATGTTTTTGAAAACTTCCCTTTCTGGCATGCTTCACAAAGAGCATCTGAAGTGAACTTCAGATTAGGGAGTCCTCTGACAAGATTAAGTTTATTAATCTGAGATATACGTCTCATATTAATATGGCCCAATCTTCTGTGCCAGACCCATTGCTCTTCATTAACAGACAAGAGGCATTTAACATTTTGAACTTTAAGTTCTGAAAGATTTATTTTATAAATGTTGTTTTTCCTCTAACCACTAAATAGGATAGAGCCATCCTTCTGACTAATAGCTTTACAACATTTTTGATTAAAGGTAATATCATAACCATTGTCACTTAATTGACTTATGGACAATAAGTTATGCTTTAACCCTTCAACAAGTAAAACATTAGTAATAGAGGGAAGTTTACCATTTCCAATGGTGCCAGATCCAATGATCTTGCCCTTCTGGTTCCCTCCAAACTTCACGTCACCTCCAGATCTAAGTTCCAGGCTTTGGAACATAGACTTTTCTCCTGTCATGTGTCGTGAGCATCCAGAGTCCAGGTACCATGATTGGTGTCCTGACCTTGCTGCTAAGAACATCTGCAACAGGAATTATTTTGTTTTTAGGTACCCAGATCTTCTTGGGTCCTTTGGGGTTAGTTGGTTTGTAGGTTTGTCTAAACTTCTGTTTTACAACATAATGTTCATTCTGACTTGCCTTGGGTTTAAACACATAAGTACTCTTCTCAGAGCTTGTGTGTTTAATGTCATTCAAGTGACCAAATTTGAATTGAGAATACAGAGGTGTCTTCCTGATGAAAAGTTTGTCAACAGGTTTTGGATTGCTTCCAGATGAAGATTCATATCCAATGCCTCTTCTGTTGTTTCCACTAACACCATAGATCATGGAAGCCATCTTGCTTCTGTCTATGCTCTTAGTGAGAAATCTCTGAAAACTAGAGTCATATTTTTCTAAAATATTTTCACATGACTTAGTCTCAGATTCATATTCTTGTTGAGTTATTTCAAAGTCATTTTTGATTTTCAAATTTATTTCTTTTTGCTCAACAAGTTCTGTTTTTAGAAGATCAATCTCAGATTCAAGATTGCTTTTCAGCTTCTTGTATTTGAGTTTGATGTTGTTATAACTTTTAAGAACTTCTGTTAAAACTTTAATGAGTTCTTCTTTGGTAAGTTTAGCCATTACCTCTTCTGCATCATCATCAGATTCAGATTCTGATTCATATCCTGAGGTACCTTCCTCTTGATCCTCTGTGCTGGCCATCAGTGCAACATTTGCACATTCTTCTTCTGATTCAGAAGATGATTCACATTCATCTGAGTCATCCCATGTTGCCATCAGAACCTTCTTCTTTTTGTTAAACTTCTTCTTGGGTTTTTCTTTCTGAAGTTTGGGGCAATCATTCTTGTAGTGCCCAGGTTCTTTGCACTCATAGCACACAACTTCTTTCTTGGCAGATCTTCTGTGACTAGAAGATTCCTTTCTGTTATCAGATCTTCTGAAGTTGTTGAACTTCTTTCCCTTGTGCTTCCAGAGTTTGTTAATCCTTCTGGACAGCATGGATAACTCATCTTCTTCAGAAGAAGAAGATTCTTCAGAGCTTTCTTGAATGACCTGCAAAGCTTTAGCAGTTTTGTTAGATTTTAATGCAACAGATTTACCTTTTTCTTCCTTCTGAGGTTCATCTTCCTCAAGCTTAATCTCATGGCTCCTCAGTGAGCTGATGAGTTCTTCTAGAGAGATCTTGTTCAGATCTTTGGCCATCTTCAGGGCAGTTACCATTGGTCTCCATCTGATAGGCAGACTTCTGATGATTTTCTTTACATGATCTGATGTAGAATATCCCTTGTCCAGAACTTTCAGCCCAGCAGTGAGTATCTGAAATCTGGAGAACATGGCTTCAACAGATTCAGAGTCTTCCATTTTGAAAGCCTCATACTTCTGGATCAGAGCCACAACTTTTGTCTCCTTAACTTGAGAATTTCCCTCATGAGTCATTTTTAGGGATTCAAACATATCAAAAGCAGTCTCCCTGTTTGTAATTTTCTCATACTCTTTATGTGAAATAACATTCAGTAATATAGTTTTGGCTTTGTGGTGATTTCTGAAGTCTTTCTTCTGAGCATCTGTCATAGATTTTCTGTCAATCTTTTTGCCATCCCCATCTGTGGGATGTACATATCCATCTATGACAAGATCCCATAGATCAGCATCATATCCTAGGAAAAAACTCTCAATTCTGTCTTTCCAGTAGTCAAATTTCTCCCCATCAAACATTGGGGGTTTGGTGCTGATCCTATCCCTCTCTTCATATTTATTGTTAATATTGGACATTGAATTATCAGCCATGGTAACAAATAAATATATATCAAAGTATTTCTCTCTGGATCTTTACTGACACTGTTAAGTGGTAGCACACTCAGAACCGGAGCTCTGATGCCAACTGAAGGTGAGATAATACTTAGAAGGGGGGGTTGAATAAGTATGAAAGATTAAGACTTGAAAAATAATCACACAATTATTTTTATTCTGGTTTGTTTAAACAACTACTCCAGTCCACCCTTCCTAGAGTGATTTGCCTTTCTCAACAAGGACTTAATCCACTATTAAATCAAACTGATTACAATAGTAACACCTAAGAACAACAGTTCTTAGTCTTCTCAAGAGCTACTGATTCCAACTGAATCCTCTTAAGGAATAACCTTTACAATCAATGTAAATTAAATACAAGAGTATTAATGCTTCTATAAAGCTTTTATCACAACAATGATTTTTCTCTTAAGTTTAAGTACAATAAATTCTAAGAAGAATAAGAATGAATGAGAGCTTAGAATATAATGATTTCTTTTCAGCAGATTGTGTCACTGAAGAATGTGGTGAAGTTCTCCTTTTATAGGCAGCTGATCCAAGCAAGCTGAGCGTTGAAAAGAGAGTCCCAAAAAGGTTTGAGCCTTTTTGTCTTCACATCAAGTGACCTTTCCTAGAAGTAGATGGCACAGAAAAATCCTTTTTGTCTGTGTAAGTGTGTCTAGCACAAATGAGGAAAGAGACGTTGATTTACTCCAACGGATATATTCTTGAAAATTTCTTCTTCAGTTTTCAGCAAGTTCTTCAGAGTCTGAATGGATCAGAGTCTTCTAATGATATTCAGAACTTTGTTGTATCAGAGTCTTCTGCAGCATGTGTGCTTTCAGCGTGTTGATCATCAGAGCATATTTGATGTAGAACTTCAGTACTTGGCAGCGTTAGTACTTTCAGAACCTTCTGTAGAATTATGCTTTGAGAAACTCTTCAATCAATATAGCTTCTGACTCAGATGCTTCTGACTCAGAATGTTCTGGAGCTTCTTGCTTCAGATCCTTCTAGAGACTACGCTCAGGATCTTCTGTAAAGAACAATCAGAATCTTCTGTAAGATGCATTTGGCGCTTCAGAGTCAGGATAACTTCTTGTATACAAAACAGATTTGCTTCTAGAGAGTTAATTTCATTTCAATCTGTAGTAAAACTCTCAAACAAATTTTAGAGTATATAATTCTTAAATATAAATTTCCTAACAGTTATCATCAAAACAAAGAGTTATTATTAAGAACCAGTCTGTGTTCTAACACATGTCCTAAAATGTCTGATAAATGAATTGAGCTCACCCCTTTCATTAAAGTTATCAAAACATCGAACCATAGCCAGGTTTACTACTACAAAAAACACATTAAACCTCGGACGTAAAGTTGATTTAACCTCAGTTACAGAGGGAAGGTAACAAAGGGTGTCATAAAAAGTTTTCACTTTACCACTCAGTTTTAGAATAACTAAAAGGAAAGTTGAAATGGTCATTGGTTTGATCCCTAGCAATAGCTTTTTTATATTTTCAAAACTACCTCCACATACCTCTCAGTTTATGGCTAAAACCAAAGGGAAAGAAATATTATTTTTTTAAAAATACTCATTACATTGTTACACAAAAAATTAATAAATTAATTTGTTTACAAACTATATTGTTTACACAAAATATTAAACTAAAAATATATAACAAAATTTTAATATGATTCATCGTCATTGCTGTCAGTGAAGAACAAATACTTGTTATCTTGGGGAAGAATAAATGTTAGAAATCCTTGTTTTATTGATCTTGAGGAAGATTAAATGTTGGATGAAAAAAATCTCTATGGCTTTTGCATTCATTTGTTTCTTATATAAAACAAAAAAAAGTTAAATAAATATTCAGTTATATGATTATTTAAGCGAGGGGAAAAAACTTTATTTCTTTTAAATTACATTATTTACACAGAATAATAAAATAAACTGTCTAGCAAATTCATATTTTGACAATGGATTCTTGGAGAACAACAAATCTTTTAAAATTTATGATAAGTTATTTGTTCCTACCAAGAGTTTTTTTTTTTTTTTGCACTTGCAATCAATCCTATAGGGATTTCTGAAGGTGAGAAAAACACTCAGAAGGGGGGGGGGTTGAATAAGGGTTTTAAACACACTTTAGTAGATAGAAACAATAACACAATATTTTTATCCTGGTTCGTTTGAACTCAAACTAATCCAGTCCACCCTACCCAGGTGATTTGCCTTTCTCAACAAGGACTTAATCCACTATATCAAACTTGATTACAGTGTAAACCACTAAGACAACTGTCTTAGTCTTCTCAAGAAAATCTGACCACAACTTGATCTTCTTAAGGAAATCTTTTACAAAGATAAACTAACAATTTGTGTTTAATGTATTGCTTCTAACAAGCTATATCACAACAGTGATGTTTACACAAAATTAAGAACAAATATGAAAACTGTTAAGCTTTGAAGAATATTTGAATGAGAGCCTGTGAGTTGATTTTCTTTCAAATGAGTTTGTCAATATTCGTCAACGTTGGAAAGATGTTGAAGCTGGTTTAAATACTACTTCAAGTCCTTCTCTCAAAGACTGTGCATTGTTGTACGTTCTGCTGCCTCTGTTGCCTTTTTGTCCTCTATTGACTTTTCCTTTCCAGGAAGAGGAATATTCAAACATGTGCTTTGTGTATGAATTCTTGTGTCATGCATAAATGAGGAATAGTGTCGTTGGAGCAGACATTGGGATTAGTGATGACGAGAAAACGCATCGATTATATCGCTAGATTTCATTGACGTTTTATCGCGCATTCACCGTTTTAACGCTCGATTTCTCGAGTTTTTCTTACTATTTTGCAGGTACATCGTTATGTGAGGCTGAATCATGAATTAAGAAGAAAGGAACGAAAGAAACCACAAGAAAATGAAGAAAGGCAGAAGCCTGCAAAAAAAAAAAAAAAAAAGTCTGCATAATTTGTAACAGCCACGGTCGTTACAAGGGTGTCACGACCGTGACACCCAAATTTGGGCCATCACGACCGTGAGGAAGTAGTCACGACCGTGACACTTAAAATCCTCAAATAACGAACGTGAAGCCCTTGTCACGCCCGTGACAAGGATAAAACTTGGTTTTGACTCAGACTACGTCAAGCCACCACTGAAGACCACTTCTCCTAGTAATTCTCCTCAAGGCAGCACGTGAAGACGACTTCTCCCATTTTTGTTGCCACTTTCCAACATTTTCTCAACCACTTCAGCAAAGCCCAAGAAGCAAAAGACCAAGACACCAGCCCATCAAAGGCTCTATAAATAGTACCAGCAGAGGTGAGCTGAGGGACAGACTTCATGATCCAAATTTCCTACGGAAGCTCTGCCGAATTACCTTACGAACCAGAATTTTTATTCCAGCATTATTTTACTTTCTGTCTTGTTTTATTTGTATCCAAACCAACCATGTAACAATTTCCAACATTAGGGAATTGTTACACTTTTATTTGTTTCCAACCTTCAGCATTCGTTTTAATTTCTATTTCCGCCAACTCCAAGCCTTCCGGTCTGTGGAAGAAGAAGTCCACTCAGATATTTGTTAATCAGGTTTTTCAATCTATTGCACTTTAATTTAATTATAATGTCTATTTATTTCTCTGCCATGAGTAAGTTATTATTTAATTCTGTGTCTGATTCAACCTCGATGAGTAGCTAAATATCTTAGGGCGGTATGTAGTTATAACAACTTAACCGGTAAAATATAACCATAGGCTGAAAATAATTAATCACTTAACATTCTGGCTGATACTTTTTAATTGAAATAGACCTTTTCGTTACGAGAGTAAGAAAAGGGTATTAGGTTGGGTCAAGACCACGAGAGTGTGAGATTTAACCAGATAGCTAAAGTTAGGCATTTAAATTAAACACAGCGAGAGCGCTTTAAGATAAATTAGAATTATTTAGTTTCCAAAAATTGCCTCTAAACACTTATGGGCTAGCGAGAGCAGGCATAGGGCTTTAGGGATAAGATCTGATACAAGACCACGAGAGTGTGAGTTGAGGGTATTTAAACTGGTAATCTCTACCGAATAGACTAAGTGAACATCTTTACAGGCCTAGGTTAGATTGACCCACCTAAGTTAGTATAATTACATACCGACCGCCTTAGTATTATTTTATTAAAAACTTAAATTAAATTCCGCCTTTAATAGTCTTAAAAACCAACAACAATCGTGACAACTATTCGCCTTAGCTAAACTAGAAGTTCATCTAGCACTAAGTAACAATAGAATCCCTGTGGATCGATAATCTTAAATATTACTTCGATAGGCTGTGCACTTGCAGTAAGATACCGCTAGACGCATAAGTAGACACGTCTTTAGCCCATCAAGTTTTTGGCGCCGTTGCCAGGGATTCCTTAATTTAGTTACTAGTGCATTTAGGTAGCATTGTCTAGACTAAGGTATCAACTATTTAATTTGATCTAATCTCCGAGTGTATGCCAAGTACTCGCTCTAAAAGCGAAGACTTGCAACCTCTAATCCCTGAATCGGAACGCTTCTTACACGTAAGAAGACGTATATTCGATTTCGAAAATAATTCCAATATTCCAGATCTTCAATTAGATCCGCCTAAACCAGTCATAGAACCAGACGCAGGGATGGCTGAAGAACAAACTCATCCACTCAAGTATTACGCTAATCCTTCGCAAGGTGAACCGCATTCAAGCATTGCAGCGCCGGCTATCAACCGAAATGATTTCGAACTAAAACCATCATTGATATCAGCCGTGCAACAAAATCAATTCGCCGGAAATCCTACCGAGGATCCGAATCTTCATCTTTCGATATTTGTGCAATATGCAGATACCGTAAAAGCCAATGGAGTTACCCAAGAAGCCATTAGACTACGTTTATTTCCTTTTTCGCTTCGAGACAGAGCAAGAGCTTGGCTTCAATCTCTGCCTTCGAACTCAGTAACTACGTGGGCAGAACTTAAGAAAGTTTTCTTGAATAGGTATTTTCCACCTAGCAAGACAGCCATGCTGAGAGCTCAGATCAACGGATTTAAGCAAAGAGAGAGTGAATCATTATTCGAAGCTTGGGAACGCTATAAGGATCTACTTAGACTTTGTCCACATCATGGATTAATAGACTGGATGGTCATCCATACCTTCTATAATGGACTCTTGTACAACACAAGAATGACAATTGACGCTGCCGCGGGTGGTGCATTGATGGACAAAGAATATCGTGATGCCTATGCACTTATCGAAAGTATGGCTCAAAACCATTACCTTTGGGGAAGCGAGAGAGTCGCAACTGAGAAACCAACAAAGGGAGGTATGTACGAAGTAAGTAGTATGGACCAAGTCAATGCGAAGTTTGACCAACTAAGCCAAAAGATCGATAGCTTGGCCATAACACCTGCAGCCACCGTGGCTGCAGTAACACCTAACTGTGAGTTATGTGGAGTCCCAGGACACGAAGTTTCTGATTGTCAACTATTGACAGGAACTCCCACTGATCAAGTGAATTATGCTCAAGGAAACCCTTACTCAAACACATACAACCCAGGTTGGAAGAATCATCCGAACTTCTCCTATAAGAATAACAATGCTTATTACGCACCAGGTCAAGCACCAGCTACATCACCAGGATATCAAAAGACTGCTCCTAATATCCCTAGAAAATCGAACCTTGAATTGATGATGGAGAGCTTCATAGCTAGCCAATATCAGACAAACAAGGACTTCTTAAACCAAAACATTCACACTAGTGAGCAGATTAAACAATTAGTGAGCAAAGTAGATGCATTAGCTACACATAACAAAATGCTTGAAACTCAGATTTCACAAGTAGCTCAACAACAAGCACCTACTGCTGCACCAGCTGGAGTATTCCCTGGACAACCTCAACCTAACCCGAAAGGACATGCTAACGCTGTAATATTAAGAAGTGGCAAGGAACTTGACGGACCTACCGATCCAAGACTTGACAATCCAGCTGTAACCCGGTGAACTGACTTTAAACAATGTTGCGGATAGCAAGAGTCGCCACCGACTTTTATTTTATCCATAAGGAAAGGTTATAAAAGAACAGGAAAGACCTTAGAGAATATTTTGGGTCCGGGGGGTAGGTTATGAAAAGGGAAGGTATTAGCATCCTTTTCATCCATGGTTATCCATGGGCTCTTAGGTACTTAAGCTCACTTTTGAATTGTTTTGAAATTGTAGTGTGTGAATAGAAAATTTTCAGAATAGTTAATAAATAATCCATGTAAGGATGTGTTAAGAACTTGTTTGAAAACTTGTTGAAAATTTGTTTAAGTGCGAAACAGTTTTGAAGTGAGCAAGCACCTAGGAGTAACCTACCCTAATGTTTAAAGGTCTTTCTTATTCTTCATTCTTTCCTTTAGTAAGACTATCCCTACTATAATGGAGTAGGTAGCCCTTACTTTGGATGTTAAGGGACATGTGAGGGACAATTTGACTTTGAAGGCCATTGTGGGATGTAATAAGCACATATAAGGGACCATCATCATTTTTCGAAAGGGACTCGATTCGTAAAGGCAACCATAAGGGACTTTGATGATTTTTCTATTTGAGGGACTTTCTTTATACACCCCACTTAACCATTATTCGTAGGCAACTTGAGGGATATCCTTAGGAAGTGAGACGGCGATTAAAATCGACTTACGTGTGTGACGTGTTTATTTTAATTATCTTTATTTAAAAGTGGTCTAAATTTATTTTAATATTACGTACATGTTGTTACACTCCCTAATTACTAACCATAATAATAATTAAATAATTAAACAACTTTACATCCAAGAAACAATTACAAAATAATAAGCAAAATAATTAAATAGCAAAGATAAATAAAATATAAATAAGCAATAATAAATAATAAAGGGGTTAATTCTAAGTTTACTCGGCAAGACATCGCATCTTGTGCCTACGTATCCTTACGGGAGTGGAATCAGAGTAATCGTAGTTCCCCTCAATAGGGAGGTTAGAAACTTCTTGACTGTGGTCAAGGTCTCAAGGGGAATAAACGCATCTTAAGGACACGCTTACGTGGAGTGTAGAAACTCCAAATCTCTACGTTGAAATGTTAAGTTGTAATTAGGGTTAAATTAGGGATTCCACGGCGGGAAACCCTAAAATGAGCGCGGCGGCTCTTTGACCTAATGCTAAGGGTAAAATTGTAATTTTGCCTGCGGCGAGGCATTTGTGAAAATTAGGGTTTGTAGTTTGTAGTTTTGAGGATTTGAAATTGAATGTGTGAAGTTTTACGGACTATTGGCGCGGCGGCCAAACAGTTAGACCTAACCTTCGGATGTGTGCAATGTGACAGAAATAATAGTAAACGCGTGAGATAATTGAGTCATGCAAACAGAGAGATAATGTCATAATTTAAACCATGCAAGCAGAAATTTAAAGGCAGAATTTAAAGAGCGATTGTTAAGTTCGCGAGGTTACATGAGAGGAGCAGATACAATATGATAATGAAATTTGAATTGAACAATAATAAAATAAAATAAATAACGGTTCTAGTTATTATTTTAAAAAAAAGATTTTAGTTATTATTTTAAATTTATCTAAAAAAAAGTTTTTCTTAAAAATAATAGGTTTTCATATTAATTTGGAAAAGATGTTAATGTTATTTATTTTAAAAAACAGATTTTTATATTATAACAAATTTTAATAAATTAATGATAACAATAATAATAATAATGGTAATAATAATGATAATAATGATAATAATAATAAATAATGATGATAATAATAATAATAATAATAATAATAATAATAATAATAATAATAATAATAATAATAATAATAATAATAATAAAGCAATAATGAATTTTAAATGTGCCAAATAACCCAACAATGTTGCTAACGCAGAAATGCGCTCATCGCAACCAGATCTAAATCGGACGAAACAAAATTTATCGCAAAGAAAAAGAAATTAAGCAAAAAATAGTATTATTGCTCACACAAAAATGCGATCATCGCAACCAGATCGAACTAACACAAATGTCACGCGTCATGCACACAAATGTGCAAACATCGTATCGACATAATTCGATCAAAAATCTTATATATATAAACTCTAACAATTTAAAAATTATATATATATAAACGTAACAGTAATAGATAAAGAAAAAGAAATAACGGTAATAGATGAAGAAAAAGAAATAACGGTAAAAGATGAAGAAAAAGAAACAACAGTAATAGATGAAGGAAAAGAAATAACGGTAAACGATGAAGAAAAAGAAACAATAGTAATGGATGAAGAAGAAAACTAAATAACGGCAAACGGCACTCACTCCTCTTAGGTTTTTTCATTCTCCCCTTTTTTCCAACAAGGCAACACATGTATATATAGGGAACAAATTAGGGTTAACACCAAATTGTCAATAATGTCCCTAAAGCCCATTTTAAAGCCCAAACTAAATAATTAGTTAAGAAAAAATAAAATTTAAATAATTTAAAATAATTAAAATAAACTTAAAATAAAAACTAATAATCCTATTGATTCCTAAAATAAAAAATATTATAAAAGAACAAAATTTTTTTCAATATTTTTTATTTTATGATTTTTTGGATATTTTTATGAATAATTTAGAAAAAAGTGAAAAAAATAATATTTTAAAAAATGATTTAATTAAAATACGAAAATAATAATTAAATAATAATAAAAAACTATTTTTGTTATTTTTTTAATGAAAGATAGAAAAATTTAGAGTAAAAATAATAAAAAACAAAAAAAATGACAAAGGTGAGATTCGAACTCTCAACCTCTCACACTCATAACTCCTTACACATGTCCTCCTGCCAATTGTGCCATTTTTACTTTTTACAAAAAAAATGCATGCCATATGATATTTACCTGCAAAAAGTCAAACGACTACACAAATTTGTTAGTAATTGATTAAATGCAATGAAATGCGACGACAAATCTTAGGGCAAAATTTGGGGTATTACAGTTATTATGATAATATTTCTCACCCAACCTCTCTTTGATGTTGGCAAAAAAAAAATCATGAAGTTTGACTTTGGTTTGACCACAGTTGACCTCAGTTTGACCTTTTAACTGCATTGACTGCTTTTGACTTATCTGATCATCTGACTGAGCAAACTTTTGAGAAAAGTCTTGAAACTTGACATGGGGGTTCTTATACACATATAAGATGTTATGAAGCTCACTTGAAGTCTTGGAAGTCCATTTAGCCTGATTAAAGTCAAAACCCTAGTTTTGGATGCACTGCTTAGGAGGTGCATTGTCTGAGGGAATTGTCAACTCTTCTGACCAATTATGAATTTTGTGAACCTTGTGAACCTTCTTGGAACACAAAGTCTTGTATTGTGAGGGCAAATTTTGGGGTGCAACAGCTGCCCCTGTTCAATTTTCTGAAACCTGAGGGGTTAGATTGGTATATTTGCCAGTCGTAACCTGGAAGATTGAAGGGGATTGAACACAAAAGCCCAAAAATTTGCACTCACCAGTGCATGGAGTGATATTGATGGTTGGTTGAACATGATTGAGTGGGCTTAAAGATGCCACTAGGGGAAAGTTCTTCAGTAGTATAATGAGAACTGTCAGGAGTCTGGAGTAATACTGATGTAACAGCATGTCTTCATGAGGATAGAGCAATCAATAATGATAACCCTAAAGCAGTCTTGAAGTGATAAATCTGACCTCAGGAGGATAGAGCAATCAATAGCTCTAAAGCAGTCTTGAAGTAATAATGGCTTCAGGAGGATAGAGCAATCAATAGCTCTAAAGCAGTCTTGAAGTAATAGAATGGCTTCAGTAGGATAGAGCAATCAACAGCTCTAAAGCAGTCTTGAAATAATAATGTGATATGTCTTCAGGAGGATAGAGCAATCAATAGCTCTAAAGCAGTCTTGAAGTAATGATTTCAGGAGGATAGAGCAATGGATAGCTCTAAAGCAGTCTTGAAATAATAATGTAATTTCAGGAGGATAGAGCAATGGATAACTCTAAAGCAGTCTTGAAATAATTAGATGGCTTCAGGAGGATAGAGCAATGAATAGCTCTAAAGCAGTCTTGAAGTAGTAATATGACCTCATGAGGATAGAGCAATGAATAGCTCTAAAGCAGTCTTGAAGTAATAGGATGATTTCAGGAGGATAGAGCAATCAGTAGCTCTAAAGCAGTCTTGAAGTCATGAGAGGCTATCAGGAGGATAAAATAACCCTGAGGTTACAATAAAGCAGTCCCAAAGTAATAAGAAGCTCATCAGGAGGATAAAGTAACCCTGAAGTTACAATAAAGCAGTCCCAAAGTAATAAGAAGCTCATCAGGAGGATAAAGTAACCCTGAGGTTACAATAAAGCGGTCCCAAAGATCATAAGCTTGTTTGTTGGATAATTAACCTGAAAACAAGGTAGCATTCTGTAGAACAACATTAGTTTATGCTTTATGTATGCATGTATGACATGATGCACTTAGGTAATGTACTATAGACATATATGTTATGGTATGATGTAAATGATGTATGTATGATATGACACTGCTGGAAGTGTCTGGATATCCTTGTATAACAACTGCTGGCCAAGGAAAATAAATCCCGATTCGTTGTTGAAGAATATATAACCCTCCGTCTGCTGGGGATAACAAGGTATAGATAACCTCCCGTTGTTGGGGATAGTAGGGTATAGATAACCTTCGTTTTCGTTTGATAGTAGGATAAGTATAACATCTCGCCTTCGTTCATCGTGCCCTTATTGGAAAGTAATTTCCCGTATATCCGTATGAGGATAAAAGAGATGGATATAAATTCCAGGGGAGATTAGACTTTGTGAAAATGGATTAGTCCTACTGATGGTTTGTAACTGTCTTGTAAAGATGAACCGGCGAAGCTTCGTTGAAATCCTTCCCTCGTTCGTCCTTAGTAAATACTATTACTGCATTTTCATGCATTTCTGGTAAACATCAATCATATTAAAAGCATACATGCGTTTCTGGTAAACATCAATCATATTCAAAGGCATACATACATTCAAACACAACCAATGGACGTTTCGCTTATGTAAATAGGGTAAAAGTGAATCTGGATTCAAAAGATGGAATTTATTTATATCAAAAGTGACCCATACACGGGTAAGTTTGTTCAAGGAGACATAAACCCTAGTAAGAGAATTTTGTCATGAAGTTTTACAAAAAGAATCAGCTATGTGGGAAATAATCCTATTGAGTTTCAATTCTACTATTGCCACTCAAGTATCTCATCTTCTTGCTGTTGAGACGGAAACGATTGGATTGAGCTTTATCTGTTTGAGCTTGAGTAAGTAGTACAACTGGTTGCAGTTTCATGAGTGATCCAAACGAGACATAGTCATACGCTTTAATCCCTAACTTTTGCCTGGATTGCCCTTTCAGGTTTTCAATCCACCGGGATACCCTTTTTTGCCCAAGCCGCCTTTTCAGGTTTTCGACTTGCCGGGTGTACATCTTTTTATATATATATATCCCTAATTTTTGCCCAAACCCTTTTGGTTTGCCGGGATGCCCTTATTTTTGCCTAGGCCTGTCAACCTAGCGGGTCTCTTTTTATGCGTAGTATTTTTTAACTATGTCTGCGTTTACAGGTTGTGGGAAGTCTTCACCATCCATTGTAGTCAGTATCATGGCACCTCCTGAGAACACTGTCTTGACTACAAATGGTCCCTCATATGTTGGAGTCCACTTGCCCCTAGGATCACCCTGTGGTAATATGATACGCTTGATTACCAAGTCACCAGCCTGATATACCTTTGGCTTAACCTTCTTGTTAAAAGCTTTGATCATCCGTTTCTGGTACATCTGGCCATGACAAACTGCTGCTAACCTTTTCTCATCAATCAAATTTATCTGGTCAAGTCGAGTCTGAATCCACTCATCTTCATTCAAGCCTGCATCCTTCATAATTCTCAAGGAGGGGATCTGAATTTCAATAGGCAGAACTGCTTCCATACCATAGACTAAGGAGAATGGGGTTGCCCCTGTTGAAGTACGTATTGTAGTACGATAACCATGCAGAGCAAATGGTAACATCTCGTGCCAATCCTTGTAAGTAACAGTCATCTTCTGTACAATCTTCTTAATGTTCTTATTAGCAGCTTCAACTGCCCCATTCATCTTTGGACGATACGGAGAAGAGTTGTGATGCTTAATCTTGAACCGCGTACAGAGATCAGTAATCATAGTGTTGTTCAGATTAGAGCCATTGTCAGTGATAATCCTTTCAGGGATACCATACCTACATATGAGATTATTCTTAATGAACTGAGCCACAACATTCTTAGTCACAGATGCAAATGAAGCTGCCTCTACCCACTTCGTGAAGTAATCAATAGCAACCAGGATGAAACGATGCCCATTAGAAGCAGTAGGCTTGATCTCACCAATCATATCAATGCCCCACATGGCAAAGGGCCAAGGAGCAGTCAACACATTCAATGGAGATGGAGGTACATGTACTTTATCAGCATAGATTTGACATTTGTGACATGTTCTGGAGTGTTGATAGCAATCAGCTTCCATGGTAGACCAATAGTAACCTGCTCTCAAAATCTTCTTTGCCATGGTATGACCACTAGAATGAGTGCCAAAGGTTCCATCATGCATCTCTTCCATAATTTCCGTAGCTTCCTTCTTATCCACACAACGAAGCATAGTTGAATCATGATTACGCTTATACAGAATGCCATTACTCAGAAAGAACTTAGCAGAAAACCTTCTCAGGAACTTCCTATCTTTGACAGATGCCCCTTCAGGGAACTCCTGAGCTTCAAGGTAGTTTTTTACTTCATAGAACCAAGGCTTCTCCTCTGCCCCTTCAGTGTCAATCTCATTGCAGTATGCAGGCTTCTCAAATCTATCAATGGTAATCTTGGGAGCTTCATCATCCCAGCTGATCTCAAACATAGATGCCATGGTGGCCAATGCGTCTGCCAACTGATTCTCTCTTCGTGGAATATGTCCAAAAGTAATCACTTTGAAATGTGGGATCAAAGACAACACATGTTCTCTGTAAGGAATGAGATTATCATGCTTTGTATCCCAATCTCCTTTAATCTGACTTACTACCAGAGCTGAATCTCCATACACCTCAAGGAACTGAATCTTCATATCAATAGCAACTTGCATACCCATGATACATGCCTCATACTCAGCCATGTTATTGGTACAATAGAAACAAAGTCTGGCAGTAATCGGGGTATGACAACCTTCAGGGGAACTAATCACAACACCAACACCATTACCATGTGCATTGGAGGCACCATCAAAAACCATAGTCCATCGGGATCCTTGTTCAGGTCCGTCATATTGTCCAGGTTCTTTGGTAACAGACATAATGTCTTCATCAGGGAACTCAAAATTCATTGACTGGTAATCACCTACTGCTTGATGAGCCAAATGATCAGCAACAACACTCCCCTTAATGGCCTTCTGAGTAGTATACTGTATATCATATTCCGTCAAGATCATTTGCCATCTTGCAATTCTTCCGGAGAGAGCAGGTTTCTCAAATATGTACTTGATTGGATCCATCTTCAAAATCAACAAGGTAGTATGGGTCAACATATACTGTCTTAGTCGGCGAGCAGCCCATGCCAAAGCGCAGCAAGTTTTCTCGAGCAGTGAGTATCTTGTTTCACAGTCGGTAAACTTTTTGCTAAGGTAGTATATTGCCTGCTCTTTTCGACCAGACTCGTCATGTTGCCCCAATACACACCCCATTGAGTTGTCTAATACTGTTAAATACATAATCAAGGGTCTTCCATCAACTGGTGGCATTAAAATTGGAGGTTCTAGCAAATATCTCTTGATTTCATCAAAGGCAGTCTGGCACTCATCATTCCATTCCATCACCTGATCTTTCCTCAACAACTTGAAGATTGGCTCACAGATGGTAGTTAATTGGGAAATAAATCTTGCAATGTAGTTCAATCGTCCCAAGAAACCTCTAACCTCCTTCTCAGTACGGGGAGCTGGCATCTCTCGTATAGCTTTCACTTTTGCAGGATCCACTTCAATACCTTTTCCACTGACAATGAAACCCAAGAGCTTTCCAGATCTAACTCCAAAAGTACACTTGTTTGGATTTAATCTCAACCTGTATTTCTTCAACCTCTCAAACAACTTGTGCAGATGATCAAGATGTTGTTCTTCATTCCGAGACCTGGCTATCATATCATCCACATATACCTCTATCTCATGATGAATCATATCATGAAACAAAGCCACCCTAGCACGCTGATATGTTGCCCCTGCATTCTTCAAACCAAATGGCATTACCTTATAGCAAAAGGTGCCCCACTGTGTCACAAATGTAGTCTTCTCCATATCTTCAGGTGCCATCTTGATTTGATTGTAACCAGAGAAACCATCCATAAAAGAGAATACCTTATGCTGAGCAGTGTTGTCTACCAGAATATCAATATGAGGAAGTGGAAAGTCATCTTTAGGGCTAGCCTTGTTCAGATCTCTGTAGTCTACACACATACGTACCTTACCGTCTTTCTTAGGAACTGGTACCACATTTGCAACCCACTGAGGATAAGAAGTTACGGCCAAGAACCCTGCATTGAATTGTTTCATTACCTCTGCTTTGATCTTTTCTGACATTTCAGGACGCATACGACGAACCTTCTGCTTCTTTGGACGACAATCTTCTTTCACTGGCAAACGGTGAACCACAATGTCTGTATCCAACCCTGGCATATCTTCATAAGACCAAGCAAAGATCTCCACATAGTCACGTAGCATCTGAATCAACCTGCTCTTGACACTGTCCTCTAAATCAGCCCCTATCTTGACCTCTTTTCTGTTTTCTTCAGTTCCCAGATTCACAACTTCGACCTGCTCTTCATGTGGCTGTATAGCTTTCTCTTCTTGTTGTAACAACCTAGCAAGCTCTACAGGTATTTCACAATCGTCCTCGTTTCCGTCTTCAGTTTGATAGATCGGATTCTCGAAATTGTAATTGGCAATAGTAGAACTGTTATCAACTGGATCCAGAGTGGATGAGGATCTGCATTTTAGTGACGTGGGTGTGTGTAAGAACACATAGCTGATAAAGCAAAAATAAAAGAAAAAGAAAGACAAGGAACACAATATTTACGAAAACGAAACGTCCACTGATTTTATTGAATGAAGTATGCAAATGAAATGACAACCCGTAACAAGCACACCATTGTGCCCCGGGTAAGGCACATGGCTTGAAAGTTTTAATTGTTCCAGAAATTACAAATTTAAAAACATAACACAGTAATAGTATTTACTCCTGACTAAAGGAGATAGGGATAACATCTTCAGCTTTCCAATTATTGAGTCCAGCACCCACAGTAGGAAAAATCCATGCCTCCAAGTTGTAGTCTTCATCTTGATCTCCCACAGCATTGATAACCCCTTGATTGGTGATACGAACAGCACGAGCACGACGAACAGCCTTCTGGGACTCTTCTTCCACCACAGCTTTTGCATCATTGAGGGAGGCCATTGCCATTGTTGGAGGGTTTCTGATGACCACAGGAACCTTCTTCACAGCAGGAGGAGTCACACAATCCTTAACAGCCCAGGGAACCACTTCAAATGACTGACATGGAGTTTCAATGTATTCACCTTCTACTTCCAGATACTTGAAAGTGTTTACATGGCTGACAAAGTATTCTTCCTCTCCAAAGACAGTAACAACTTTTCCATTCACCGGATATCTCAACTTTTGATGTAATGTGGAGGTCACAGCACCTGCCCCATGGATCCAGGGACGACCAAGAAGACATGAGTACGAAGGACGAATATCCATCACATAGAATGTAGCGGTAAACACCTGAGAGCCAACCTTGATTGGAAGATCAATTTCCCCATGCACTACTCTTCTAGAACCATCAAAAGCCTTTACCACAATATTACTGGGCTTCAATACCGTATCTTTAGGACTCAGCTTGTTCAGGACTTCCTTAGGCAACACATTCAGAGAGGAACCATTGTCTATCAGCACATGAGACAGGGTAGTGCCCCTGCATTCAATTGAAATATGCAAGGCCCTGTTATGATCCCTCTTGGCAGGGGTCAAGTCAGCATCAGAAAATCCTAACCCGTTGTCATAGGTCAGGTGAGCAACACAATTCTCAAACTGGTCCACAGAAATTGCACTGGGTACATGAGCCATCTTTAGAAACTTGATCAATGACTTGGCATGAGCCTCAGAACATAATAACAGGGAGAGCATAGAAATCTTTGAGGGAGTATGCCCCAGCTGATCAACAATATCATAATCACTCTTGCGAATGATTTTCAATACTTCTTCCATCTGCTTAGAGAGGTCATCAGCAGCTGGCACATCAGTAGATACAGGCTCAATAACAGGACCCTTGCCCCGAGCATCAGTGGTGGAAGTAACAGCAGGAGTAACTGCACTCTTAGAAGCAACTGGAGGAGAGAAGACTCTTCCACTACGAGTGATCTTGCTAGATCCAGCAATATTATCAATGTCAACAGGCATATCAGGTAAAGGCTCCTGCTTGACACCATGGATGTAAACATCAGACCCATAGTGCCAAGGCACAGCTTTGTCAGATGTATAAGGAATAGGACCAGGAGTGGTAATGATCAGAGGAGCTACTCTGGCTTCAGCAACAACTTTCACAGGACCTTCAGCAATAATCTTGATTGGGCCCTGATGAGTGATTTTAATGGGACCCTTTGAAGTGATTCTTAGTGGTACTTTGTCAACCATGTCAACCTCTTCAATCTTCTTACCCTGAGTCAGATGATCCACCATACTTTCTACAGATGCTGGTCTTCTTTCAAACACTATAGTATATTTATCCATGAGACGTTGAATCCCATCTCTCAAAATGAAGCAACTATCCGGCTTATAGGTACAATATAGACAATCTTCATGACAACCTGGAAAGATCCCAGCTTGTACTAACCTCTTTTTGATAACAGACAATGGTGTGCTCAACTCCATAACTGAATAGACATGCAGATCTTCATCAATATCTTCATCAATGGCGTTGACAGTCTTCTCGTGATTTGGCATTGGAGCTGTAATCACATTTGGAGTACCTGGTGGATCAAACTCAATTTTTCCAGCATCAATCATATCCTGAATTTTGTTCTTCAAGACCCAGCAGTTATTAGTATCATGTCCTGGACAGTTTGAATGATATGCACATCGTGCATTGGGATTGTACTTGGGAGAGGTAACATTGGGATTCTGAGGAGCCTCCCTCAGGGTAATAAGTTCAGCCTTCAACAAGTGTTGCAATGCCTGAGCCATTGACATGTTGATCTTCGTGAACTGTCTTCTAGCCCTCTGTTGGTTGCCTTGAGGCTGCTCTGTTGTTGCAGGAGTTGGATTTGAAATATGAACTGCACTAACAGACTGATGCCTTCTGTTACGATCAGGCTGACCATACACAGCATTAGATTCTTTCTTCCCAGTGGGAGGCTTCTTTGCAGCACCTGATGAAGAAGTGCCCACTTGGATCTTACCACTCTTGATACCATTCTCTACTCGCTCTCCTGTCATGATCAACTCAGTGAAGCCAGATGATGAGCTTCCAATGAGATGACTGTAAAACGGACCATTCAGCGTACACATGAACATATCAACCAACTCCCTATCAGTCAAAGGGGGTTGAACTCTTCCAGCTAAGTCTCTCCACTTCTGAGCATACTCCTTAAAGCTTTCTTTGGCACCCATAGACATGCTTTGAAGCTGCATGCGAGTGGGGGCTAAGTCAGCATTGTATTGATACTGCTTGTAGAAAGCTTCAGCAAGGTCATTCCAATCTCTGATGTTGACACTCTCCAACTGATAATACCACTCTAGCTGAGCTCCAGATAAACTCTCTTGAAAGAAATGGATCCACAACTTTTTATCAGCAGTGTGGGGTTGAATTCTTCTGACATAAGACCTCAGATGCAATTTGGGACAAGAGACCCCATCATAGACAACAAATGTAGGAACTTTGAACCCAATGGGTATGACCACCCCAGATATCAAGCTCAAATCCTCAAAATCCAGCCCAGATGATTTCTGTAATTCCATAGCATCCATTCTATCCACCAGCATCTTGAATTTGTCTTCGTTAGGCTCATGGTAGTAGTTAGCCTCAGAATCAGAGTCCCCCATAGTGTTGTGGAGACTGCCTCTCTCCTGCTCAGATTCTTCAGATTCATAGTCTTCAACCTGTTCCTTGGTCTTGGCAGGACCTTTGAACCTTCTTCCCATGTTGAGCAACCCAGCAGACCTTCTAGCCTTCTTAGTCTTCTTGGCCAGCAGTGTCTTCAATTCATCCAGCCCCTTGGATAGGTTCAGGATCAGCTCTTGGAACTGTGCATTCTGTGCCTGGAGATCCTTAACTGATTGTTCAAGAGCCATTGCTGAAATAAACAGCGAGGAGATGAGAAACCTGTGCACAATTATAAACCTGTGATGCAATGATATGGGAATGCATATGCAATGTTTTCAAGGACCGCAGGATTTAAATTTGCTTAAACAAACAAGAAAGTAACTTTTTATTAGTAATAACTTGTTTTGCCTTTTAGGCTTACAAAAAATGAAAACGAAATAAGTACAAAAGATGGGGTTTTAAGTCTCCCATGGACGCTTCCTCTTTGTGTTGAGGTATGAGTTGAGGTTTCGTTCCTCATGAAGTAGCTTTGTTAGCTCTAGGATCCTTGCTTGGCTTGCTTTGTAATGAGCCTCGAAAGTATCCCTTTGCTCTTTCAGTTGGATCCATGATCTCTGCAAGTCTTCCATATCAGTAGGCCTGTCTGGGTGAAGGATGGTATAAGCTGTGTCTCCTTCAGCAACAGGTTCCATGGTAACTGGTAGGATGGCAGGATATGGCATCATGAGTGTCTGAGCACGAAATCGTACCCATCTGAGATAAGCCTCCATAGGAATGGTGTACTTAGGCTCCAGTGTCTTGCTGTCAATCCTGTTTACCTTTTCCCAAGCTCGTATGAATCTCTGACGGTAACCCTGAAGATCGTTGTCGTAGTCAAACACAATGCCCTGAATCAACATGTCATGTGGACCATCGCTCCGGGCGTAACCAAACTGTCGTAAAGCTAGAGATGGGTTGTAGGTGATGCCTCCTCTTATGCCTAGAAGTGGCACATTAGGAAACTCCCCACAACGGTCAATGATGGTGACATTCTCCATAGATCTGGAGCACCAATGGATGTCTGAGTGAGAAAGTGACATGATCCTCTTGGACCATCTGAACCCTTGCTCATTCTTCATTACTGAGCGAGGAAGGTGAGAAATAAACCACCTAGAAAGTAAAGGTATGCAGCACATCAAAGTTCCTCTTGCCCTTGTAGTACGGGTGTGAAGAGAATGTAGGATGTCTCCAAGTAAGGTAGGCACTGGATTGTGACTCAGGAATATGTTGATGGCATGAACGTCTATGAACTGATCAGGATTGGGGAACAACACTAAGCCATAAATCAATAAGGCTAAGATCTCCTCAAAAGCATCGTAGCTCATAGCCTTCAAGAACATTCGAGCTTTATCCACTAATACCTTGGCAAGAATACCTTTAACTCCACTTCTCGTCTCTAGAACAATGTCAGACTTCTTCAGATGTAGAGATGCAGCAATAACTTCTGGTTTAAGCTCCTTCTCTAAGCCTGTGAATGGCTTCTGATCAAGAACAGGTATACCCAGAAGTTTAGAGAACTCCTCCATGGTTGGAACCAGTTGATAATCAGGAAATGTAAAGCAATGGTGCTTAGGGTCAAAGAACTGAAACAGCACACTCATCATGCCTTCACTAAACCCTGAAGTAACTAGATCCAATAAGTGACCATGTCTCTTGTTGAACTGGGAATGATCAGGCACTAGGGAAACCAACTCCTTGAGCTTAGCAGGTATCCCTACAAAGTTGATCCTGATGGTGTTTCTACGAGCAGAAGCCATGACCTGCAACAAAGAACAAAGATAAATCCTTTGGTCCTTGAAATGGTTAGGGAAAATGATATGCTTATGATGCATGATGATGTCATGATGTCATGCTCAATCACAAACATGTGGCACACACAAACAAGTCACACCATAGCCCTAGGTTTAAAGGCTTGCATGAGGTTCAAAGGCAAGTACCCTCCCCTGAAGTTAGATGGTTCATCCTGTCCTACAAAAGTAACCAGGTTCTAAGGGATCTCAATATCATTGATCCTTCACAAGGGTGGTTGTTCAGAAGGCAACTTACTTGCCAACCAAAACCCTCCAAGTTTAAGATCTCAATGAGCGTAGTATCGAGTGTCAACCAACTTCAGTCTGCACCAAAGCCGGTTACCTCACTACTTTCTAAAGGCCAAGATGAGTTAACTAGGGTTCTAAAAGTCAGTTAGTGCATTGACAACATATGGCAGCCTCAATATTATCCTCAACTTGACTTAAGGAATATAAGCACCAACCAAGAAGTCGCACTAACTATGGCCACCAGATCAACCGTATCGATATACGTCGTACAGTTTCCTTGGTCTATTGCCATTTACCTAACGTACACTAGATCTGGGTTAGGACCTTTCACACATAAGAGCACCCCAACAATATAATAATAAAGCAAACAAGGCAAACAATTTAAAGTGATCTTAATTCCTAAGGGTACCCCTCTTAAATAAATCCCCAGCAGAGTCGCCAGTTCTGTAACCCGGTGAACTGACTTTAAACAATGTTGCGGATAGCAAGAGTCGCCACCGACTTTTATTTTATCCATAAGGAAAGGTTATAAAAGAACAGGAAAGACCTTAGAGAATATTTTGGGTCCGGGGGGTAGGTTATGAAAAGGGAAGGTATTAGCATCCTTTTCATCCATGGTTATCCATGGGCTCTTAGGTACTTAAGCTCACTTTTGAATTGTTTTGAAATTGTAGTGTGTGAATAGAAAATTTTCAGAATAGTTAATAAATAATCCATGTAAGGATGTGTTAAGAACTTGTTTGAAAACTTGTTGAAAATTTGTTTAAGTGCGAAACAGTTTTGAAGTGAGCAAGCACCTAGGAGTAACCTACCCTAATGTTTAAAGGTCTTTCTTATTCTTCATTCTTTCCTTTAGTAAGACTATCCCTACTATAATGGAGTAGGTAGCCCTTACTTTGGATGTTAAGGGACATGTGAGGGACAATTTGACTTTGAAGGCCATTGTGGGATGTAATAAGCACATATAAGGGACCATCATCATTTTTCGAAAGGGACTCGATTCGTAAAGGCAACCATAAGGGACTTTGATGATTTTTCTATTTGAGGGACTTGCTTTATACACCCCACTTAACCATTATTCGTAGGCAACTTGAGGGATATCCTTAGGAAGTGAGACGGCGATTAAAATCGACTTACGTGTGTGACGTGTTTATTTTAATTATCTTTATTTAAAAGTGGTCTAAATTTATTTTAATATTACGTACATGTTGTTACACTCCCTAATTACTAACCATAATAATAATTAAATAATTAAACAACTTTACATCCAAGAAACAATTACAAAATAATAAGCAAAATAATTAAATAGCAAAGATAAATAAAATATAAATAAGCAATAATAAATAATAAAGGGGTTAATTCTAAGTTTACTCGGCAAGACATCGCATCTTGTGCCTACGTATCCTTACGGGAGTGGAATCAGAGTAATCGTAGTTCCCCTCAATAGGGAGGTTAGAAACTTCTTGACTGTGGTCAAGGTCTCAAGGGGAATAAACGCATCTTAAGGACACGCTTACGTGGAGTGTAGAAACTCCAAATCTCTACGTTGAAATGTTAAGTTGTAATTAGGGTTAAATTAGGGATTCCACGGCGGGAAACCCTAAAATGAGCGCGGCGGCTCTTTGACCTAATGCTAAGGGTAAAATTGTAATTTTGCCTGCGGCGAGGCATTTGTGAAAATTAGGGTTTGTAGTTTGTAGTTTTGAGGATTTGAAATTGAATGTGTGAAGTTTTACGGACTATTGGCGCGGCGGCCAAACAGTTAGACCTAACCTTCGGATGTGTGCAATGTGACAGAAATAATAGTAAACGCGTGAGATAATTGAGTCATGCAAACAGAGAGATAATGTCATAATTTAAACCATGCAAGCAGAAATTTAAAGGCAGAATTTAAAGAGCGATTGTTAAGTTCGCGAGGTTACATGAGAGGAGCAGATACAATATGATAATGAAATTTGAATTGAACAATAATAAAATAAAATAAATAACGGTTCTAGTTATTATTTTAAAAAAAAGATTTTAGTTATTATTTTAAATTTATCTAAAAAAAAGTTTTTCTTAAAAATAATAGGTTTTCATATTAATTTGGAAAAGATGTTAATGTTATTTATTTTAAAAAACAGATTTTTATATTATAACAAATTTTAATAAATTAATGATAACAATAATAATAATAATGGTAATAATAATGATAATAATGATAATAATAATAAATAATGATGATAATAATAATAATAATAATAATAATAATAATAATAATAATAATAATAATAATAATAATAATAATAATAATAATAAAGCAATAATGAATTTTAAATGTGCCAAATAACCCAACAATGTTGCTAACGCAGAAATGCGCTCATCGCAACCAGATCTAAATCGGACGAAACAAAATTTATCGCAAAGAAAAAGAAATTAAGCAAAAAATAGTATTATTGCTCACACAAAAATGCGATCATCGCAACCAGATCGAACTAACACAAATGTCACGCGTCATGCACACAAATGTGCAAACATCGTATCGACATAATTCGATCAAAAATCTTATATATATAAACTCTAACAATTTAAAAATTATATATATATAAACGTAACAGTAATAGATAAAGAAAAAGAAATAACGGTAATAGATGAAGAAAAAGAAATAACGGTAAAAGATGAAGAAAAAGAAACAACAGTAATAGATGAAGGAAAAGAAATAACGGTAAACGATGAAGAAAAAGAAACAATAGTAATGGATGAAGAAGAAAACTAAATAACGGCAAACGGCACTCACTCCTCTTAGGTTTTTTCATTCTCCCCTTTTTTCCAACAAGGCAACACATGTATATATAGGGAACAAATTAGGGTTAACACCAAATTATCAATAATGTCCCTAAAGCCCATTTTAAAGCCCAAACTAAATAATTAGTTAAGAAAAAATAAAATTTAAATAATTTAAAATAATTAAAATAAACTTAAAATAAAAACTAATAATCCTATTGATTCCTAAAATAAAAAATATTATAAAAGAACAAAATTTTTTTCAATATTTTTTATTTTATGATTTTTTGGATATTTTTATGAATAATTTAGAAAAAAGTGAAAAAAATAATATTTTAAAAAATGATTTAATTAAAATACGAAAATAATAATTAAATAATAATAAAAAAACTATTTTTGTTATTTTTTTAATGAAAGATAGAAAAATTTAGAGTAAAAATAATAAAAAACAAAAAAAATGACAAAGGTGAGATTCGAACTCTCAACCTCTCACACTCATAACTCCTTACACATGTCCTCCTGCCAATTGTGCCATTTTTACTTTTTAGAAAAAAAATGCATGCCATATGATATTTACCTGCAAAAAGTCAAACGACTACACAAATTTGTTAGTAATTGATTAAATGCAATGAAATGCGACGACAAATCTTAGGGCAAAATTTGGGGTATTACAGTTATTATGATAATATTTCTCACCCAACCTCTCTTTGATGTTGGCAAAAAAAAAATCATGAAGTTTGACTTTGGTTTGACCACAGTTGACCTCAGTTTGACCTTTTAACTGCATTGACTGCTTTTGACTTATCTGATCATCTGACTGAGCAAACTTTTGAGAAAAGTCTTGAAACTTGACATGGGGGTTCTTATACACATATAAGATGTTATGAAGCTCACTTGAAGTCTTGGAAGTCCATTTAGCCTGATTAAAGTCAAAACCCTAGTTTTGGATGCACTGCTTAGGAGGTGCATTGTCTGAGGGAATTGTCAACTCTTCTGACCAATTATGAATTTTGTGAACCTTGTGAACCTTCTTGGAACACAAAGTCTTGTATTGTGAGGGCAAATTTTGGGGTGCAACACCAGCCATGTACCAAAAACCGGATAAACCGACTGAAGTGGCGAATGATCCAGAAGAAAAGGAAGATGAAAGTCGAGAGGTAGTGGAGAAAGAACAACCTTATGTGCCTCCACCACCCTATAAGCCACCAATTCCGTACCCTCAAAGATTAATAAGTTCCAAGACGACGGGTCAATTTAAGAAATTTGTCGAACTTCTGAAACAGTTGAATATTACTATTCCGTTTACAGAAGCAATTACTCAAATACCCTCGTATGCTAAGTTTTTAAAAGAAATCTTATCCAATAAGAAAAAGATAGAGGATAACGGAACAGTTACACTTACTGCCGAGTGTAGCGCCATAATTCAAAATAACATGCCTCCTAAGCTAAAAGATCCAGGAAGTTTCTCTATACCCTGTGTAATAGGAAAATTCGTCATTGACAAAGCTCTGTGCGACTTAGGAGCCAGTATCAGTGTTATGCCCTTAACTATTTGCAAAAGGCTAGACATGGGAGACCTAAGACCAACTAAAATGTCTGTTCAACTAGCCGATCGCTCTGTTAAATATCCTGTAGGCATACTAGAAAACGTCCCAGTGCGTATAGGACAATTCTACATTCCTACTGATTTTATAATCATGGACATCTCTGAAGACTCCACTACACCTATCATACTAGGAAGACCGTTCTTAGCTACCGCCGGAGCTATAATAGACGTGAAAAGAGGAAAGCTAACCTTTGAAGTAGGTGAAGAGAAAGTTGAATTTGTTCTAACACAATTCTTACAATCACCAGCTATAGAGGATACATGCTATCTAATGGACGTAATTGACGAATGTGTAAGAGAAATGGAACTGGAGGAGACCATTTATTCTGAAATAATGAAAATTCAAATCCCCCCAATTCTCGAAGATGATAATTGGCGAAAACCGTATCAGGATGATAGTCTAAGCGAAAGTTTAGCACTTACACCGGATCCCATGCCAAGTAGAGATAAACCTACAGTAGGATTAAAAACTTTACCTCATAACCTAAGGTACGAATTCTTAGACGTTGAATGTAAAAGACCAGTTATAGTAAATTCCAGTTTAGGAACTATAGAAACAAAGAAACTTTTAGATGTCTTGAAGAAATATCCAACTGCATTAGGATATAACATATCTGATCTCAAAGGAATATGTCCTTCAGTTTGCATGCATCGCATTCTGCTTGAAGAAGATTGCAGAACCTCCAGAGAATCTCAAAGAAGAATAAACCCAACCCTTAGCATTGTAGTAAAGGAAGAAGTCAAGAAATTATTAGATGCCGGGATAATATATCCAATCTCTGATAGTGAATGGGTTAGTCCAATACATGTAGTGCCAAAGAAAGGAGGTATCACTGTGGTGAAAAACGCACAAGGCGAATCGATATCGCAAAGAGTAGTGACGGGATATAGAGTGTGCATAGATTATCGTAAACTAAACAAAGCCACTCGAAAAGATCATTTCCCATTACCTTTTATAGATCAAATGTTGGAACGATTAGCCAAGCATTCTTACTTCTGTTATCTTGACGGGTACTCAGGATTTTTCCAAATCCCTATCCATCCTGATGATCAAGAGAAGACTACATTCACATGTCCTTATGGAACGTTCGCTTATAGGCGAATGCCCTTTGGATTGTGCAACGCTCCTGCAACCTTTCAAAGATGTATGATGTCAATCTTCGCAGATTTTATAGACAACATCATGGAAGTGTTCATGGACGACTTCTCTGTATGCGGGCAGAGCTTTGAAGGATGCCTATCGAACTTAGAAATGGTGTTAGAGAGATGTGTAAAAGTGAATCTCGTGCTTAACTGGGAGAAATGTCATTTTATGGTCAACGAAGGAATAGTATTAGGTCATGTAATATCAGACAAGGGAATTGAAGTCGATAAGGCTAAGATTGAGGTAATAAAAGATCTTCAACCCCCTAAAACCGTTCGAGAAATACGAAGCTTTTTAGGACACGCCGGTTTTTACCGACGATTCATCAAAGATTTCTCGAAAATTACTAAACCTCTTACTGGTTTATTAATGAAAGACGCTGAGTTCATATTCAATGAAGATTGTCTTAAAGCATTCGAAACTCTGAAAACAGCCCTCATCACCGCACCAATCATGCAACCCCCTGACTGGAGATTACCTTTCGAAATCATGTGCGATGCGAGTGACTATGCTGTAGGCGCAGTTCTGGGCCAGAGAAAGGAAAAGAAACTCCATGCGATTTACTATGCCAGTAGAACCTTGGATTCTGCCCAGATGAACTACGCTACTACAGAAAAAGAATTGCTGGCAGTTGTCTTTGCGCTTGACAAATTCCGCTCTTACCTAGTTGGAGCGAAAATAATCATTTACACAGACCATGCTGCTATCCGATATCTATTAACTAAGAAAGATGCTAAACCAAGACTCTTAAGATGGATTTTACTCTTACAAGAGTTTGATCTAGAAATAAAAGATAAAAAAGGTACTGAAAACGTCGTGGCGGACCATTTATCTAGAATAGAAGGTATTAAACCCGAACAAGTGCCGATTAACGATGATTTTCCGTATGAACAGCTGATAGCACAAATAGAAAGTGACCTAGCTCAGTTAGATATAAATGAACCAGAATCCGTGGAAACAATACAGACAACTGTAGGACTGCCATGGTACGCTGACATTGTCAACTACCTAGCTGCAGGAGCTCTTCCACCCGATCTAACCTATCAGCAGAAAAAGAAATTCTTTCATAACCTGAAACATTACTATTGGGATGAACCATTATTATTCAAGAGAGGACCAGATGGAATCTTTCACCGATGTATTCCCGAAGAAGAAATAGAAGATGTCATTGCTCAATGTCATTCATCTCCTTATGGTGGACATGCAAGCACTTCCAAGACTTGTGCAAAAATCTTGCAAGTCGGCTTATTCTGGCCTAATCTATGGAAGGATGTCCACATCGTTGTTATAAATTGCGACCGGTGTCAACGCACTGGCAATATTTCAAGAAGAGATGAAATGCCCCAAAAGGGAATTTTAGAGGTAGAAATCTTCGACGTCTGGGGAATAGATTTCATGGGACCATTCCCATCGTCTTTCGGTAATAATTACATACTCGTAGCTGTTGATTATGTCTCGAAATGGATTGAAGCCATAGCTTCTCCTACAAACGATACACGAGTAGTAATAAAGCTTTTCAAAAATATAATCTTTCCCAGATTTGGTGTGCCTCGACTCGTCATAAGTGACGGTGGCTCGCACTTCATTTCAAAAATCTTTGACAAATTACTATCTAAGTATGGAGTAAGACACCGTGTGGCTACACCATATCACCCACAAACAAGTGGACAGGTCGAAGTCTCAAACAGAGAGATTAAACAAATCTTAGAAAAGACTGTCGCCATATCTCGGAAAGATTGGTCATCTAAACTTAATGAGGCTCTATGGGCTTATAGGACCGCTTACAAGACTCCCATAGGTACTACACCTTTCAAACTAGTTTATGGAAAATCTTGTCACCTCCCAGTAGAACTGGAACACAAAGCTTATTGGGCGATCAGAACTCTCAATATGAACTATAATGCTGCAGGAGAAAAACGAATCCTAGACATTAACGAATTAGAAGAATTAAGGTTAGATGCATATGAAAATGCTAAGCTATATAAAGAAAGAACTAAGCGATGACATGATAAACGCCTATCCAGGAAAGAATTCAGTGTGGGAGACGTTGTACTCCTCTTTAATTCAAGACTTAGGCTCTTTCCTGGAAAACTAAAGTCTAGATGGTCAGGACCCTTTGATATAACTAAAGTATTCCCAAGTGGAGCAATAGAAATCAAAGGTAAGGATAGTGAACCATTCATAGCAAACGGACAACGTCTAAAGCACTATCATAAAGTTGAAAATAGAGATTATGCGAATAATCTAAAGCTTTTAGAATTGTCCACCAATCCCCCTGATTAATCTAAACCAAAGCATTACGTCAGGCTTTTGACAATAAAAACAGCGCTTAGTGGGAGGCAACCCATTTACTTATTTACTTATTTAAACTATTCTTTTCTTTTAGAGCATTTTTAATTATCGTTATTACTATTTGTTTAAATTGTTTTGTCAGTTTTATTTTACATCACATTTATCGCCATTACATTTTAGCATTTCATTTTCTTATTTTTATCTTAAATCACTTTTTACAGATTTCCTAAAAGTCTTTTCCACTGATTTGTTTCCCCCGTATTTTCACTGACCATGGCTAACCAACCAATTAACTATATGGAAACCAAATTTAGAGGTAGGAACCAAAGAATGAAGTTCGAAGAGTTATCACAGAGGCAAATGGATTTGACCCTGTACCCAAATGATAGGACTATGGAAACCTTAGGTATACATGATAGTGTCATGTACTTGTTCAACCGACTCGGATGGGAGAATGCAATGATCCAACACAAGTTTGCGACTTACCGTGAGCTCACCCTTGAGTTCCTTAGTTCCCTACTTTACCTACCTGAGCGCGGTTTTGGGTCTAGGAAAGGATTCATTAGTTTCCGCCTATTTGGAATAGAATACGATTTTAACCATAAAGAACTAGCTGACCTGTTAGGATTCCCTAGTGGACCTTTTGCTTTTACTACCACACAGGTAGAATTGATGGATGTGGAGCTAGATTTTTTTTGGGGAACTCTGACCGGAAACTACCACCCTGAACCAAATGACATGAACAATGATGAGATCCATAACCCTGCTCTCCGTTACTTCCACAAATTCCTCGCCCATACCTTCTTTGGAAAAGAAGAAAACATTATCGGAGTCTCTAAAGATGAATTATTTATTATGTCATGTTTCACTACTGGACAGTCTGTTAATGGTGTACCTTTCATGATGCAAACCTTCACCCGCATCCAAGAAGAACCTGAATTACCTATAGTGGTAGGAGGTCTTGTAACCATGATTGCTGATGCCTTAGGACTTAGGTACCAACTGGACATGTGCACCCGTCTGGGAACCATCCGCCTAATGAATCTTAAATTCTGCTTCAATAGACATATCATAAGGAATTTAGGACGCCCACCTTTTGAGTACCTAATCCGCCCAATGTTCTTTTCTGGGAATTATTCAGCACACCACCCCCTCACGGTCGTCACACCCCACTTACGATCGTGACGTGCTCATTTAGCGTGTCACGACCGTCACGCCCCTGTCACGACCGTGACGACCTCTATTACAGAGATCGTGAGAAACAGAACTGTTTCTCATCGTGTCCCCTCTTCTTCTCCATCCATAACCTATCCAAAACACTACCCACTCATTCCAAAACCGCCGTAACCTCTCCACTACCCCCATTAATCCTCCATTATCATCTACCATTTCATTACCACTCTCCCGTATTTAACCCGAACCTCTATCTCCCTCATTCTACCACTTTTCTCACAAAACCTCACAAAATCCTTCCACCCTCACTCTTCACTCTTGCATGTTATGGATTCCATCATCTTTAGAGAAGGCGAAGCTGGAGTAAACCAGAGAGACCGTTTCATCCGCTTCCAGAACCGCGGTCTGCAACCTACCCGGTACATTGCCACTGACTGTCTGCGAGAACTCGGAATGCTGTCCAGCGTTCAAAGCCTACTGCAAAAGGTCGGTTTGTGGGACCTCTGTCGTCAGCCTCAGCCTACTTTCGAACTTCTGACGCTGGAGTTCCTCAGCTCTTACAGCTACATCACCCCTCCCGGTTCTCAGAGTCAGCTTACCGGCTTCGCCACATTCAGACTGCACGGTCAGGAGTTCAACCTCCCGCAAACCAGGATCGCCGAGCTGTTAGGTTTTGATCACGGCACCGAAGCCCACCGTCGCGTGCCCGACAATTTCAGTGAACAAGCATTCGCTCTATGGCACGACCTCACCAACACCCGTGCATCCACCTTCCAGAGCCTCAACGCCACACACATCCACAACCCGGCTATCCGCTACTTTCACCGGGTCATCTGCAACACAATCTTTGCCAGAGAAAGCAACCACAAGCTCAACTCCAAGGAGCTTCTGTTCTTATACTGTGCCCTTCATGACGAGCCAATCAACGCTGCCCCGTTCATGCTTCATCACATCCAGGCCATTGCACACGAGGCTTCTCCCCGTTCTTCATAGGCGGCATTGTCACCACCCTCGCCATTCAGTTGGGGCTTGGTGACGCGCTCGCTAATCAGCCTCACCTCGCCGCCGAATTCCTGACCATGAGCTACTGCCGGTCCGCCCACCTGATCGCGCAGCGAGAGGATGGCAGGTATAGCCCTGTTGTCAATGGCACCATTTTCCACCACATCACTCTGCCGTCCCGCACCCGCATCGACCCATCCAACCGAGCCAACTGGCTCTTTGCTTTACCAGCTGCTGCGGATCACGTCCCGGTTCATGATGAGCAGGCAGACGCTCCAGAGGACGAGATGCAGGACGCTATGGATGCAGCTAAGCCTGTCCAGGACATCCCAGAGACATCTACCCGGCAGCCCCCTGCTCCCGCAGTTACACTTGAGGAAGTCCTCCTTGCGATTCATCAGCAGAACCTGATGAACGCCGCACTGGAGCGACGGCAGAAGGCGCAGTACGATGCTTTACTCGGCACCATTGCTGCCAACCAGGAGGCCACTAATGAGCGGTTTGGAGAACTTTTCGGCGAGCTCGAAGCGCTCCGCATCAGCATTACTGCTACCTCCGGCACCGGTTCTGATCCCGACGCGACTCCCTCCAGACGCCGCTCTCGCACCAGAGGCCGAGCCCGCGGTCCTCAGCAGCAGTAGTTTACTTTTATGTTGTTTTTCATTTTTAGTCTTGTACTGTATTTGTACCGCTTTTATATCACAACATTGAGGACAATGTCTGATATAGTGTGGGAGAGGTACTTTTCGTTTCAGTGTACTTTCAATTCCGTTGTATTCCTTTTAGCAAATCAATGAAATGAGCAAATCTGTGCGCTATTTTCTTTAATTTCGAGCTTTCCCCGATTATTAAGCTATACCAGAAAAATCTTTAATTACTCGCATTACCCGACTTACCACCGAATGGTTCGTAATTACGAAGCCGGGAACGATTAAACAAGACCAATACAATCTTGACATCTTCGACCCCCTGCTTAAGAAATTCCATCCCGATCACCATTGCGAGTGCACCTTTAGTTTCAGTTCAAAAGTAACCCCCAGTAGTTTATACTAGCAGTCAGCACCGTCTGAACACAAACCACGTGGGGAGCCGATGAATATAAGCGTTTGATGCCTAATCAATAATGATCCTTCGTATCTCAAAGCAAAATGAAAAGAAATTGCACCAAAGTACACGGTCGCAGATAAGAAACGAGAAATATGAGAAGGAATCCGTTTCGAGTTGGTTCAGAGGTACTGGTTCTGAACTCGGTAGGGCGTGCTACGGCTCGATCCCCCACAATCTCCGAATCGGATAAAACATGAAGGGTTACCACACTCGTGTACCAGACCTCGTGCTAAAAAAGGATCAAAATCGCTAACCGGCTACTCCACTACGTGCGTGCGAAGGCAAAGGGCTTAATGTGACTGCGCTAGAACGAAGTCGGGCGAAATAAGATCGAAAAACTCTAGGTGAAATCGTAATGTGATCGCCGATTGTTTCGCTTGACGGGAAGTCGACGACATAGCTTGTTGCTTGTGTCATTAGAGTATCGGTAGTGTTCTATCAAAGTACCGGACTATCCGACAAAACGATCCACCGTACGGTTTGTTATGAGTATGCGCGAATAAAATCTGGTCCGCCGATTTTCAACCGACTATTTGCTTGAGGACAAGCAAAGGTTTAAGTTTGGGGAAGTTTGATGACGAGAAAACGCATCGATTATATCGCTAGATTTCATTGACGTTTTATCGCGCATTCACCGTTTTAACGCTCGATTTCTCGAGTTTTTCTTACTATTTTGCAGGTACATCGTTATGTGAGGCCGAATCATGAATTAAGAAGAAAGGAACGAAAGAAACCACAAGAAAATGAAGAAAGGCAGAAGCCTGCAAAAAAAAAAAAAAAAAAAAAAGTCTGCATAATTTGTAACAGCCACGGTCGTTACAAGGGTGTCACGACCGTGACACCCAAATTTGGGCCATCACGACCGTGAGGAAGTAGTCACGACCGTGACACTTAAAATCCTCAAATAACGAACGTGAAGCCCTTGTCACGCCCGTGACAAGGATAAAACTTGGTTTTGACTCAGACTACGTCAAGCCACCACTAAAGACCACTTCTCCTAGTAATTCTCCTCAAGGCAGCACGTGAAGACGAATTCTCCCATTTTTGCTGCCACTTTCCAACATTTTCTCAACCACTTCAGCAAAGCCCAAGAAGCAAAAGACCAAGACACCAGCCCATCAAAAGCTCTATAAATAGTACCAGCAGAGGTGAGCTGAGGGACAGACTTCATGATCCAAATTTCCTGCGGAAGCTCTGCCGAATTACCTTACGAACCAGAATTTTTATTCCAGCATTATTTTACTTTCTGTCTTGTTTTATTTGTATCCAAACCAACCGTGTAACAATTTCCAACATTAGGGAATTGTTACACTTTTATTTGTTTCCAACCTTCAGCATTCGTTTTAATTTCTATTTCCGCCAACTCCAAGCCTTCCGGTCTGTGGAAGAAGGAGTCCACTCAGATATTTGTTAATCAGGTTTTTCAATCTATTGCACTTTAATTTAATTATAATGTCTATTTATTTCTCTGCCATGAGTAAGTTATTATTTAATTCTGTGTCTGATTCAACCTCGATGAGTAGCTAAATATCTTAGGGCGGTATGTAGTTATAACAACTTAACCGGTAAAATATAACCATAGGCTGAAAATAATTAATCACTTAACATTCTGGCTGATACTTTTTAATTGAAATAGACCTTTTCGTTACGAGAGTAAGAAAAGGGTATTAGGTTGGGTCAAGACCACGAGAGTGTGAGATTTAACCAGATAGCTAAAGTTAGGCATTTAAATTAAACACAGCGAGAGCGCTTTAAGATAAATTAGAATTATTTAGTTTCCAAAAATTGCCTCTAAACACTTATGGGCTAGCGAGAGCAGGCATAGGGCTTTAGGGATAAGATCTGATACAAGACCACGAGAGTGTGAGTTGAGGGTATTTAAACTGGTAATCTCTACCGAATAGACTAAGTGAACATCTTTACAGGCCTAGGTTAGATTGACCCACCTAAGTTAGTATAATTACATACCGACCGCCTTAGTATTATTTTATTAAAAACTTAAATTAAATTCCGCCTTTAATAGTCTTAAAAACCAACAACAATCGTGACAACTATTCGCCTTAGCTAAACTAGAAGTTCATCTAGCACTAAGTAACAATAGAATCCCTGTGGATCGATAATCTTAAATATTACTTCGATAGGCTGTGCACTTGCAGTAAGATACCGCTAGGCGCATAAGTAGACACGTCTTTAGCCCATCAAGTTTTTATTAGCAACGGATTTTTTCTTTGAGTTGGCATCTTTTCAACTGAATAAAATATATCTTTCAGATAATACTAACATCAGATCCTCTGATGTAGTTCCTTGTTCTTCAGATCAGAGTCTTGCAGCAGTAGTGCTTTAAGCATGAATGTTACAATCAGCGCAGAGTTGAATATCAGAGCCTCTGTACTTGCAGCGTGAAGTACTTCCAGAGTCTTCTGAAACAATGTTGTACGCTCTTTACTCAATTTCTTCTTAGCTTCACTCAGAGTCATCTGTAGCAGATTAGAGTCTCTTCAAGCAGCGCTCAGAGTCTTCCAAAATGTTGCTTCTGACGCTCAGAGTCTTAACGTTCTTTTCACTAGCATATGTAATTTTTGCTTCCAGATGAATATATAATTTAAGATCTGAAACAAAATTACTTAAACACAACTAGAGTATATATTTCCTCTATGCAAAATATCATTTATGTTATCATCAAAACAATGAGATAATTTAAACACCAATATGTGTTCTAACAATCTCCCCCTTTTTGATGATGACTAAAACATAGGAAATTTTGTTCAATAATAAGTAAAAAAAAATATAACTCCCCCTGAGATTGTGAATCTCCCCCTGAATTGAATACCATAAGAAAAATAAATACTTCCCTTTTTTGATTGAGTATTCTTTTCAGATTCAGAGCCTGGTTTGGCTTTTCAGAATCAGAGCCTAATTTATTCTTTTCAGAATTAGAACCTGGTTTGTACTTTTCAGAATCAGAGCCTGGTTTGGATCTTGATTTGGATCAGAGCCTGATTTAAGAGCTTTCAGGGTAACTTTTATGAATTAAGTCAGATGCAATGTTATAGTTCTGAAATACTAGAATTCAATGTTAGTTATAATTTATTATGTCTGAATTCCATTTTGGTAACTATTTATTTGAACAATTATAATTTCCATTTTCTCCCCCTTTTTGTCATATCAAAAAGAAAACTTTTTAAGACAGAAAAGAAGAACATAGAAAAACGAATATGATAAAACAGATAGAAACAGAAACCAAATAGATGCATTGAGAAACAAAATATTCAGAGGATAATAAACATAAGCAAAACAAACATAATGTGCACAAACAACAGAAAAACAACTAAGGTTGACGAGAGGCTATCATCTTCAGAAGGTTTATAATCTCAGAAGTAGATTCTTCTTGCCTAGCCATCCATGTCTTGATTTCATCTGTTGTCTTTTCTTGCTTAACCATCCAAGATCTGATCTCTGTGTTGTTGGCTTCAAGCTTAGCAAACTTTTCTTCAAGATCTGGATTCTCTTTCTTGACTTCAAAAGATGCAGGAGCAGGTTCAGACGCAGTCTCAATAACCATAGCAGAGGCATTCTCTTGAATCACTGAGTCAGATGCTTGATTCAGAACCATCAGAGAAGACTGGTTTTACACAAGAGTTTCTTCAGCAACAGCCACTTCTGGAGGAGCATCTTCAGACATAGATTCTTTAGCAGGTGCATTGTCCAGAGGAATAACTGGAAATCTACTCATATTCAAAAGAGTTTGTCTGATAACTTCATCAAATCTCACCTTTGCATCATCAGAGCAAATGGTGCGAAGGTTTGAAGTAACAAAGTTAAATCTTGAAATGAATCTGTTCCAGCTAGCCTCAGAATCATCAGGATTCAGACTTGACATGCACTCCTTCTTGACAGCAGAAAGCCACATGTTTAATTCCTTTTTAAAACCATCAAATAAAGTACTAACATCCATTCTAGGTTTTGGTTTCAGAAAGTTTTCTAGAGAGGGTGTTTTGGTGGTTTTAGATGAGGAGGGTATGGAAAAAGAAGGAATGATGAAAAGAGGACGAGGATATGGTGTAGAAGGTTTAGTAACCGTCTTTGGTTTAACAGAAGGAATGATATCAGAAGGCATAGGACAAAATGGAACAAAAGATGATGTAGGTTTTGGAGTTGGTTGAGAAAGGATGGGTTCAGATGAAATGAATACATCTGGTTGTTTTGGTTCATAACCACAGAGTGAAGGGGGTGAGTTCACTTCTGAGGGTAAATCAGATTCAGAAGAATCAGATGATGCAGAAGAGTGATAAGATGTTGAGGAAACGTCAAATAGAATTTTCAAGGGTTGAACATCAAGAACATCAGAATCAGGTATAAATGATTCAAAAGTTTTAGGTTGTTCTGGTTGAGGATCAGATGGAATGGGTTTTTCTAGTTGTGGTTTAGAAGGGTGTGTTTCTGGTGGGGGAATTTCAGAAGATTGTTTCTTAGATGGGTGTGGTTGAGGTTCAGAAGTTTGTTTGGGTTTAGGTGTATAAGGAATAGGTTGAGATGTTTTTGGTTCAGAAGGAATGGTTTCAGGTTCATGAGGAGGAGAAGGTGAGGGTATGGGTTCATAGGTAGGGGAATCAGATGCTAGTATTTCTTTAATCGTTTCTAAAATGGAATCTAAACTAGCAGCAGGAGGATTACCTTTTTGTTTCTTGACCCTCTTTGGTTTAACAGAAGCTGCTTCGCCAGAAGATTTCCTCTTTGGTTTAAAAGATCCTTCTTCTGAAACTTTCCTTTTCTTCCTGTGTCTGTCTCCATAAAAATCTTGTTTAGGTTTGCCTGCTCTCTGAATCAGATGTTCTGGTAGAGGAGTTCCATCTGATAGACAAGTTTCTATATACTCCATAATAATTTCCCTTGGTTCATTAGCATAGAATAGAGGAAAATCATCTACTGGTATCCTTTGAAGGTGAGAAAATACTTAGAAGGGGGTTGAATAAGTATGAAGATAAAAATAGAAATAAAAACACAAGTATTTTTATCCTGGTTCGTTGAACTCAACTACTCCAGTCCACCCTTCCTAGAGTGATTTGCCTTTCTCAAACAAGGACTTAATCCACTATTTAATCAACTGATTACAATAGTAAGCACTAAGAACAACTGTTCAAAGTCTTCTCAAGAACTACTGATCCTAACTGGATCTTCTTAAGGTTTTCTTACAATCAAATGTAATAACAAATACAAGTGTTAAAATGCTTCTAATAAAGCTTTATCACAACTGTGATTTTTCACTTAAGATTAAGAACAAAGAATTAATTCTAGCAAGAATGTATGAGTTGTATGAGAGCTTTTGATAATGAATTCTTTTCAAGTAATGCGTCAACTGAAGAAGATGAGTGGAGACTTTCTTTTATAGGCACAGTGATCCAAGAGTATTTCACGTTGAGAAGTGTGTACCAAAATGTCTGAGCCTTTTTGTCTTCACATCAAGTGACCTTTCCTAGAAGAAGAAAGCACAGAGAAATCCTTTTTGTCTGTGTTCTTGTGTCTAGCATAAATAAGGAAAGAGTCGTTTGGATATTCCAACGGACATAATCTTTGAATTCTTCTTCAATAATTTTCAGCAAGAATCATCAGAGTCTAACTTGATCAGAGCCTTCTGATGTTGATCAGAGTTTTGCTGAATCAGAGTCTTTGCAGCAAGTGTGCTTTTAGCGTGTATAAGTTCAGAGCAGAGTTTTGATTCAGATCCTCAGTACTGGCAGCGTTAGTACTTTCAGAGTCTTCTGAATTAACTGTGCTTGAAAACTCTTCATACAGAATTCTTCATTTGTTCAGATGCTTCTGACTTGCTTCAGATTCTTCTGGAGCTTCTGCTTCAGATCCTTCTGGAGGCAACACTCAGGATCTTCTGATGGCAGCGTTCAGAAGCTTCTAATGGGTGCATCTGACGCTTCAGAGTCTAGCATATTTCTTATGTTCAGATCTGATTTGCTTCTGGAGTGATATTTACTTTAATATCTGCAACAAACATTCTTAAGCAAATTTTAGAGTATATAATTCTTAATTACAAAATTTCATAATAGTTATCATCAAAACATAGAGATATTATTAAGAACCAATCTGTGTTCTAACAATCTCCCCCTTTTTAATGATGACAAAAACATCAGAAATTTTGTTTAATTGAAAATAGAATAATTATAACTCCCCCTGAGATGATGAATCTCCCCCTAAATTAAATATAAATAAGGAATAGAAACTTCCCTTTTTGTCTTGAGTATTTTTCAGAGTTAGAGCTTGATTGTTCTTAACCATTTGAGAGTCAGAGTGTCTTGCATATTTCAGAGTCAGAGTCTGATAATTGTCATATGATCTGAGAGTCTCAGAGTTTCTTTTACAGAGTATATTTATCAAATGTTCTGAAATACTCAGATATTATGTTAGATAAAATTGATATGTCTGAAGTTTCATTCTGGTAAAGTTTAATTAAATAGTTCAGATCTATTTTCTCCCCCTTTTTTGTCATAAGCAACAAGTAAGAACTTTGAAAAGACAAATAAAAGGAAAATCAAATCAGATAAATTATGTGGAGAAAACTTTGAAACATTCATTCATTCAGAGAAAAAATTACAAACATCAGAAAATATTTAAGTACATGTGCAAACATTAGATGCAAACATCAGAAAAAAATAAACTAAGACTGTTTTGACAAAAGCATCTTCAACAGATCCGTGATCTCAGAAGAAGACTGTTCTTGTTTTGACATCCACTTAGCCATAGTTTCATTCTTCTGATCTTGTTTGGACATCCACTGAGCCATGTCTTCAGACTTCTTATCTTGCTTAGCCATCCATGACTTGATTTCTGATTGACCAGCTTCCAGAACTGTAATCTTATCTTCAAGATCTGGATACTCTTTCTTGATCTCAGATGAAGAAGGTGGGACAGTTTCTGAAGCTTGAACATAGTCAATTTCCATAGGGGCTTTGGAGTTAGGAGCAGTAGATCCAGAAGGATGTTCTACCAGAGTCATAGCCAAAGAGTTGTCTTCAGATGCAGATTCAGTATTCTCTTCTGATGATGAAGGAGCATCTGTAAGAAGCAATGGTCCAGATCTCTTAACAGTCCAGAACAGACTTCTAGCAGTTTCAGCAAATCTGAGCTTCGCATCATCAGAACATACGTTCTTCAAATTTGATGCTACAGTATTGAATCTGTTTATGAAGCCATTCCAAATGGCATCAGATTCCTTTGCATCCATTGTTGATGAACACTTCCTCTGTGCAGAGCCTAAATACATCTCTATTTCTTTCAAAAAACATGTAAATAAATGAGCAACATTCAGTCTAGGTTTTGGGTTTAGAAGTGTTTCCAATGTTATTGGCCTGGGTTGGGGAGAAGGCGGAAAGATTGATTTATGAATGTTGATCAGAGGAGGAGGGTAGTATGGTATGAATGGAGGTTCAGATGAATTGTCAGGTTTTTATCTGGTTAAAGCATTCAACAGACATGGTTTTGCAGTTGATGCATGGGAAACAACATCAAATGGTTTATCAGAGTAAGGTTTGAATGTTGATTTAGCAGATTTAGCAGAGTATGGTTTTGCATCTGATGAAGTTACTGCTGACATTGTTTTAATATACGTTTGAAGAACAGATGGTAAAATGATGGTAAGTTTGGGTTTAAGAGGAGTGATAGTGTCAGATGGTTCATCTCTGGTGTAGAAATTTTTTAAGGTGAAACCAGAGGGAAGTTTGTTAGAGGAAAACAGTCTGCACGAAGCAGAGGGTACACGCTCAGATGTTCTTGGCTTAGGTGTTGGAGTAGGATTGGGAATGATAATTTCAGAAGATGGCTTAGGTGTTGGAGTAGGATTTGGGATGATAATTTCAGAAGAAACAGGTGGTTCTGGTTGGTTTACTTCAGAATTTCTGTGAGAGGGAGATATCAGAAAATCTGGGTGTATATCAGATTCTGATGAATTTGAGGATGTGGTTGGAGTGTAAGAGGTAGAGGACACTTCAAAAACAGTTTTGAGAGGTGTAACATTTAGAACCTCTGTCTCAGGGATATTGGTTTCAGATGGGTTGGTTGATTATGATGGATTCTCAGAAAATTTTGATGGGGGTTCAGATGTAGGTGGTTTCGATGTAGGTGGATCAGATGTAGGTGGTTCAGATGCAATAGGATCAGATTTAACTTTTATAGGTTCAGAAGTAACTTGTGCAGATCCAATAGGTTCAGATGTGTTTGATGGTGGTTTTTCTGGTTGTGGTTGTTTTTCTGGTTGTTGTGGTTGTTGTTCAGATTGTTTGTGTTGTTGTTTTTCTGGTTTCTGTTGTTGTTGATGTTCAGATTGTTTTTGTTGTTGTTGTTCAGATTGTTTTTCTGGTGATTTTGTTATAGGTGGTGGAGTTTAATTTGCTGGTTTTGTTGGTGGTGGTGTTGGTGCAGATGATTGATTTGTAGAAGGTTTTACAGGTGTGATGGAAACAGGATCAGTTGATTTTTGTGGGGGAAGGAACAGAGATATGAGATGGAGCAGGAACAGATTGTTTCTGAGTAGAAGGTGGTTTTGGAATAGACTTAAATGTTGAATCATTTAAAACAGTATTATTGAAAGAAGATACAGAAGATTTGGTACCTTTAATCTTGATACGCTTTGTGGGAACAGAAGGAGCGTCTCCAAATGCTTTCCTCTTGATCAGCTTCTGAGGCTTGTCAGTAACTTTGGGCTTCTTCTGAACAGTCACATCTTCTGCTTCTGATTGACCTTTTTTTCTTGTGCTCTCGTTTCCTCCATCAGGCATTGGTTCCCTTGCTCTTTTCAGAATATCTGCAGGGATTAGGGTTCCATCTGTCTTGCAAGAATCAATATACCTTATAATTATTTCCCTTGGTTCTTCAGCACAGAACAGAGGGTAGTCTTCTACTGGGATTCGCTTCTAACTAAGGCCAGGGATACTCAGCTTCTTGGGTGCTGAAGTGAGTTCCTCTACAATTTTTAGTCTCTGAAGACTCTTGGCATTCAGAGGTTTCCCAACAATAGATTCAAGTTCCTCCTTGACTCCAGCAGCATGCAGAGCAGTTGCCAATCCATTTTCTGTCAAAATATCTGAAATTAACCTTCCAAAAGGAATCCATGTTCTGATCTTCTGACCCTTATCTTTCACAGATTCTCTTGAAGCATTAATATGATTCCATAAGTGCATGAACTACCTTGGTGCTCTGACTTAAATAGTACATGAAGTAGAGCTGTTCATTGTTCACGTAATCTGGAGAGTTTGTAGATTTTCTGTGATGAATACATCCCATGAAAATCTTTGCCCAGATCTTGTAGTCAGGCTTCAGATCTTTAAACTTGTTAGAGGCCTGTCTAGCAGTCATGACTTCCTCATAAACTTCTTCCATATCTACACGCCCAGCTGGCAGATGAGATACTCCATCAGTTTCCTCATATCCTATGAGTTTCCTGATTAGATCTTCTGTGATTATAATCTCCTTACCCAGAACAGAAGGCAAGATGAATTTAGGGTATAGAGAAGCATGTATCCAGAATTCCTTCACCAGATGAGGGTAAACTGGTCCAAACAATCTGTCAAAGTATTTTACCCAGCCTTGAGCATCAACTATTGAACGAAATTCAAATCCATTTTCTGCTAATGAATCGAATTCCACCATTGATTCACAGAGAACTTCAATCTTGTCAACAGGAGTTAACAAAGTCCTTTTTGGAGTCGTATATGGAACCACACCCATATTTGCAGAAGTAACTGCAACCATGGTTGATTGAAACTGCAGCTGTAGAGGATGAGGTTGCCATTGGAGATGATTTTGTCAAAGGTTTATGGTTTTTGTGAAGAGAGAAAAGAAGACAGAAATGCATAAATGTTCTTGAGTTGTGAAAAGTGTGAAAGTGGTGAGAGATGTGGTATTTATAGAAAACAATTAGGCATACAAACAGACAAACAAGACACGTTCACACATAGCAATTAATGAAAAAGAATAAAAATCATTTCAAGCATTAATTGATTCTGACAAATTGGGGGGAAAATCAAGATTTTCACTATTCAAACTTCACCTCAAACGTCTCTTCAGTAGTGTACACGCCATCTTTGCAGATTTAGAGTGACACATGTTTGCTTGCATGTGCTTCTGAATTCTCTTGAGAAATGAAACGTTAACCAACGTTCAGATCCTCTGAGCGTTGTTAGTTCAGATTTACACAAGTAAAATAGTTTAAGAAAATGAATAAATTAACAGATGAAATACTTCAGAGTATTAAACATTTTGCATCTGTAAAATTTGCTTCTGACAAATATTATTCTGGACACAAATCCATACCAATATTTTTCAGAATAAATTTGAATGTATCTTCAACAAGGGGTTTTGTGAAAATATCTGCCCATTGATGATCTGTATCAACAAAGGCTAAGTTTATAATTCCCTTCTGAACATAGTCTCTGATGAAATGATGTTTAATTTCTATATGTTTTGCCTTAGAGTGTAAAATGGGGTTTTTAGACAAACATATAGCAGAAGTATTATCACAGAATATAGAAATGTTACTTTCAAATATCTGATAGTCTTCTAGCTGACTTTTCATCCAGAGCATCTGCGTGCTACATCCAGCAACAACAATATATTCAGCCTCTGTAGTTGATAGTGCAATTGTGGGTTGCTTCTTGTTGTACCAAAAGATTAGATTTCTTCCTCGAAATTGACAACTTCCAGAAGTATTTTTTCTTTCCATTCTGTCTCCAGCGTAGTCAGCATCACAGAATCCAACTAATTTGAAATCATCAGATTTTCTGTAACACAAACCCACATTAGAAGTACCTTTCAGATACCTTAGAATCCTCTTAACGACTGTTAAGTGTGATTCTCTAGGATCTGATTGGAATCTAGCACACAAGCATACACTGAACAATATGTCAGGTCTAGAAGCAGTTAAGTAGAGAAGAGATCCTATCATACCTCTGTAGAGTTTCTGATCTACTTTCTTACTTACCTCTTCCTTGCCTAGTGAACTAGTTGGGTGCATGGGAGTCTTTGCCAGCTTACTATCAGTCATGTTAAATTTCTTCAGAAGTTCTTTAACATATTTGGTCTGATGAATGTAGGTGCACTCTGGAGTTTGATTGACTTGAATTCCCAGAAAGAATCTCAATTCTCCCATCATGCTCATTTTAAATTCTGCCTGCATACATTGAGCAAACTCCTTTCCCAACATAGTATTGGTAGATCCAAATATGATATCATCCACATATATTTGAAAAATTAGAAGATCTTTCTTAAATGATTTACAAAAGAGTGTTGTGTCCACTTTGCCTCTGATGAAATTTTTCTCCAGAAGAAAATTGCTCAATCTCTCATACCAAGCTCTGGGAGTTTGTTTTAAACCATACAGAGATTTCTTTAGTTTGAAAACATGTTCTAGAAATTTTTCACTCTCAAAACCAGGAGGCTGGTGAACATAAACTTCTTCTTCTATAATACCACTTAGCAAGGCGCTTTTAACATCCATCTGATATAGAGTGATGTTATATTGTGCAGCAAATGAAATAAGAAGGCGTATAGATTCTAACCTTGCCACTGGAGCATAAGTTTCAGTCTAATCAATACCTTCTTGTTGATTGTACCCTTGAGCAACAAGCCTTGCCTTATTTCTTTCAACTTCTCCTTTCTCATTAAGCTTATTTCTGAAGACCCATTTAGTTCCAATTATATTGAATCCTTTTGGTTTTGGAACTAAATCCCACACATCATTTCTGGTGAATTGATTTAGCTCTTCTTTCATGGCAATAATCCAATCATTGTCTTGCATAGCTTCATCTACAGAAGTTGGTTCAATTACTGACACCAATCCAAATAATGATGCTTCAGATGATCTAAGAAAGGATCTTGTTCTGATAGGGTCATCCTTCTTTCCAATGATAACATTCTCTGGATGAGAAGCTTTGATTCTGGAAGATGATACTCTAACAGTTGATTCTTCAGAAATGTTTAAATTGTTCATCTGAGAAGTTAAAGGAATTGCATTTGGCGTTGCTTCTGGTTCCTTCACTTGAGCTTTGTCTTCCTCTGAGCCTTTAGAGTCTGTGAAGACTACTTCTCTATCTGCAGAGTTTTCAGACTGCTTTGGCTTTTTAATGCCAAGCTTATCATCAAATCTAACATGAATAGATTCTTCCACAATCTGTGTTTCAGTATTGTATACTCTGTAGCCTTTAGAGTGTTCAGAATACCCAAGCATGAAACACTTCTGTGCTTTGGAATCAAACTTGTTCAGATTTTCTTTAGTATTCAACATATAGCAAATACATCCAAAAGGATGAAAATATGAAATGTTGGGCTTTCTGTTCTTCCAAATTTCATAGGGAGTCTTCTCCAGAAGAGGTCTTACAGACACTCTGTTCTGAATGTAACAGGCTGCGTTGATTGCTTCTGCCCAAAAGTGCTTTGCCAAATTAGTCTCATTGATCATGGTTCTGGCCATTTCTTGCAGAGTTCTATTTTTCCTCTCTAGAACTCTATTTTGTTGTGGAGTTCTAGGACAGGAAAAATCATGAGCAATGCCATTTTTATTAAAATATTTTTCAAAATATTTATTTTCAAATTCACCACCATGATCACTTCGGACTTTTATAATTTTGAAATCTTTTTTATTCTGGACTTGTTTGCAGAAGTCAAAGAACACAGAATGTGACTCATCATTGTGTTTTAAGAACTTTACCCATGTTCATCTACTATAGTCATCAACAATGACTAATCCATACTTCTTGCCTCTGATGGATGCAGTTTTCACTGGTCTAAACAGATCAATATGAAGTAACTCTAGTGGTCTGGAAGTAGAAACAACATTTTTTGATTTAAAAGATGATTTTGAAAACTTCCCTTTTTGACATGCTTCACAAAGAGCATCTGAAGTGAACTTCAGATTAGGAAGTCCTCTGACAAGATTAAGTTTATTAATCTGAGATATACGTCTCATATTAATATGCTCCAATCTTATGTGTCAGACCCATTGCTCCTCATTAACAGACAAGAGACATTTAACATTCTGAACCTTAAGTTCTGAAAGATTTATTTTATAAATGTTGTTTTTCCTCTTTCCACTAAATAGGATTGAACCATCCTTTTGACTAATAGCTTTACAACATTTTTTATTAAAGGTTATATCATAACCATTGTCACTTAATTGACTTATGGACAATAGATTATGCTTTAATCCTTCTACAAGTAAAACATTAGTAATAGAGGGAAGTTTACCATTTCCAATAGTGCCAGATCCAATGATCTTGCCCTTCTGATTCCCTCCAAATTTCACATCACCTCCAGATCTAAGCTCCAGACTTTGGAACATAGACCTTTCTCCTGTCATGTGTCGCGAGCATCCAGAGTTCAGGTACCATGATTGGCGTCCTGACCTTGCTGCTAAGAACATCTGCAACAAGAACTATTTTATTTTTAGGTACCCAGATCTTCTTGGGTCCTTTTGGGTTAGTTGTTCTGAAGGTTTGTCTAAACTTCTGTTTTTCAACATAAGGTTTATTCTGACTAGCCTTAGATTTAAACACATGAATGTTCTTTTCAGAACGAGTGTGTTCAATATCATTCAAGTGACCAAATTTAAAGTGGGAATATAAAGGAGTTTTCTTGATGATAATTTTATCAACAGGTTTTGGATTCAAATCCTTTCCAGAGGAAGATTTATATCCAATTTCTTTTCTGTTATTTCTGCTAACTCCATAGATCATAGAAGCCATTTTGCTTCTGTCTATGCTTTTAGCAAGAAACTTATGAAAGCTGTAATCATATTTTTCCAAAATATTTTTGCATTCAGACTCAGTTTCAGAATCAGAGTCTTGTTGAGCTAATTCAGAATCATTTTTCAATCTTAAGTTCTTTTCATTTAGCTCAGCTACTTCTGGTTTAAGAATATTATTCTCAGATACAAGATTGCTTTGACGCTTCTTGTATTTGAGCTTAATATTGTTATAGCTTTTTAGAACTTCTGATAACACTTTGATAAGTTCATCTTTAGTGAGTTTAGCCATTACCTCTTCAGCATCAGAGTCAGATTCAGAATCAGATTCAGATCTTGAAGTTCCTTTCTCCTGATCTTCTATGTCTGCCATCAATGCTACATTGGCACATTCCTCTTCTGACTCAGATTCAGATTCAGATGTATCTGAATCATCCCAGGTGGCCATTAGAACCTTCTTCTTCTTATCAGATTTTCTTTTAGGCTTTTCTTTCAATAACTTTGGACAATCATTTTTGTAATGCCCAGGTTCTTTACATTCATAGCAGATAACCTCCTTTTTGCCAGATCTTCTGTGTCCAGAAGATTCTTTTCTTTGGTCAGGCTTCCTGAAGTTTCTGAACTTCTTTCCTTTATGCTTCCAGAGTTTGTTTATTCTTCTAGACAGTATGGATAGTTCATCTTCATCTTCAGATGAGGATTCTTCAGAGCTTTCCTCTATTACCTACAATGCTTTAGCAGATTTATTAGATTTTAAAGCAATTGATTTACCTTTCTTTTGAGGTTCATCTTCCTCAAGTTCAATTTCATGACTCCTTAATGAACTGATTAGTTCCTCCAAGGAGATCTTGTTCAGATCTTTAGCCATTTTCAGCGCAGTCACCATAGGTCTCCATCTGGTAGGTAAGCTTCTGATGATCTTTTTCATATGATCAGCAGTAGAGTATCCTTTATCCAGAACCTTTAGTCCAGCTGTAAGTATTTGGAATCTGGAGAACATAGCTTCAACAGATTCAGCTTCTTCCATCTTGTAGGCTTCATACTTCTGGATTAGAGCCAGAGCCTTTGTTTCCTTAACTTGAGAGTTTCCCCCATGAGTCATCTTTAAGGACTCAAACATGTCAAATGCAGTTTCTCTATTTGTGATCTTTTCATACTCAGTGTGAGATATTGCATTTAACAATATTTTTCTAGCCTTGTGGTGATTTCTAAATTCCTTCTTTTGGGCTTCTGTCATAGATTTTCTATCTACTTTCTTGCCATTCCCATCAATGGGATGAACATATCCATCTATGACCAAATCCCATAAATCAGCATCATAACCAAGGAAAAAACTTTCAATCCTGTCTTTCCAATAATCAAATTTCTCCCCATCAAACATAGGGGGTTTAGTGTTGATTCTGTCCCTTTCTTCATATTTGTTGTTAATGTTAGATATTGAAGTATCAGCCATAGTAACAACCAAATATATATCAAAGTTTTTCTCACTGGATCTTTACTGTCACTGTGAAGTGGTAGCACACACAGAACCGGAGCTCTGATGCCAACTGAAGGTGAGAAAATACTTAGAAGGGGGGTTGAATAAGCATGAAGATAAAAACTTAGAAATAAAAACACAAGTATTTTTATCCTGGTTCGTTGAACTCAACTACTCCAGTCCACCCTTCCTAGAGTAATTTTCCTTTCTCAAACAAGGACTTAATCCACTATTTAATCAACTGATTATGATAGTAAGCACTAAGAACAACTGTTCAAAGTCTTCTCAAGAACTACTGATCCTAACTGGATCTTCTTAAGGTTTTCTTACAATCAAATGTAATAACAAATACAAGTGTTAAAATGCTTCTAATAAAGCTTTATCACAACTGTGATTTTTCACTTAAGATTAAGAACAAAGAGTTAATTCTAGCAAGAATGTATGAGTTGTATGAGAGCTTTTGATAATGAATTCTTTTCAAGTAATGCGTCAACTGAAGAAGATGAGTGGAGACTTTCTTTTATAGGCACAGTGATCCAAGAGTATTTCACGTTAAGAAGTGTGTATCAAAAGTTCTGAGCCTTTTTGTCTTCATATCAAGTGACCTTTCCTAGAAGAAGAAAGCACAGAGAAATCCTTTTTGTCTGTATTCTTGTGTCTAGCATAAATAAGGAAAGAGTTGTTTGGATATTCCAACGGACATAATCTTTGAATTCTTCTTCAACAATTTTCAGCAAGAATCATCAGAGTCTAACTTGATTAGAGCCTTCTGATGTTGATCAGAGTTTTGCTGAATTAGAGTCTTTGCAACAAGTGTGCTTTTAGCGTGTATAAGTTTAGAGCAGAGTTTTGATTCAGATCCTCAGTACTGGCAGCGTTAGTACTTTCAGAGTCTTCTGAATTAACTATGCTTAAAAACTCTTCATACAGAATTCTTCATTTGTTCAGATGCTTCTGACTTGCTTCAGATTCTTCTGGAGCTTCTGCTTCAGATCCTTCTGGAGGCAACGCTCAGGATCTTCTGATGGCAGCATTCAGAATCGTCTAATGGGTGCATCTGACGCTTCAGAGTCTAGCATATTTCTTATGTTCAGATCTGATTTGCTTCTGGAGTGATATTTACTTTAATATCTGCAGCAAACATTCTTAAGCAAATTTTAGAGTATATAATTCTTAATTAAAAATTTTCATAATAGTTATCATCAAAACATAGAGATATTATTAAGAACCAATCTGTGTTATAACATCCTTCTCTTGTTGATCTCTTCAGATTTGATCTGTTTTGGTGCAGAAGTAAGTTCTTCTACAACCTTCATCCTCTGAAGACTTTTCCCAGTCAGAGGTTTGCCAACCACTGAAGTTAATTCTTCCTTCATTCCAGCTTCTATTAGATGTCCAACCAAACCATTCTCAGTCAGAATATCTGAAATGAGTCTTCCCATTGGTATCCAATTTCTCATCTTTTGATGCTTGGTTCTAACTTCTTCTCTTGATTGTTTCACGTGAGTCCACAGATGATTGAATAGCAGATAAGGCAGATCCATTTTTACGCTTTGACTCAGACAAGACATGAAGTACATCTGATCAGTGTTGACATAATCAGGAGAGTTTGAAGACTTCCTGTGATGAATGCACCCCATAAAAATCTTAGCCCAGATCCTGTAGTTTGGCTTCAGATCTTTCACTTTGTTAGAGGCTTCCCCAGATGTGCAAACTTCAATATAAACCTCTGTCATATCAATACACCCAGCTGGCAGAGTTGTAACACCATCAGTTTCTTCATAACCAATAAGCTTCCTGATCAAATCCTCAGTTATGATGATTTCCTTACCCAGAACTGATGAAACAATAAACTTAGGGTATGTAGTAGCATGAATCCAAAATTCTTTCACCAAGCATGGATAAACTGGTCCCATCAGTCTATCAAAGAACTTTGTCCAACTTTGAGCATCAACAATGGGACGAAGATCAATCCCATTTTCTGCAATAGATTCAAAATTCATGATTGATTCACACAAAAATTCAAGTTTGTCAACTGGTGTGGGGAGGGTTCTAACTGGTTCTTTGAAAGCAATAGTACCCAGATTTGCAGAAGAGATAGCAACCATTGTTGATTGAAGTTGTTGAGAGGTTGATGAAGAGGTTGCCATTGATGAAGTAGAGAGGGGTTTAGGGTTTCAATGAGATTTGGGTTTTGAGGAGAAGATGAAAGAATGCAATAAGCAAAAATGCATAAGAGATGTGAACGAAGGTGAAAAGTGAGAGAAGTGAAGTGTTGTGGAATTTATAGAGAAAGTTAGGGCACACAAGAGTCACACATTTAGCATTTAGAATTTAATTAAAACATTAAATCACATCAAATATAATCATGACAAGAAAAGCATTTAATTATACTGACAACGCGTGGAGGGAAAACGAGAATTAAAATTAATTCAAATAGTACCTCTGAAAGGCGTTTCAGTGCTGATCACTCAATCGTTTTAGATTTAGATGACACGTGATTTCTTGCATGTGCTTCTGAAACTCTTTGAGAAATAAAATGTTAACCAACGTTCAGATCCTCTGAGGCTTGTCAGTTCAGATTTGCACACAATAAAAAATTAAACAATAAATAAATAAATGAAATACTTCAGAGTTAAAACATTTTCCATTTGAGGAAATTTGCTTCTGATAAACATTTTATTCTGGACAAAAATCCATACTTACATTTTTCAGAATAAATTTAAATTTATCTTCAGCAAAGGGTTTTGTAAAGATATCAGGCCATTGATGGTCTGTATCAACAAAGTTCAGACTTATAATTCCCTTCTGAACATAGTCTCTGATGAAATGATGTTTAATTTCTATATGATTTGCCTTAGAGTGTAAAATAGGGTTTTTAGACAAGCATATAGCAGAAGTATTATCACAGGATATAGAAATGTTACTCTCATGAATCTGATAGTCTTCTAGTTGACTCTTCATCCAGAGCATCTGAGTGCTACAACCAGCAGCAACAATGTATTCTGCTTCTGTTTTTGAAAGCGCAATTGTGGGTTGCTTCTTGCTGAACCAAGAGATCAGATGACTTCCCAGAAACTGGCAGCTTCCAGAAGTAGTCTTACGCTCTACTCTGTCTCCAGCATAGTCAGCATCACAAAATCCAACTAATTTATAATCATCAGATTTTCTGTAACACAAACCCACGTTAGTAGTACCTTTCAGATACCTCAGAATCCTCTTAACAGCTGTTAAGTGGGATTCTCTAGGATCTGATTGGAATCTAGCACACAGACAAACACTAAATAGAATATCAGGTCTAGAAGCAGTCAAATACAGAAGAGATCCAATCATACCTCTGTAAAGCTTTTGATCTACCTTCTTACTTACCTCTTCTTTTCCAAGAGTGCTTGTAAGATGCATTCGAGTTTTAGCCAACTTGCTTTCAGTCATATAAAACTTCTTCAGAAGCTCCTTCATATACATAGTCTGATGTATGTAGGTGCCTTCAGGAGTTTGATTGACTTGGATTCCCAGAAAGAATCGGAGTTCTCCCATCATGCTCATCTCGAATTTTGTCTGCATAGACTAAGCAAACTCCTTTCCAAGCGTAATATTGGTAGTTCCAAATATAATATCATCAACATAAATCTGACAGACTAAAATGTCTTTCTTAATTGATTTATGAAAGAGAGTAGTGTCCATTTTTCCTCTGATAAAATTATTTTCCAAAAGGAAATTACTCAGCCTCTCATACCAAGCTCTGGGAGCTTGTTTTAAGCCATAGAGTGATTTCTTAAGTTTAAATACGTGTTCTAGAAATTTTTCATTTTCAAAACCAGGAGGTTGATGAACATAAACTTCCTCTTCTATAAAACCATTTAAGAATGCACTTTTAACATCCATCTGATACAGAGTGATGTTATTATGTGCAGCAAAAGAAATAAGCAAGCGAATAGATTCCAACCTTGCCATAGGAGCATAAGTCTCTATGTAATCTATACCTTCTTGCTGACTGTATCCTTGAGCCACCAACCTAGCTTTGTTTCTGATTACTTCTCCTTGCTCGCTCAGCTTGTTTCTGAAGACCCATTTAGTTCCGATAATTTTGAATACTTGTGGTCTTGGAACCAGATCCCAGACGCCATTTTTGGTGAATTGATTAAGCTCTTTTTGCATAGCAAGTATCCAATCATTATCGTTCAGAGCCTCATCCATAGAAGTTGGTTCAATAATAGACACCAACCCAAACAGTGACGTTCCAGATGATCTGAGAAATGACTTTGTTCTGATAGGGTCATCCTTCTTTCCAATTATCATATCCTCTGGGTGAGAGGCTTTGATTCTGGATGATCCTTTAACATTTGGTTCTTCAGAAATGTTCAAGTTGTTCATCTGAGCAGCCAAGGGAGTAGCATCTGGTGTTGCTTCTGGTGCTTCTGCTTGAGCTTTATCTGCCTCTGAATCTTCAGAGTCTGTGAGAAGGACTTCTCTATCTGCATAAATTTCAAGTTGCTTTGGCTTTTGAATGCCAAGCTTATCATCAAATCTGACATGAATTGATTCCTCTACAATCTGTGTCTCAGTATTGTATACTCTGTAGCCTTTAGAGCATTCAGAATATCCAAGCATGAAACACTTATGTGCTTTAGAATCAAACTTGTTCAGATTCTCTTTAGTGTTCAACATAAAACATACACATCCAAAAGGATGGAAATAAGAAATGTTGGGCTTTCTATTCCTCCACAGTTCATAAGGAGTCTTCTCCAGAAGAGGTCTAACTGACACTCTGTTATGAATATAACAAGTTGTATTCACTGCTTCTGCCCAAAAATGTTTTTCCATGTTAGTCTCGTTGATCATGGTTCTGGCCATTTCTTGCAATGTTCTATTTTTCCTTTCTACAACCCCATTCTGTTGTGGAGTTCTAGGACAATAAAAATCATGTGCAATGCCATTTTCTTTAAAATATTTTTCAAAATACTTGTTTTCAAATTCACCACCATGATCACTTCTAACTTTAACAATTTTAAATTCTTTTTCGTTCTGGACTTGTTTGCAGAAGTCAATGAATTCAGAATGAGACTCATCCTTGTGTTTTGAGAATTTTACCCATGTCCATCTGTGGTAGTCATCAACAATGAGTAATCCATACTTCTTGCCTCTGATGGATGCAGTTTTCACTGGTCCAAACAGATTAATATGAAGCCACTCTAATGGTCTTGAGGTTGAAACAACATTTTTTATTTTGAAAGAAGATTTTGAAAATTTTCCTTTCTGACATGCTTCACAAAAAGCATCTGAGTTGAACTTCAACTGAAGAAGTCCTCTGACCAGATTGAGTTTATTAATCTGAGATATACGTCTCATACTAATATGCCTCAATCTTATGTGCCAGACCCATTGTTCTTCGTTAACAGACAGAAGGTATTTTACATTCTGAACCTTAAGCTCTGAAAGATTGATTTTGTAAATGTTGTTCTTCCTTTTTCCATTAAAGAGGATTGAGCCATCCTTTTGACTGACAGCTTTACAACATTTTTGATTGAAGATTATGTCATAACCATTGTCACTTAATTGACTTATGGACAATAGATTATGTGTTAATCCTTCAACAAGTAAAACATTAGAAATGGAAGGGAGGTTACCGTTACCTATAGTTCCAGAGCCTATTATCTTGCCCTTCTGGTTCCCTCCAAACTTCACACACCTCCAAATCTAAGTTCCAGGCTTTGGAACATAGACCTTCTTCCCGTCATGTGACGCGAGCAGCCAGCAGGTACTAAGACTGGTGTTTCAACTTTGCTGCTAAGGATGTCTGCAACAAAAATAATTTTGTCCTTAGGTACCCATATTTTCTTGGGTCCTATGGGGTTAGTAGGTTTGAAATTCTTTCTGAATTTCTTTCCCTTATAAGCATCATTTTTCTTCTGAGGTTTTGATTTATTAAACACAGGTTTGTTCAGATCAGAACGTGTGTGTTTAATATCATTTAAATGACCAAATTTGAAATGAGTATATAGAGGAGAATACTTTATGATCATTTTATCAACAGGTTTTGGATTTAAATCCTTCCCAGAAGGTGATTCATATCCAATACCCTTTCTGTTGTTTCTGCTTACGCCATAGATCATTGAAGCCATCTTGCTTCTATCCAGGCCTCTAGCCAGAAACTTCTGAAAGCTATAGTCATACTCTTCTAAAATGTTTTTAGAGCATGATATAGGTTCTGAGTCAGATTTCTGAGCTTTTTCTAAATCATTTTTTATTTTAAGATTTTCTGCTTTAAGCTTAGCAACCTCAGACCTCAGCTGATCATTCTCAGATGCAAGACAACTTTGAAGCTTCTTGTATTTGAGTTTGATTCTGCTGTAACTTTCTAGAATTTCTTATAAACTTTCAGAAAGTTCTGCTCTAGCGAGTTCAGAAAATACCTCCTCAGAATCTGATTTTGATTCTGATCCAGATTCAGCAGCTTCTTCATGGTCCTCCAGGTCAGCCATTAGTGCTACATTAGCACACTCATCCTCTGATTCTGATGAAGATTCAGAAGTATCTGAATCATCCCACGTGGCCATTAAGACTCTCTTCTTCTTTTCAAACTTCCTTTTGGGTTTCTCCTTCAGAAGTTTGGGACATTCATTCTTATAGTGGCCAGGCTCCTTGTACTCATAGCACACCATGTCTTTATTTCCAGATTTCTTACGTCTAGAAGAGTCGCCATGCTGATCATATTTTTTGAAGTTTCTGAACTTTTTTTGTTTGTGCTTCCAAAGTTGATTAATCATCTTGGACACCAGAGATATTCATCTTCTTCTTCTAAAGATTCTTCAGAACTTTCTTCAATAACCTGCAACTCTTTAGCAGATTTGTTAGATTTTAAAGCAACTGACTTACCTTTCTTCTGAGGCTCATCTTCCTCCAGCTCAATCTCGTGACTCCTTAAGGAACTGATCAATTCTTCCAGAGTGATCTTGTTCAGATCCTTCGCGAGCTTCAGAGCTATCACCATTGGTCTCCATCTTGTTGGCAGACTTCTGATGATCTTCTTGACATGGTCAGAAGTAGAGTAGCCTTTATCCAAAACCTTCAACCCAGTAGTTAGGATCTGAAATCTTGAGAACATAGTTTCTACATATTCAGACTCCTCCATTTTGAAGGCTTCATACTTCTGGATGAGGGCCAGAGCCTTTGTCTCCTTTACTTGGGAGTTCCCTTCATGCGTCATTTTGAGAGATTCAAACATATCAAATGCAGTATCTCTGTTTGTTATTTTCTCATACTCAGTATGAGATATTGCATTTAACAGGATGGTTCTTGCTTTGTGGTGGTTTCTAAACTCCTTCTTCTGTTGATCAGACATAGATTTTCTGTCAACATTTTTCCCTTCATCATTGGCAGGATGAATGTAACCATCAGTTACCAAATCCCACAAATCAGCATCATAGCCTAGAAAGAAGCTTTCTATTCTATCTTTCCAGTAGTCAAACTTCTCACCATCAAACATGGGAGGTTTGGTGTTGATTCTGTCTTTATTATCGTATTTGTTGTTGTATGAAGTTGAAGTTGAAGCTTCAGCATCCATGATGAATAAAGAACAAGATAATAGGTGTTTTTCTCAACTAGATATTTTTTGTCACGGTTAAGTGAAAGCACTAACAGAACCGGAGCTCTAATGCCAACTGAAGGTGAGAAGAACACTTAAAATGGGGGGGGGGGGGGTTGAATAAGGGTTTTAAAAACACTTTAATAGATAGAAACAATAACACAGTATTTTTATCCTGGTTCGTTTGAACTCAAACTAATCCAGTCCACCCTACCCAGGTGATTTACCTTTCTCAACAAGGACTTAATACACTATATCAAAATTGATTACAGTGTAAACCACTAAGACAATTGTCTTAGTCTTCTCAAGAAAATCTGACCACAACTTAGTCTTCTTAAGGAAATCTTTTACAAAGATAAACTAACAATTTGTGTTTAATGTATTGCTTCTAACAAGCTATATCACAACAGCGATGTTTACACAAAATTAAGAACAAATATGAAAACTGTTAAGCTTTGAAGAATATTTGAATGAGAGCCTGTGAGTTGATTTTCTTTCAAATGAGTTTGTCAATATTCGTCAATGTTGGAAAGATGCTGAAGCTGGTTTAAATACTACTTCAAGTCCTTCTCTCAAAGACTGTGCATTGCTGTACGTTCTGCTTCCTCTGTTGCCTTTTTGTCCTCTATTGACTTTTCCTTTCCAGGAAGAGGAATGTTCAGACATGTGCTTTGTGTTTGAATTCTTGTGTCATGCATAAATGAGGAATAGTGTCGTTGGAGCAGACGTTGGGATTAGCAACAGATCTTTTCTTTGAGCTGGCATCTTTTCAACTGAATAAAACATATCTTTCAGATAATACTAACATCAGATCCTCTAATGTAGTTCCTTGTTATTCAGATTAGAGTCTTGCAGCAGTAGTGCTTTAAGCGTGAAGGTTACAATCAGCACATAAATGAATATCAGAGCCTCTGTACTTGCAGCGTGAAGTACTTCCAGAGTCTTCTGAAATAATGTTGTATGCTCTTTACTCAATTTCTTCTTAGCTTCACTCAGAGTCATCTATAGCAGATCAGAGTCTCTTCAAGCAGCGCTCAGAGTCTTCTGAAATGTTGCTTCTAACGCTCAGAGTCTTAACGTTCTTTTCACTTGCAGATGTAATTTTTGCTTCCAGATGAATATATAATTTAAGATCTGAAACAAAATTACTTAAACACAATTAGAGTATATATTTCCTCTATGCAAAATTTCATTTATGTTATCATCAAAACAATGAGATAATTTAAACACCAATATGTGTTCTAACAATTTCTTTATATTGAGCAAATGTTTTCATGAAAAATGTTTTCACATGAAAGAGAACGAGATAATTGTGATTGCAATTTGCACAATATTTAGGAATAAATTTTTCAATATTGTCAATTAAGGAAAACAATAAATTAATGAATGTTTTCTTGAATTGACAACATAGGAAAGTTATTTTAAAAATATAATAACAATATCAACACCATTATGTTGGAATGGATTGCAAGAACAGAAAAATATTTTGTTCAAGATAAAAGAACATTGAAGATTTTTTTCTTTTGCAATCCATCCCAAAGTATGACGCGTGCAATTTTGGAGTGATTACATATGAGAAAGGTTTAGGGTAAAATCTGATTAACGAGTGATTTTATAGTAAAACGAGTGATTTTAAAAAAATAACATGAAGTGTTGTTGCTGAGATTCGAAGCATGTCTTGAATTATTTTTATACTCGATTATATTTAAAACCCGAAGGAATGTGTGTTATTTATTTAAAAATTAAATAAAACATGGCGTGTCTTGCCATTATACCTCGGTTTTTATTGCAGAGGAAAGTTTCGTAATGAAATGTATAATAGGGATGGCAATTTTATACTCGATTATATTTAAAACCCGAAGGAATGTGTGTTATTTATTTAAAATTTTAAATAAAACATGGTTTGTTTAGCCATTATACCTCGGTTTTTATTACAAAGGAAAGTTTCGTAATGAAATGTATAATAGGGATGACAATTTGACTCATCCCCAATGGCCACCCATAAAATTATCCACAATGGGTAAGATAAAAACCGCAAAAATGGGTATGAGAACATGCTCGGGTAATTACCCACAAAAATTATTGGATATGGATGCAGGTATGTGCACCTCGGTACCCACCCACCCCATACCCGCATAATATATATTTATATTACTATATAAAAATGAATGTCTATCAATTTTAAAAAGTATATCAATGTTAAACCATTATTTATTTAACATAAATGTTCGTTTATTTCAACAATAAATTTTTTGAAATTTTTTTAATTTTTATACAAACTTAAAATGTTATGATATTTTATAATTGATTTCTTTATTTTTAATTGGAATGCGGGTAATAGGTACGAATAAGGGTACTTACATACCTATAAGGCACGAGTACGGGTGTTGGCACGGGATTTCCGGCGAACAACCCCTAACCTCTTATTAAAGTTTACGTGCAGGATCAACTATAAGAATCATATACTACGTGTTAAATGTATGTTTGACGTTTTTTTAAAGTTAGAGCGAAAGGAGGTGAACAGTTGCGGTAAAAAGAATGATAAGGAAAGTATAGCAAATAAGCGGAAAAAAAAATAAAAAGAGAAAACTTGTAAAGTAAATTGTTTAATGAAGAAAATACAAGTGGACACATGCATACATTCTGCAGAACTTTGACTCGTTTCTCTAACACTGGTACTTTGAGTATATTCTCCTAATGCGACAAAATGTGACCCCTACAACTGACAACGATACTTTCTTAAATAGAGAAAAAAGTGACGGTTATTCCTCTACTTTGCCATCCCTGTGCTGCCACGTGTCCCTCACGTTTGTCCACTACCTTGGTAACTCCCACACTTTTAATTGCCCCAAGCTTGTTCGTGTGCCTGATGTAACACCCATTTTAATTATTTAGTCATTTTATTATTATTTTAAATATTATGTGTTGGTGTGTCGTTTTGTGGGGGTGTATTTGGTGATGTTTGGTGGGTGTCCCTAATGTGGGAGGATTATTGGTGGTGTTTTGGGGAATATAATAATATAGTGTATAATATTGATATTGGTGGGAATATTATTATTATTATTATATTTATTATAGTTACTATTGTTATTAACATTATTATTATTTTGGTGAGATAATAATAGGATTATTATTACTATTATTATTATTATTATTTTATTAAGTTATTAACATTATTATTATTTTGGTGAGATAATAATAGGATTATTACTATTATTATTATTATTATTATTATTATTATTATTATTATTATTATTATTAAGTTATTATTATTATTGGGATTAGAGAATTAAAATAGAAACGTGAGGGATTAGTGAGAAGTTAGAGAAAGTGGAAAAAGAACGATAGAAAGGAGAGAACGGAAAAGGGAACGGAAAAGGGAGCGAAGAACGAAGGAACAAGGGAAAATCAGAATTGGCCAAACCTTGGAGGATTCTTTCATCGATCAACCGATTAACAAGGTAAGGGGGGAGAAACTTGATTGGGATGGTATATACATGTATAGGGTAGAGGGGAGTCCTTAACCCCGTAGGAAAATTCCGATCTATGAAGTTTTATATTGGCATGCTTGTTATTGTTGTTGCTAATGCTAAATTGATGCTTGATATTGATGAATTGTTGATTGGTATTGGTGAATTTGGTGTATATATATTATGGTGATGTTAGTGAGATTATATGTTGTTACTGCAGTGTTGATAGTAAATATAAATAGAGTTTTGGTGAGATTCTGTGTTGTTACTGTAGTGTGGGTAATGACCATGATTATAGCTTTGGGGAAAATTATGTGTTGTTTCCCTATAGTGTCGTTAATGACTATGGTTAGGACCTTGGTGAGATTCAGAGTGACTCTGAAGTGTCGGTAATGTACCGTAATGTTGGTTCTAGAGTAGGAAGTATAGGATAATTGGTAAGTATAATGTTTATTGGTGTGTTTGTGTTTGATGATAACTAGTAATTGATAGTGATGGAGTATAAGTCAATGTTAATGAATTGGTGTTTTGGGATGATTTGGTATATAGGGCATATAGGGTGTTTTACAGTTTTTAGGGAAAATTCCGTATGGCTTTTGAGGTATCGGTAAAGTGTGTAGGTGATGATTTTGGGAATAGGAATTAGAAACCTATTGGTTACGGTAATGTGCAAGATTGGTACTAGAATAGACTGAGGATCCGAGTTGAGATGATAGGTACAGTTTGGCCTTGATGCACTGTAAGAATGATGAGTGTGGGAACTAACTTGTGTACTTGGTGATAGTACATGTTTCCCTTAATAATGACTGGTGGGCAATTAGTTGATATATATGTGGGTAGTGATCAGTGGGATCGTGTATTCCCCGAGTGTTGAGATGTGTTTATATATGGTGTTAGAGTGTGAACTCGTTTAATATCTGATTTAATTAAAATGAATGATGGGTGTATCATGTATATGATTATGGTGCAGTGATCAGTAGGATCGTGTATTCCCCGAGTGTTGGGATGTGTTTATACTTGGTGTTAGAATGTGAGATTGCTCACTGTGTGAATTGACTTATATGGTGTTGGTGTATGTTATATCTGTACATATATGCATTGATGTATGATGATATGATCAGGAGGATCGTGTGCACGTTGAGTGCCTAAATATATTAGTTATGCATTGGTGTGTGCATATCATGGTGTTTTGGTGGGATGAATCATGTCTCAGGAGGAGCGTAAGTGATTCATCCGTACTCCTTTGTGGAGAATGGTGGGGGATAGATCATGTCTCAGGAGGAGCGTAAGTGATCTATCCAGGTTCGATTGAATGAACCAATGAGTCGGTACCGCATGCATGGTGTTGAGTTGCATATTTGCATTATAATATGTTATATTGTAATTTGAACAGTAGGTTCGTCATATGGAGTTGTTGGGGGTGAATATTGGTGTGTTGGTGTGTTTTACTACCTTATTTACATGTATTACATTACCATTATATTCTGATCATTATTTCTCACCCCTTTGTTGTTGTTGTGGTCTGTGCTTCTTCGGAAGTACAGATAATCCAGGTGTTTAGCTAGCTTGGATATTGGTGTGACCGTCGAGTCTAGGATGCTCTGATACGTAACACGGGATATGGGTGTTGTAATTGTTTTATGTCAAACGTGTTGAAATCCTGTGACGTATCATGTTTTGATGTATTTTACTTTATGAAACAAATTCCGCTGTATTATTTTGAAAAGAATGAATAAAGTATTTTTATAAAATTTGGAGATGTGATATCCCACTTTTTGGTGAAAACTCTGATTATTATTATAATATTTATATTTTATTTAATACGGGAAGTGGGGTGTTACACCTAAAGCCCTTGGGATTCTTTCGACTTCGACTAAGGTGCTTCTCTGTCGAGTTCGCTTCAACACCTTCTCCGACAGGCTTGTCGTCAAGGTTTCTCCGTCATGGTCTTTCGCCCCACTTTCTGTTGACCAAACTCCTTGTATCCTTGGTAAAAATTTGCCAGTCAACATTGGATGCTAACTTTGGCACCCAAAACGGTATGAGTTCATGTACGGAGAATTTTTCATATGGCAGGTATGGGGAGGGGTACTATAGACCCTACCCAAACCCTGTCAATTGTCATCCCTAAATGTATTATTTGTAGTAGTGATTATTTTATACTTAAAAGTTTTATATCTTTATATCACACATTTATTGTCGAATACTAAACCAAAATTCTCAAGCTAACAATAACTTTATTGATTATATTTTTTACTTTTTAATATATATATATATATATATATATATATATATATATATATATATATATATATATATATATATATATATATATATATATATATATATATATATATATATATATATCTTTAGAAAAAATTGAGTCAATGTTTTTTATTTATTTTTCATTAAATGAATTTTAATTAAAAATAATTTTATAAGATTTATTTTAAAAAATGTACTTTGAGTAAAATGATTTAAATTGACCTTTAACTTTCTTTTGACCAGATAAACTTAATACTCATTTAATATAAAATTGATCAAAACAACTAAAGTTATAAACCATAAAGTATATTTTTATTTGTAAGTTTTATTACCAAAATACATTTTAATTAAACTTTTGGAATGTTTTTTCCATTTTTAAAAAAAAATTATATAAAAGTCAAATTTCCAAAATATAAAACACAGTTGAATTTAATAAAATAGTATTTTTAAATTCTGCTTTATTATAAATAAGCTATAACTAAAATTGGCCATTATAAAGTCGTGTGAATATGCTTTAAAGATTCAAACGTTTCAAGGTAGTTTTTGTTGTATATCTTAGTATTTTGATTAGGCACTCTATTATATCATGTTCCATATTATGTTCTTTCAGTATTTTGGACATGTATATAAATGATGTGATTAGGCACTCTATTATATCATGTGCCATATTATATTGGTAAAGTCAAAAGTTGAACATTAGGAGCCGTTGGGTTTGATGCGGCTGTTGACTATCCTTGAATGAAAGTGAGACAATATTTTGATGAGCTTTTTGTATGGTTTGCCACGAATAATGAAGAGTTTCGATACCATCTTGGTTATTGTGGATATATTAACTTTATCGACTCACTTCATTCTAATTCGACTTAACTATCCATTGGACAAAATAACAGAGTTGTATATTGAGAAGATTATCAATTTGCATGAGATTCCATTTAGTATTGTATCTGACAGGGATTTGAGGTTTACGTCAAGGTTTTGGGAGAGTTTGCTTAAAGCTTTGGGTACGAAGCTATGTTTGAGTTCTACTTATCACTCATATATAGATGGTCAAACATAGAGGACTATCCAAACCTTAGAAGATTTGTTAAGGGCATGTGTGCTAGAATAAGGAGGTTCTTGTGATAGATTTTTATCATTGATTGAGTTTACCTACAACAACAGTTTCTATTCGAGCATTAGAATGACACCGTTTGAGGCGTTGTATGGTAGAAGGTGTAGGATACCATTGTGTTGGTATGAGTCGGGAGAGGGTGCTGTGATTGGATCTGAGATTGTCAAACAGACCACAGAGAATATCAAAGTGATCAAAGAGAAGATGAGCGCTTTGCAAAGTTGCCAGAAGAGCTATCATGATAAGCGAAGGAAAGCACTTGAGTTCCAAGAGGGGGATCACGTGTTTCTGAGTGTTTCTCTAGTAATTTATGTTGGTTTAGCGTTGAAGTATTGAAAACTCTCTCCATGTTTCATTGATTAATATCACATTTTGTAGAGGATAGAAGAATTGGTCTATCAAATTGCTTTACCACTGTAGCTTATTAATCTTCACTATGTGTTTCATGTATCCCAACTGAAGAGATATATTTTGGATCTGTCTCATGTGATCCAAGTGGATAATGTGCAAGTGAGAGATAAATTGACTGTTCAGGCATCACCCATATAGATAGAGGGTCGGGAAGTGAAGTAGTTGTGTGAAAATGAGATTTCCTTAGTGAAGGTAGCTTGGGGAGGAACAAGTGGTGGAAACATGAATTGGGAGCTTGAGAGCCAGATGAGGGAGTCATGTCTGAATGTGATTACTGAAGGTAATTTTCAAAGGAGAAAATTCTTTAAGTGGGAGAGAGTTGTAACACCCCAGTTTTTTATTTCTTAAAATTATTTGATTTATTATGATTTTTGTTTATTTATTTAATTATAGGGTAATATCAATTAAATAAATAAGGGTGGTGGGGTGTATGACATTGAGGTGAGGGTGTGAAGAGTAATTAGAGGCTAGTAGAGTTTTATTAAATTATTAGAGTTTATTTTAATAATTAATATGATAGTATTTTATTATATTTATTTAATTTAAATAGAAAATAGAAGGATTGGGGCCAAAGTGTGATTAATGAGGAGTGGGAGGGAGGAAGGAGTAAGAGAAATAAGATTTTGGTCCATAATTAGAATTATATTAGATTTACTCTAATGATATAAATTAGAACATAACCTAGTTTTAAGGAGTTTTATCAGTACATATAAATAGAACTGGAGAATAGAAAGGATGCTAGAGAAAGTGAAAGAAAAAGCTTAGAGCTTGGTGGTGATTAGAGAATGAAAAACCAAAATTTTTGCATTGTTGCTAGGATAACCAAGTTATGGGAGAAAACTACCTCAATAATGGGTATATGCATGAGGGGTATAATTGATGAATTCTTAACCTGCAATATGGCTTTGGGGTTTTAACATAATTATGTTATTGATGATTTATTTGTTGCATGTGGTGGTGATTGGTGATGAAATTCGTGTTCTATGATGTATGACACATTCGGTTTTAATGAGTTAACAGATATTCATCATTGTTGCTATTTTAAAGGTTTTTGGGATAATATGATTTTCATGAAAACCATTACTTAAAGTTGTTGATTTGATGTAATTAGATGTTATTAACGAATATATGTCATGTGTGTAATATTTTGGATCGATTTTGTATGTCTGAACTGAGAAATAGGAGTTATGCAGTGAACTCCATTGAAGAAGAATAATTCTACATGTAGCAGGGTGATGACGGGCGTCATGTTGGTGACGGGTAACCCGTCATGCTATCCAGGATCTCCCTTCAAGCCATTGGTCATATAAGTGATGTTTTGAAGTGGTGGGATTGGTGATGGGTGCCACGACCATGCGTGTAACTTTTCAGGAGTCTTTAGTGGGCGTAGATAATTATTTTGATGATATTAAGTTGTAGATTTCAATTTTTTGACTTTTGTGAATGTTTTGGGTATTGTTATGCTCAGTTAGTCTTGTTTGAATGATGTGTTAGCATGACTTAACTATTAAATATGATTTAAATCAAATTTATGAAGTATTTGATGAATAATGGATATGTGCGCACGTGATGATGATGTTATGTTACTTACTGTGAATTATGGTGATGACTTGCTATTGTGTAAGCATTAGTTATGTTGTTGAATTGTGAGTAGGTTGTTGTAGGGTGATAGTTCGATATGGGGACTAATATCGATGGGTCAATGCATGCTTTGTTTATTGGCAAGAGGGGACTTTAAACATTATGTCGTTGTTGGATTGACGTGTTATGACATGCATCCATGATGTTGTTGTTGTTGATAAAAAAGGCAAGTTGCAATCCGAGCAGGGTGGATTGCTGACTTGTACCAAACTCGAGCAGAATGGATTCAGGGTTCAAGTAGGGTGAACTAATTAATGATGATATGGTACCATATACATATGAGTCTGGTCAAAGTTGTGAATTTCATTACATATTTTAAATGATGAATATGTGATTGCTTTGTGCATATTGATGGATTGGGTGTGAGAATGATGTTGTGCGATTGTTGTTGAATGCGTAGATGTTTGATTTCTACCTTGCAGCTTATGCCGTTAAATTATTGATGTGAATTCTTGCCCCCTTTGTGTTAATGTTGTCCACCATGGACATCTTGTAGATACTCAGGAGTAGAGTTACTACTATGAGTGGGAAATATTTCTTGGAGTTATTTTCATTAGTTATTGCATTTTTAGTGTCTATGCTTTGATTCAGTAACGGTGGGGTAAATGATTTTCTCTTTTATTATGTTTGATGTTGACGTGCTTGTTTTGTTGAAGTTTAAGAACTGGTATATTGAGTTGTTTTTAAGTTGTTGAGAGTTGGATATTAATATCTCTTTTGAATCATTTTATGAGAGTTAAGTCTTTATAAGACCCAAGTTGAAGTTAATATATATTTTTTTATCGTGATTAATGTGATTTCACTGCAATGATACTCTAAGTGAAGGTGAGCATGTGATGACAGACGTTGTATGTTATTTACTTTTCCGCTGCATGTTTTCAAAATGCCTATGTTTTGCCAGTCGATTATCAAAGTGACACCTTAAATTGTCGAGTAATCCTTTATTTATTAGTTTCGGGGTTTAAGGTGTTACAATATGCATTTTGACTTGCTAAATAAAATAGCATCCAAAAATCTAGTAGTTGGTCTTCCTAAAATAAAATTTTTAACACTAAAACAAATAACGCTTTTCATGACGAAGCTTTCACATCAAACTATAGAAAACTGAGGTATAAATTGAAAGCGCACTATTTTTTATTATTTAAAAAACATTAATTCCATCGGTTTTTTATAAAAATCGAGGTGAAAAAACTACTCAATACAAGCTTCGATTCCCAGCTATCGCAGTTTATGATGCTACTTATTTATAAGTGTAGGTTTCAACGTTATCTAAACCTTGAACTCAAAATAGACCATGTCCTAAAATATCTGATAAATGAGTTGAGCTCACCCCTTCCATTAAAGTTATCAAGACGTCGAACCATAGCCAGGTTTACAACTACAAAAAACACATTAAACCTCAGACGTAAAGCTTATTTAACCTCAGTTACAGAGGGAAGGTAACAAAAGGTGTCATAAAAAGTTTCCACTTTACCACTCAGTTTTAGAAAAACTAAAAGGAAAGTTGAAATGGTCATTGGTTTGATCCCTAACAACAGCTTTTTTATATTTTCAAAACTACCTCCACATACCTCTCAGTTTATGGCTAAAATCAAAGGGAAAGAAATATTATTTTTTTAAAATACTCATTACATTGTTACGCAGAAAATTAATAAATTAATTTGTTTACAAACTATATTGTTTACACGGAATATTACATTGTTTACACAAAATATTAAACTAAAAATATATAACAAAATTTTAATATGATTCATCGTCATTGCTGTCAGTGAAGAACAAATACTTGTTATCTTGGGGAAGAATAAATGTTAGGAATCCTTGTTTTATTGATCTTGAGGAAGATTAAATGATGGATGAAAAAAAATCTCTATGGCTTTTGCATTCATTTGTTTCTGATATAAAACAAAAAAAGTTAAATAAATATTCAATTATATGATTATTTAAGCGAGGGAAAAACTTTATTTCTTTTAAATTATATTATTTACACAGAATAATAAAATAAACTGTCTAGCAAATTCAGATTTTGACAATGAATTCTCGGAGAACAACAAATCTTTTCAAATTTATGATAAGTTATTTGTTCCTACCAAGAGTTTTTTTTTGCCCTTGCAATCAATCCTAGAAGGATTTCATTATATTGAGCAAATGTTTTCATGAAAAATGCTTTCACGTGAAAGAGACCGAGATAATTGTGATTGCAATTTGCACAATATTTAGGAATACATTTTTCAATATTGTCAATTAAGGAAAACAATAAATTAATGAATGTTTTCTTCAATTGACAACATAGGAAAGTTATTTCAAAACTATAATAACAACATCAACACCATTATGTTGGAATGGGTTGCAAGAACAAAAAAATGTTTTGTTCAAGATAGAAGAACATTGAAGATTTTTTTTCTCTTGCAATCCATCCCAAATTATGACGCGTGCAATTTTGGAGTGATTACATATAAGAAAGGTTTAGGGTAAAATCTGATTAACGAGTGTTTTATAGTAAAACGAGTGATTTAAAAAAAACAACATGAAGTGTTGTTGTTGAGATTCGAAGCATGTCCTCAACTATTTTTATACTCGATTATATTTAAAACCCAAAGGAATGTGTGTTATTTATTTAAAAATAAAATAAAACATGGTGTGTCTTGCCATTATACCTCGGTTTTTATTGCAGAGGAAAGTTTCGTAATAAAATGTATAATATGGATGACAATTTTAAACTCGATTATATTTAAAACCCGAAGGAATGTGTGTTATTTATTTAAAAATTTAAATAAAACATGGTTTGTCTTGCCATTATACCTCGGTTTTTATTACAAAGGAAAGTTTCGTAATGAAATGTATAATAGGGATGGCAATTTGACTCATCCCCAATGGCCACCCATAAAATTATCCACAATAGGTAAGATAAAAACCGCAAAAATGGGTATGAGAACATGCTCGGGTAATTACCCACAAAAATTATTGGATATGGATACAGGTATGGGCACCTCGGTACCCACCCGCCCCATATCCGCATAATATATATTTATATTATTATATAAAAATGAATGTCTATCAATTTTAAAAAGTATATCAATGTTAAATCATTATTTATTTAATATAAATGTTCGTTTATTTCAACAAAAAAAATTTTGAAAACTTTTTAATTTTTTTACAAACTTAAAATGTTATGATATTTTATAATTGATTTCTTTATTTTTAATTGGAATGCAGGTAATAGGTACGGATATGGATACTTACATACCCTTAGGGCACGAGTACGGGTGTTCGCACGAGATTTTCGGCGAACAACCCCTAACCTCTTATTAAAGTTTACGTGCAGTTTCAACTATAAGAATCATATACTACGTTAAATGTATGTTTGACGTTTTTTAAAGTTAGAGCGAAAGGAGGTGAGCAGTCGCGGTAAAGAGAATGATAAGGAAAGTATAGAAAATAAGGAAAAAAAACAACAAATAAAAAGAGAAAACTTGTAAAGTAAATTGTTTAATGAAGAAAATACAAGTGGACACATGCATACATTCTGCAGAACTTTGACTCGTTTCTCTAACACTGTTACTTTGAGTATATTCTCCTAATGCAACAAAATGCGACCCCTACAACTAACAACGATACTTTCTTAAATAGGGAAAAAAGTGACGGTTATTCCTCTGCTTTGCCATCCCTGTGCTGCCATGTGTCCCTCACGTTCGTCCACTACCTTGGTAACTCCCACACTTTTATTTGCCCCAAGCTTGTTCGTGTGCCTGAAGCCTTTGGGATTCTTTCGACTTCGAGTAAGGTGCCTCTCTGTCGAGTTTGCTTCAACACCTTCTCCGACAGGCTTGCCGTCAAGGTTTCTCCGTCATGGTCTTTCTCCCCACTTTCTGTTGACCAAACTCCTTGTATCCTTGGTAAAAATTTGCCAGTCAACAATGGATGCTAACTTTGGCACCCAAACGGGTATGAGTTCGGGTACGGGGAATTTTTCATATGGCAGGTATGGGGATGGGTACTATAGACCCTACCCAAACCCTGTCAATTGTCATTCCTAAATGTATTATTTGTAGTAGTGATTATTTTATACTTAAAAGTTTTATATCTTTATATCACACATTTATTGTCGAATACTAAACCAAAATTCTCAAACTAACAATAACTTTATTGATTATATTTTTTACTTTTTAATATATATATATATATATATATATATATATATATATATATATATATATATATATATATATATATATATATATATATATATATATATATATATATATATATATATATATATATATATATATATATATATATATATATATATATATATATATATATATATATATATATATATATATATATATATATATATATATATATATATATATATATATATATATATATATATATATATATATATATATATATATATATATATATATATATATATATATATATATATATATATATATATATATATATATATATATATATATATATATATATATATATATATATATATATATATATATATATATATATATATATATATATATATATATATATATATATATATATATATATATATATATATATATATATATATATATATATATATATATATATATATATATATATATATATATATATATATATATATATATATATATATATATATATATATATATATATATATATATATATATATATATATATATATATATATATATATATATATATATATATATATATATATATATATAATTGAGTCAATGTTTTTTATTTATTTTTCATTAAATGAATTTTAATTAAAAATACTTTTATAAGATTTATTTAAAAAAAGTACTTTGAGTAAAATGATTTAAATTGACCTTTAACTTTTTTTTTTGACCAGATAAACTTAATACTCATTTAACATAAAATTGATCAAAACAACTAAAGTTATAAACCATAAAGTATATTTTTATTTGTAAATTTTATTACCAAAACACATTTTGGAATGTTTTTTCCATTTTTTTTTAAATTATATAAAAGTGAAATTTCCAAAATATAAAACACAGTTGAATATAATAAAATAGTATTTTTAAATTCTGCTTTATTAAAAATAAGCTATAACTAAAATTGGCCATTATATTTTTTCATAAAACTAAATTTTGTAAATTTATAATTTTTTTTAAATGAAATGATTATGGATGTCTATTAATAAGAGACTTTTATATTGATATTAATAAGAGGATTTTATATTGATTTTTCATTCAAGATATGTGTTCTATAAATAATATTGTGTATTTTACATTAACACTGATATATGTTTCATAACAAAATTGAAAATATATAATTTTTTTATACTTAAAAAATAAAAACACCTACTATGATAAATTGTATTAAATGTAATTTATATTTTTATAAAGAAATAATTAATATTAGAAGATAATTTCAAACAAATAAAAAATAAATAAATAATTACACTATATGTCCTTTAAATTATTTTTTGTGTAACAGGTCCATCTTTTAAATTTTATTTTTTTTTAACAATTTGGTTCAACCCGTTACACAAAAATAACTTAAAAGACCTCCGATTTAATTTTTTCAAATTAAAATTATATATGTTTTAAATAATAGCTCATAAAATTTATAAATTAACTGTTTTGGATAAATACAAGCGAATACAAAAACAAATGTATTTAACGAATTAATTATATTTTATTAATCAATATTTAATTATATAACTTTTGAGATATTAAAAAAAATACTCCCCTTGATAATTATTGTAGACAAAAGTTGTTAAAAATATTTTGAACAACTAACATGTTACACGTAATTTTGTCAAATAATAATTACATATATTTTTAAATAATAGCTCATAAAAGTTATAAATTAATTGTTTTTGGATAAATACAAGCCAATACAAAAACAAATGTATTTAATTAATTAATTAAATTTCATTAATAAATATGTTCAATTATATTACGTTTGAGACATTAAAAAAAATACTCCCTTTGATAATTATTATAGACGAAAATTAGTTTATATAAGAACACAAGTTTGTTTTGTTAATTTAAGAAAACAACACAAGTAGCAAACCATTCATAAAAATGAACTTTAGCTCTCCATTCATCTGCATCCTATATTTTCTTGTTCTTGTTACTTTCATTTTTCCTATAAAATCTTCAACAACAAACAACCACCAGCGATTAATCGACCAAAATTTTCGATCAGATGAAAAATTTCACAAGTTGAATAAGACGATAAAAACAAATTTTCAAAAGATCAACAAACATGCTGTTAAGACAATTCAGGTATGTTAAATTCAAGTTTAGAATATCATTAGTATATTTGAGTGAGGAATATTTTGAAGAACTATAATTTTACATCATAACTCAAATTCTTCATTATATACTACATTTATTTGGATAACGAGATTTGGAAAATTTTCAAAAATAAAATAGTGTTGTTATGTATTTTATTAAGGCTAATTTATTCAACACACTCTTTAATCTTATAATTAGTATTTATTTTTGCAGAGTCCTGATGGTGATATAATTGATTGTGTATTAATACATAAACAACCGGCTTTTGACCATCCTCTCTTGAAAGGGCAAAAAATATCGGTATTTTATTTATTAATTGAATTAATAATTTTTTTAAATTATTTAATCTTTAAAATTAAAATATTTTCTGTACATATATTTTTATATTCAGGAACCTCCAAAAATATCAAAAAGACAGGATCAAATAGGTAATTCGAGTGAAATTTTCCAATCGTGGAGCTTATCGGGTGAATCTTGTCCCAATGGAACAATACCAATTAGAAGAATAAAAAAACAAGAAATTATAAGCATTCCAGAAAGACACTATGTATGTAATCACAATATCTATCTTTTTCTCCTCTAAATTTATTTATTTTCTAGAAACTTTTCTTATAGTAATTATATTAATTCTCCTGAAAAAAGAGTTCTGATAAAAATATAATATAATTCAATTAAACTAATTGTTCTTTTATAAACCTTAAAGGATTTAACAAGTGGCTTCTTCTTATTGCTCCACATTAAACAGGAAGTAATAACGTATGAGGAAGGAGCTGGGTACTATGGAGCAAAGGCTGCCCTAAACGTGTGGGCCCCTCAAGTGGAAATTCCAGCTGAATCCAGCGCAGGCAAAATCTGGGTTGTCTCTCAATCAGCTAATGAAACTATTGAAGCTGGTTGGCAGGCATGATACATATTCTTCTCATTCATATCCTCCTCTTTGCATATTCGAATCTGCGCCATATTCAAATCGCCTCTGTATTTAATATTTCTGCTAAACTATCAATTGAACTGTTTTAACGAAATAATATATAATTTATTTACAGTTTAAGATAATATATATTTTAATCTATAAGGTAATATTTATGTAGGTTTGTCCGAAGAGATATGGAGACAGCCGACCTAGGTTATTTGTTTATTGGACGGTAAGTAAATTTTTTTGAAGTAAAAGAGATGTAAAAGTATGTAAAGTTTATTGAGAATAAGTTGATAAAATTAATTATAATTGCAGGTGGATGGTTATAGACATACTGGATGCTTCAATTTAGAATGCCCTGGTTTTGTTCAAATTAGCAAAAAGATTTTAATTGGAGGTCCAATTGCTCCAGTTTCTGAATTCAATGGACAACAACGTGATTTTACCATAAGGATCGAGCAGGTAATAATATTCTGCTAAGAATGCTAATTTAACCTTTTTAATCCTTTATCATAATTGTCACGGAATGTTCACTTTTATTTGTTCATTTTTGTGAATGAAGGATCAATTAACTAAAGATTGGTGGCTTGAATATGGAGGTGGCGAGGGAAGAGGAGAGAAAGTTGGTTATTGGCCATACCGTATATTCTCACAATTAAAAATAGAAGCAAATGTAATTCAGTTTGGTGGAGAAGTTGTGGATTTAAACCCAAAAGGAGATCATACTTCAACTTTTATGGGGAGTGGTCATTTTGCTGACGAGGGTTTTAGAAAGGCTGCATATATTAGGAATATGAAAGTTTTGGTTGCTCACACTACGTGGGTTAACCTTTTTAATCCTGAATATTTAGCAGCAACACCACATTGTTATAATATAAAAGGAAACTTTAGCAAATCGTATGGGAATTACATTTACTATGGTGGACCTGGTAGGAATAATAATTGTCGCTAAAAGGATGTTGAATGAAATAATAAATAAAGAGTTAATATATTTATTTTTAAATTTTTTTAAATTTCTTAATTGAGTATGTTTAATTTAAAGGTTTTTGTTTCTTTTTTTTATTTTTATAAACAAAGAAATTGAATTAAGAGAAGTCTCAGGGAAATTTCAACTCAATTACAACCAAAACGAATTTAAAAAATCAAAGTCATAAACAAAAATACAGAAAGTTATATCAATCAACTCAATAAATTTTATTACAGTTTTTTCGAAACGAAGCAAACCACTTTCAAGAACTAAGCTTCATCACATACACCAATTCCGTAATATCCACAACAACCCTGTAAATAGAATTATATATGTTCCTACTGGGCTAGATACTCCAGCAAATCGATGACCGAAGAACCCAACATAACTTTCAAAGTTTATCGCAACTCAAAACAGCCAAGAATTAGTGATAATGCTCAACCAAAGAGGAAATCACAATGACCTCCGAATAACGTAACCATAAAGTAATTTGAAATCACACTTTACAACTAATCTTGCAATAGAAAAAGAGATGATTTACGTGTTAGAACAAGATTTGGTTCTGCTCATTATCTCTAAGTTTTGATAATAACAAAGTAGTATTTGTGTGAAAACAATTTTGGTACTCTAACGTTTATTTTTCTGAAGGATTAACAAACAGACTCTGACTTTGATAGTAACCATATACAATGAAAATCTGGTTTGACAAAAAGTCGCTTCTGCGCAAAAGAAGCAAGTCTGCTTCTGATCTACTAATATTCAGAAAGATTCTAAGAAGACAATATGTTGCTGTTGTAACGTTCTCTTGGATTCTGCCTCTGAGCGTGACTCTGACGGTTTACTTTTGAAGGTTTTCTAGCTTCTGAAGTCGCTATCTTCTGAAGACTAAGTGCTGAAGGCTCTGAAGAAAAGATTCTGATGAACGCAGTTTTGAAGATTCTAAAGACTTAAGTTTCTGAAGCCCAAAGGTTCTGAAGACTAAGTGCTAAAGAATCTGAACACAGGGATCTGATGAACGAAGTTCTAAAGACTCTGAAGACTTAAGTTTATGAAGACCAAGAGTTTTGAAGACTGAGTGCTTAAAGTTCTGAAGACAAGATTCTGGTGAACAAGTTCTGAAGACTCAAGACTCTGAAGATCCAGTGATCAACTCTTGTACACATGCTTCAATCATCTCTATTCAGAAGCCTCTGATGTACAGAAGATAAGATCAAAAGTTTATGAGGGAAAATAGTACATAGTACGTATCAAAACGTTTCATTCCACTACCATTCCACTACCCTGATTTGGTGGAACAAAGGATAAATTTTATGTACGATTTTCATCCCTGCGTAACAACATTCCTTCAAAGCATCCAGCTCATTCAAGAATATTTCTGATGTGCCCTCCAACGGATTTTTACTGGCTTTATAAGGAATTTCCCACTTAAAGAAAAAAAACAACGAAACATACAAAAACAGTAGTGAAGAAATACAATAAAAAGCAAGAATAATATTCATATTGTCAAAATTTCTTTAAGTAATTTGTGATATTCATAGTGTTTATATCTGCTTATGTAGAAACAATTCACTGTAAACATTTATTTTTTCAAACAATTGTTTGTAATTCTTTAAGGGACCAGTTGGGTCAGAATACTTAAGAAGAGACAATTAGTATTTGTTGTTAGTCATCAACAGGTTTTAGTGAAAATTATAATCAGTCGATTATAATGGATTAAGTCCTTGTGTATAAGGCACAATCACCTTGTCGGGTGGACTGGATTAGCTTGATAGTTTTCAAGTGAACCAAAATATATCGTGTGTCTTTCTCTCTTGTTAAGTATCTTTGTGATCTTTGTTTGAGTTTCACAAAAAGCTTTCATTTTTGAAAACCCAATTCAAACTCCCATTTCTTATGTTTTCTCACACCTTCAATTGGCATCAGAGCTCTGGTTCTGATTGTGATAAAAGTTTTATCAACACTTCACTGTGCTCAGTACCGATCCAATATGTGTGTGTGAGATAGCATGGTTGCTGTTAATGCTAATCCTATTCCAGATGAGAAAGATCACTACTGTGACATACCACCAGTCTTTGATGGTGAAAAATTTTACTATTGGAAAGATAAAATTGAAATTTTCTTTCTTGGTTACGACTTAGATCTTTGGGATCTTGTAGTTGATCGCTATACTCACCCAGTTGATGTTGAATGAGTAAAAGTGTCAAGAAGTGCTATGACAAATCAATAAAAGAAAGAATACAAGAATCATCACAAGTCAAGAACTATATTACTGAATGCTATTTCTTATACTGAGTATGAGAAAATAACAAATAGAGAAACTGCCAAGTCCATTTTTGAGTAACTTCAAATGACTCATGAAGAAAATGCTCAAGTAAAGGAAACAAAGGTTCTTGCCCTAATCCATAAATATGAAGCCTTCAAGATGGATGATGATGAATATGTGGAAACTATGTTTTCAATATTTCAGATGTTGGTAGCAAGACTCATAGTGCTAAATAAAGGATATTCTATTGTTGATCATGTCAAGAAGATTATCAGAAGTCTTCCCAAGAAATGGAGATCTATGGTAACTACTCTAAAGCTATCCAAGGATCTGAACAATATAAGTCTTGAAGAACTTATTAGTTCTTTAAGAAGTCACGAGATTGAGATGGAGGAAGATGAACCTCAGAAGAAGAGTAAATCTATTTCTCTTAAGTCTAAGCCTGAAAAGGAAAAGGATTATCAAGCTGAGGAAGAATCAGAAGATTCCGATGAAAACCCAGAAGATGAGCTATCACTTATCTCCAAAAGGATCAACAAACTCTGGAAACATAGGCCAGGGAAGTTTAAAGGATCAAGAAGAAACAATGGTCGTTGTGACTCATCATTCGGACATAAGAAGCAGAGTAATGGAAAAGAAGTCATCTGCTATGAGTGTAATGAGCCAGGTCATTACAAGAACGGGTGTTCAAAGCTTAAGAAAGACAAGAAACCTAAGAAGAATTTCACCAAAGTTAAGAAGGGACTCATGGCAACTTGGAATGACTCTGATTCTGAAGAAGAAGAATCTGATGAAGAACAGGAAAATGTTACACTAGTGGCAACACCAATTAACGCTGAAGTCTCTGGAGAACTAGAAGACAAAATGCTATCAGAATCAGAATCAGACTCAGACTCTAACTCAGAGGTATTTTCTAAACTCTCTCATTATGAATTAGAGTCGTGTCTTTCAGAAATGCTGGAAAGATATCAAACTCTTCAAAGTAAATACAAGGATCTTAAAAAACCCCATGTAATTACTTCTGAAGCTAGAGATAAGCTTGAACAGAATAATTCTTCTTTGAATGAAAATATATTTCTTTAAAAAATAGTAATTATGCTTTGAAAAGCAAAGTTTCTAAATTAGAAGAAGAATTAGTCTCAAAAATTAATTGTGTCAACAAGTATGATAGAATATTCTAGCACTTTCTGACTAAAAGCATAGATAGAAGCAAGATTACTTCCATGATCCATGGAGTTAGTAGAAATGGAAAGAAAGGTTTGGGTTGTACATAAACATTTGAAAATGAAAAAATTAAACGTGTAAAATAAAAACGTCTGTATGATCATTTTGTGCCTTCTGGTGTTGCACCCCAAAATTTGCCCAACCTTTTCTTTTATCTTGGCTTATGTTTCATAGCATTTTACATTTGCATTTGTGCATGTCATTGGTTCTAGACAAGGGATCAAGATTTTGTGTTTGTCATTTAAGAGATATGTTTCATATTCAAGTTCCTAACAAGGGTACATCTTCAAATCATCAAGTCTTCATTGGCCCCAAAGCTTCTTGAGAAGTGAAAGTATGTGTGTGGATATCAACTCCTATCTTGAGGGTGATTAGAGATACATGAGGTTATATTTTTGGAGTGAGATATGATTCAAGATCTTAGTGTACACCCTGAGGGTTCTCTATGGGGGTCACATGATTACACAAACCTTTTGCAAGAATCTCAATCAGTGGATAAGGTGTTAGGGTTTCACCTGGTCAACACAAAAGTTAACTATGGATTTGAGAGAGCTCAAGGCTTGATTCTTGATCATTAAAGCCATGAGAATTCATCCTAAGTCATCTAAAGTGTCATGTTGAAGCTAGGTCAAGGAGATTTAAGAGTTCAGGAAGTTACTAAATTAGGGTTTCAGTTGGTTCTAAGTGTAAAATCTCCTCTTTTGGTACCTAACTTCAAGGATAAATTTCATTATGGTGCAAGTCTTGTATCATCTTCCATCAAACATGATATTTGTCCCTCATAATTCAAGGTTTCTTTTGAGTACAAGAACTATTCCATTGGGTTCATACATCTCAGGTTATGATGTCTACAAGTTGGTGTCAAAAATGAAGAGAATTTAGAGGCACTCAAAGATAGCTCACTTCTAAGGCATTTTTCACATGGAACCAAGCTCTTCCTCGTTTTCCAAAAAACATGAGAGTTGTTCCTCATTGTCTTAGCTTTCCAAAAAGTTCTATAACTCATCATTCTCATATGTGGAGCTCTAGTTATGGTCTTCCCAAGTCAAGGTCATTTTTGGAAACCTAGTTTTAGGTCATTCACTTCAAGGACCAAATCCATGGATATCAAGACCTAAAATCCAAATTCTTGCCACATGAAAGTTGTGTCTTATGATCTTAAATTCATCATGATCTCAAATTCCATGACCTTTGAAGATTTACAAGGCAAGTGAAAGCATGATAACCATGAAAACATGACTTTTGGACCTTATTTGAGTTTCTTCCTTTTCAAGTCACCAAATGAGATTATTTTTGATCTTTTGATACCATTCTAACATCATCACATGACCACACAAGATTTTACCCAAAATGAGCAAGCGTGAACCCATTATTTTCAAGTTATTTTCAAATTTCATACCATATAAAACAATTGTTCAAGACTTTGTTTAAACTTATTTCCAACTTTCCAAATTATACACATTCATTTCCTCACCCCACATGACCACAAAGAATGAGTGGAATGAGTGGCTAGTCGCCCAAAACCGTGTGCCTCCATTTTTGGCATTTTTGGCAAAGTTTTGAAATCAAGCAAACCACTCATTATGGGCCTTCAAAACAAGTCAGAAGCCTTCATATTTAAACCAAGGACAAACCCTAACGTGGTCAGAGGTTAAGTAGCTGCAAGGAGAGTGAGTTTCATCAAAAAAAATTCACAAGATTTATCTCTCTTCGAATTCCATTTCTCCCTGGTTTTTCCTTCCATCTTTTGCTCAATTCTTACTCACTAAAGATCAAGGAGTGGATTGGAAGCTTGAGATTGAAGCTTGCACTGCATTTGAAGGATCAACGGAGTTGCTCTGTTAGGTAACTTTTCACCATCTGAAACTTTCATTCTAGGCATGTGTTTAAGTTCATTTTGGTTGCATCTGAAGTCCTACCTTGTGTAGGCAATGTTTGGATACTTTTTATGGCTGTTTGAACTTATTTCAGTTTATATGTTGAATTTTCGTGGCCTGATTTAACTGTGTTAGAAGAACCTTTTTGAAAAACCAATGACATATTTGGAATCTACGTGAAATTTCCTTTAAAATGGTACCGAGAGTTTTCATTTTTATCACGTTTTTCATACACCATCGGAGAAGATGACTGAAGCTAGGGCTCCGGCGTCTGAGGTCAATGCTGAGGTGTTTTTGAGGTGTCACTTTGACTTGCGTGCGTGGCAGTTTGAAATCTGAGGTGTATGGCCACTTGGATTAATGAAACGATTTGTTTCATGTTAACTGAGTTTTTTTGGATGGTTTGGGCTTTACATTTTTGCTTTTGACACCCCCAGTATTGGGCCCAATGCACGTGTGAACATAAAATCAGTTCAATCCAAAGTTACTTTCACACCTCCTTTGCATTTTATTTTCTTTTTATTTTATTTTTCTTACATTTTCATTTTAATTCCTTTAAAATAGTTTTGATCATCACAAAAATCACCAAAAATACTTTTCTGATCAATTGGCATGTTGAGATATTTTTTCATATTTTTATTTTAATTTTAATTTATTTTTATTATTTTTAATCAATTTAATTTGTGAGGTGATTTCATGGCTTGCCCATTTGATTTAGGTTTGATCTTTGACCTTAATTGAACACCCTCTTTGACCAATTTTCCTTTCACACTTAGGTGCTTGATTGAGGTATATTTGAGGGCTGGTATGAGGTCTTGTTGATCATTACTTAGTTGTTTTTCATTGAATTTTATTTGACCCTCGATGAATGCTCGATAAGTGGAGTACCTTGTCTTGTTTGACACAATTGGTGGTGCTTTGATGCAATTCTTGCCATGATCTTTTGCACACTGATCTTGGGTAGACTTAACTTGAGTTTTCTATTTTATTGGGATTTTATTTGGACTTGTTTCCATTTTGGTTGATGCCTCAAAACTTCATTGTCTTAACTATGTGTGTGTAGGCATGTCTTGACCTGGTTTTGGGATATGATCTTGTGTGATCCCTTGAGGGCCTCTTGAGTCTTGTTAGCTCTTGTTAAAATGTTTGAGGTGCTTCCTTGCATGATTAGATGTCTTTTGTGTGTGTGTCTTATCTCACAAGTCTTGTATGATCATGTGTTTCCACTTGTGTTTGAGGTGTGAGACCTTTGCTTGGACTTTGGTTCTTCAATTTGAGTTTGATCATTCTTGACTTTGTTTGATAACTTGGGTTTGAATTTGATGGATATCACTTGGGTTTTTTTTTTACCTTGATGATTGTATGCTTATGCTTGTTGCTTTTGTGATGTGTGTTTCATTTTGGGAATGTCTTGGATATTTGAACTTCTTTTTGAGGTGTGTTTGGATGTTTTCTTTTGATTGATCATGAGTGGATGTATGATTTAGATGATTATGATATGGTTGCTTCACCACTCTATTTCTCCCCTCACTTCTTTGATTATGGTTCATTTGTTTAGCATCATTCTTCTTAAGATGTTTAAGGCATGTGATGTTGTCTATCTTGCTTTGTTTGCCTTTGTGTCCTAACTTCCATTTTGTTGATTTGAGCTTGACTTATGTGTGTCACTGATGTATGTCTCATGTTTGCATGATCTTTGTTTGTTTATGTGTTTGCTTCTCTCATATCCTTTCATCTTTCATGACTTGTTTAAGTTTTTCTTTCTATTTTTTTTTGTGTGATTGATTAGTGATGTGTTTACTTGTGTTCTCTCACATGATCCCTTAGGATTCCTAGTCCCTCTATTTAAAATGGGAGTAGGAGAGACATTAGGCTTCAATCTTGTGCATGATAACATTAGGTAGTACCCTTTCATCCCAACTTTAGGACTACTTTGCATGACAACATTAGGGTTCTCAGTTCCCTTTAGTGTCCTTGTGTCTTCTCTTCTCATATCAAACTCCTCTAAGACACTTAATAAAGAATGACAAGTATTGTACGCTATGAACCTTAAGTACATGAGAAATGATAAGTGGGGAGGTCTCTCTTCACTTGTTTAGAGTGTTTAGTGTAACACCCCACTTCCCAAATTAAATAAAATATAAACATTATAAATAAACATCAGAGTTTTCCCCAAAATAGTGGGATATCACATCACCAAATTTTTATAAAAATACTTTATTAATTATTCTCAAAAATAATACAGCGGAAAACATTATTCCAACATTCTCGGCCATCCGCCAAATTTCGTAAAATCTTTATTATTATAATTCACAAAAAAAAAGTGATACGTCACAGGATTACAATAAGTTTGACATAAAACAATTAAAACACCCATATCCCGTGTTACGTATCAGAGCATCCTAGACTCGACTAGCACACCACCATCCAAGCTATCTAAGTACCTGGATTATCTGTACTTCCGGAGAAGCACAGACACAACAACAACCAAGGGGTGAGAAAACATGATCAAAAATATATTGGTAATGTAATACATGTAAACAAGGTAGTAAAACACACCAACACACCAATATTCACCCCAACAACTCCATATAACGAACCTACTGTTCAAATTACAATATAACATATTATAATGCAAATATGCAACTCAACACCATGCATGCGGTACCGACTCATTGGTTCATTCAATCGAACCTGGATAGATCACTTACGCTCCTCCTGAGACATGATCTATCCCCCACCATTCTCCACCAAGGAGTACGGATGAATCACTTACGCTCCTCCTGGGACATGATTCATCCCACCAAAACACCATGATATGCACACACCAATGCATAACTATCATATTTAGGCACACTAAGTGCACACGATCCTCCTGATCATATCATCATACATCAATGCATATATGTGTAGATATATTACACCAACACCATATAAATCAATCGGATAGTAAATAAATTCATACTATAACACCATATATAACCACATCCCAACACCCGGGAACACACGATCCTACTGATCACTACATACATATACGTTAACCAATTGTTCATCAACAATATCAAGGAAAACGAGTACCATCACCAAGTAAACAAGTTCATACTTTATCACCAAGGTATAAACACGTCCCACCACTCGGGAATACACGATCCTACTGATCACTACACCATGCTCCACATGATTCATACACCAACTAATTATCCATTTAAATAATTAGTAACGGAAATCACATACTATCACCGAGTACTCACTCTATAACACTCAATCATCTCCCCTATAATCAACAAAGTCCAAGGGCACTACACTCTTAGCGCACACAGTATAACAGCATAGAAAAACTCCATTCTGCTACGCTCGCTACACCCTCGCTAGGCGAGCTCCCAGCGAATGCTCGCTACCTGTTCGCTTAGCGAACCTCCTCGCGAAGGCAAACAGAACCTACTAGACTCACTCGCTAGGCGAGCACCTAGCGAACGCTCGCTGCCTTCTCGCTAAGCGAAGTGCTAGCGAGTTGCCTGCGACTTCTCAAGTTCTCACAGTTCAGAATTCTCACTCTTCTCTGATTCAAGCCTATTCTATAACATCCACTTCCTATACTATCCGTATTACGACCAATGCATATTAGGCTTATCAATCTTCCTATAATTCTACTCCAGATCAACATTACGGCACACTACCGACACTTTAGAGTTACTCTGAACCTTACTCAAACCAAACCAACACCAACAGTCAATCAACAATGGCAACATCAAACATTCGTACATCATCATATACATATTATTCCAAAGTCGTCACTTAAACAATCTATCGAAACATCAAAAAGGTCACACAGAACTTCCCTAAAACCGTAAACCCAACCTATACGCCAAATTAACCAAAAACAACAATTCACCAACACGCAACATATTTCAATCCATCAACATCAACATAACTCAACAATCAATAGCATGTCAATATAAAACTTCATCAACGATACATTCCTACGGGGTTAAGGAATCCCCACTACCCTATACATGTATATACCATTCCCAATCAAGTTTCTCCCCCCTTACCTTGTTAATCGGTTGATCGATGAAATTCTTCCTGGATTTGGTCTCTTGGCCTCCTCTTTTCTTTCCGTTCTTCGTTCCCTTTTTCCTTCGTTCTTCTCACTTCTCTCGTTCTTTCCTCTTCTCTCTTTCTATCGCTCTATCGTGTTATTTTCTCTAATACTTCCCCATCCCTTCATATTCTATTTTCCTTTTTATTTCCTATCCCAATAATAATAATAACTAATAATAATAATATAATAATAATAATAATAATAATAATAATAATAACTAATAAAAATAACATAATAATAATAATAATAATAATAATAATAATAATAATAATAATAATAATAATAATATTATTATTATTATTATTATTATTATTATTATTATTATCACACCAATTTCCCACGATCTATGGTAATCCCTTTTCTCTCTATTCCAACTTTTCTAATATCTCCTTGCTACCCCTTCATATTTCCTTCCTCACGGTTTCTATCATGACTTTTCATATTTCCATTCTAACTTCCCAATAACCCTTCCACCTCTTATTTTACTTATTTCAACCACTAATATTCCCAATAATAATTCTAATATAATAATTATAATAATCATTATAATAATAATAATAATAATATAATATAATACTATTATAATATCATAGTAATATTCAACATAATAATAATAATAGTAATACACCCAACAATAATTATAATTATAATAATAATAATACTAATGATAATAATAACAATTATATTAATACTAATAATAAAATAATATGAATAATAATAATCTTAATATTAATAATACTAATATAATATTACTAATATTAATAATACTAATCATAATAATACTATTATTAATAATAATAATAATAATATTATTATTATCTCACCAAAATAATAATAATAATAATAATAATAGTAATAATATTATTATCTCACCAAAATAATAATAATATTAATAATACTAATAAATATAATAATATATAATAATAATACCCCCACCAATATTACTATTATTCATTATATTATCATATTCACACCAAAAATCATAATAATATAATAATTATATTAATAATAATATTATATTCTCCATATTAATAATATTACTACAAATATTAATAATAATCATAAATATAATAATAATAATAATAATAATAATAATAATAATAATAATAATAATATTAATACCACCACCAATATTACTATTATTTCTTATATTATTATAAACTCACCAAATTACCACCAATGATCTCCCATCTCAGGGACACCCACCAAACATCATCAAATACACCCTACCAAAGGGCACATCAACATATAATATTTAAAATAATAATAAAATGACTAAATAATTAAAATGGGTGTTACAACTCTCCCCCACTTTAATTATTTTCGTCCTCGAAAATTATCTGATGGAAATAATTCCGGATACGCTCCCCGCATCTTTTATTCCAATTCTCAGGTCACACTGCCTTCTGCAGCACCTCCCCATACTACTTTCACCAAAGATATCTCCTCCCTTCGGAGTTGTTCCTCGCTCGCCAAAACGAACTAGCAATGCCTCAACAATCGAAATATTTTTCACTTGTACATCATCCACCTGGTTCAATGTACTTTCTCGACTAAGACACATGAAACATATCATGCCAATTCACAGCGACAACAGAAAAACAGTCTAACATGTTACTCCTCCCATGCCTCCGCTGCGCCACTCTGATATAACTACAGAACACGTGCGAACTTCTGAGATTTCGAAACTCGACCAACACCAGTCACCGGCGTGACCCTCAAAATACATATTGCCTCGGATCCTCTCGATCTTCTCAGCCATCTCAAGCATAATCTTCAAGTCTGAGTACAACACTCTCACTCGATTTATTTCAACACAGGAGAGTCCTACACTCCCTATCTCACCAAGCCACATATAGTGCCATTCCGACACTAGGATGGTAACCGTTATTATAGGTAACTCAATCAACGATAATTAATCATCCCACGCTCCACCTTGATCCGACACCCAAGCTCTCACCAATTCTCCACAGACTCAATAGTCCTCTCTGACTGACCATCAGTTTGCGGATGATAGGTCGAACTCAGCTTCAACTTAGTACCCGAAGCTTCCTGTAAGCCCCTCCAAAATCTCAATATAAACCTCAAATTTCCATCTGACACAATATTCGTCAGTATCTCATCCAACTTCACCACTTTCTCAATATGCATCTCGTATATCCTCAACACGGAATAGTTAATCCACTCCTAACAATTCAAATTAAAATTATGTCTTTACAAATTCTTTGGAAATCTCAACACCAATTTCGTGAAAATACTACCTGATTTCCACTCTAGAATATTTAACGACTACATCAGACTCAACAGTCTCTGATGTTCACTCTTCGAATTCCGACAATTCTAACTAGCATATTCCACCTCTCCTTATCCATGGTCTCAAAAACAATCTACTCAAGTTCGGTTACTTCTTCATAGCACCGAGATGGATACTCCATCTACCTCAATGTATTTCTTCACGAGTACTCCTACTCCCTTCAACAACATCTGATATACATACTCTATTATAACACCTCGTGGTATTATTTCCACAAACCCGACAATCCACTCTTCGACTCTAATTTATCAATTTCAACTAATTCACTATTCAATCCAGATTTCTGACTTTCTCGATTCTTCTCAAGGATATCACTAGTCAGATCTTAATAATAAAAGCTTAACTCCATAAGAAGTATCCTTACTCACAAAACGCATATTATGAAATTTCTCAATCAGTTCTAACTCTTTTCACCATCATCTTCGGTATATGCAAATATTTCTAACTCACTGCATCATCTACCATGTCCGCTTTACTCGAATGGTAATTCAACTCGAAGTCGTACTCTTTTCGAAGTCCCAATTATTTCCTATGCCTCATATTTGTCTTATTCAAATTAAACAAACACCTTAAACTCTTAAGATCACCAAACATCTCCGATCTCAGTCTGAACTTTTGAAGACTCCGACTCCAGTACAATCACAATAGTAACCAACTCTAAATCACTGGTCGGATGATTTCTCTTATACACTTCAAGTTGCCTTTTGCATAATTGAAACTCGCTGTAGTTGTCTTTAGCAAATCCCCTAATTATATCAACAAGCATCACAAACACCACAATTAGTTCTATCGGATTCGGCAGAACTTTCCTTACGGAAGTATATCACCGCTCTTTTTCCAACACTGATAACTCCAGTTCCTTATGCTCAACATAATCCTCTATACGCTTCGAATACCTTAAAATATCATTTATTAACACAACCATTGCCTTATATAAATAATTAAAGAAGATCCCATGCCAAGTGGACAAACAAGTTGTGAGTTATAGCGGGAACACATACCGTACCGCCCGTCCTTACCACAAAATTCAAACACACTTCATCAATAAATAGCTTAAATCTATGTCAATACTTCACCATCTCATAGATAATTTGAATAGCTTTCCAACGCTTCAAACCGCGCGTCATTCCGAGTTACGGTTCTCCCGTTACGGCAAAAACACCAGAATAACATTTTCTGCCCAGGACCCCTTCGCCAGGCGAACACCGCAGCGAATATGGACGTTCGCCAGTATGCTCGCCAGGCGAACATGACAGTCCCAAAATCCTCTTTTCGACCGTTACCCGACTTTCGAGTGTCCGATTTCGATTCCGTAAAAAGCTGCGATCTCGGAATTTAACGTACAACAACAATTTTATACTTAGGAAGCCATCCAACACATTTTAAATCCATGAATAATTTAAAACTCAATTACTTCCAATCTCAACAGCAGATCTTTGAGCCTCCTAATACGATAGAACTTTTGACTTTCGTCCCATCCACCACAAGAACTTTACTCGAGATCACATGACCAAGGGACTCACATCCCTCGATCAATTGTTCCATCAAATCATTAACTCTTGGAAGCGAACACCTATCCTTGATAGTCACCCTGTTCACTTATCTATAGTTCACCCAAAGCTTCACAAAACCTTCTATCTGTCTAACCAACAAAATTGGTGCACATTACGGTAGCACACTCAAACAAAAGAACCTCTCTCCTAGAAGGTCTTCAAGTTGACTCTTCAACTTCTCCAATCCCAACGAAAACACACCATATGGAGTCACTAATATCGGACTCGTTCCAACAACAAAGTCAACGTGTGAGCTTTACTTCACACTCCGATAGTAAATCACCTACCTCATCCGGAAACCTCCGGCAATCGCAATTAATTGACAAATCCCAATTTTTCTCACTTTCCTTCTCATTCCAAGTTTCAGTCAAAATAGACACTTCAACACCGTCTTACGCCAAATTCCTCAAAATAATCCCTTAAGCACTTAGCTTAACTCAAGACTATACACTGCTCACGCCACCCAAGCTTGCAAGATACGTTTATCCCATCCAACACAATCCCGTCCACTATTAACAAGAGATTAAGGGTGATCAGTTCCTCAATTTGTTAATAGACAGCCGAAATCATGATGGGGTACAAACCATCTTTACCAAACTATAATATCCCTCCTCAACACACTAAGCCACCACACTGTAGCTTTTCGGAGAAATACAACTTCTCCCCCACTGGAATCATTCCACTTCTACCAATGAAGTTAACCAACAACATGTACCGACAGTGTTTTTACACACATGTCGCATACCAGGAAACAATAACACTAGACAACATTGGCCGGACGGACCGACCTGCTCTGATACCAATTGTAACACCCCACTTCCCAAATTAAATAAAATATAAACATTATAAATAAACATCAGAGTTTTCCCCAAAATAGTGGGATATCACATCACCAAATTTTTATAAAAATACTTTATTAATTATTCTCAAAAATAATACAGCGGAAAACATTATTCCAACATTCTCGGCCATCCGCCAAATTTCGTAAAATCTTTATTATTATAATTCACAAAAAAAAAGTGATACGTCACAGGATTACAATAAGTTTGACATAAAACAATTAAAACACCCATATCCCGTGTTACGTATCAGAGCATCCTAGACTCGACTGGCACACCACCATCCAAGCTATCTAAGTACCTGGATTATCTGTACTTCCGGAGAAGCACAGACACAACAACAACCAAGGGGTGAGAAAACATGATCAAAAATATATTGGTAATGTAATACATGTAAACAAGGTAGTAAAACACACCAACACACCAATATTCACCCCAACAACTCCATATAACGAACCTACTGTTCAAATTACAATATAACATATTATAATGCAAATATGCAACTCAACACCATGCATGCGGTACCGACTCATTGGTTCATTCAATCGAACCTGGATAGATCACTTACGCTCCTCCTGAGACATGATCTATCCCCCACCATTCTCCACCAAGGAGTACGGATGAATCACTTACGCTCCTCCTGGGACATGATTCATCCCACCAAAACACCATGATATGCACACACCAATGCATAACTATCATATTTAGGCACACTAAGTGCACACGATCCTCCTGATCATATCATCATACATCAATGCATATATGTGTAGATATATTACACCAACACCATATAAATCAATCGGATAGTAAATAAATTCATACTATAACACCATATATAACCACATCCCAACACCCGGGAACACACGATCCTACTGATCACTACATACATATACGTTAACCAATTGTTCATCAACAATATCAAGGAAAACGAGTACCATCACCAAGTAAACAAGTTCATACTTTATCACCAAGGTATAAACACGTCCCACCACTCGGGAATACACGATCCTACTGATCACTACACCATGCTCCGCATGATTCATACACCAACTAATTATCCATTTAAATAATTAGTAACGGAAATCACATACTATCACCGAGTACTCACTCTATAACACTCAATCATCTCCCCTATAATCAACAAAGTCCAAGGGCACTACACTCTTAGCGCACACAGTATAACAGCATAGAAAAACCCCATTCTGCTACGCTCGCTACACCCTCGCTAGGCGAGCTCCCAGCGAATGCTCGCTACCTGTTCGCTTAGCGAACCTCCTCGCGAAGGAAAACAGAACCTACTAGACTCACTCGCTAGGCGAGCACCTAGCGAACGCTCGCTGCCTTCTCGCTAAGCGAAGTGCTAGCGAGTTGCCTGCGACTTCTCAAGTTCTCACAGTTCAGAATTCTCACTCTTCTCTGATTCAAGCCTATTCTATAACATCCACTTCCTATACTATCCGTATTACGACCAATGCATATTAGGCTTATCAATCTTCCTATAATTCTACTCCAGATCAACATTACGACACACTACCGACACTTTAGAGTCACACAGAACTTCCCTAAAACCGTAAACCCAACCTATACGCCAAATTAACCAAAAACAACAATTCACCAACACTCAACATATTTCAATCCATCAACATCAACATAACTCAACAATCAATAGCATGTCAATATAAAACTTCATCAACGATACATTCCTACGGGGTTAAGGAATCCCCACTACCCTATACATGTATATACCATTCCCAATCAAGTTTCTCCCCCCTTACCTTGTTAATCGGTTGATCGATGAAATTCTTCCTGGATTTGGTCTCTTGGCCTCCTCTTTTCTTTCCGTTCTTCGTTCCCTTTTTCCTTCGTTCTTCTCACTTCTCTCGTTCTTTCCTCTTCTCTCTTTCTATCGCTCTATCGTGTTATTTTCTCTAATACTTCCCCATCCCTTCATATTCTATTTTCCTTTTTATTTCCTATCCCAATAATAATAATAACTAATAAAAATAATATAATAATAATAATAATAATAATAATAACTAATAAAAATAACATAATAATAATAATAATAATAATAATAATAATAATAATAATATTATTATTATTATTATTATTATTATTATTATTATTATTATTATTATTATTATTATTATTATTATTATCACACCAATTTCCCACGATCTATGGTAATCCCTTTTCTCTCTATTCCAACTTTTCTAATATCTCCTTGCTACCCCTTCATATTTCCTTTCTCACGGTTTCTATCATGACTTTTCATATTTCCATTCTAACTTCCCAATAACCCTTCCACCTCTTATTTTACTTATTTCAACCACTAATATTCCCAATAATAATTCTAATATAATAATTATAATAATCATTATAATAATACTAATAATAATATAATATAATACTATTATAATATCATAGTAATATTCAACATAATAATAATAATAATAATAATACACCCAACAATAATTATAATTATAATAATAATAATACTAATGATAATAATAACAATTATATTAATACTAATAATAAAATAATATGAATAATAATAATCTTAATATTAATAATACTAATATAATATTACTAATATTAATAATACTAATCATAATAATACTATTAATAATAATAATAATAATAATATTATTATCTCACCAAAATAATAATAATAATAATAATAATAGTAATAATATTATTATCTCACCAAAATAATAATAATATTAATAATACTAATAAATATAATAATATATAATAATAATACCCCCACCAATATTACTATTATTCATTATATTATCATATTCACACCAAAAATCATAATAATATAATAACTATATTAATAATAATATTATATTCTCCATACTAATAATATTACTACAAATATTAATAATAATCATAAATATAATAATAATAATAATAATAATAATAATAATAATAATAATATTAATACCACCACCAATATTACTATTATTTCTTATATTATTATAAACTCACCAAATTACCACCAATGATCTCCCATCTCAGGGACACCCACCAAACATCATCAAATACACCCTACCAAAGGGCACATCAACATATAATATTTAAAATAATAATAAAATGACTAAATAATTAAAATGGGTGTTAGATTTAGCGTATGCCCTTTGGGCGATATGCGACGCATTCGCTTTTGTGTCATAGTCTTTAGTGCAATATGAGTCTCAAATCAATTCAGTTCATTTCTTCTAAAGTTCACAAACAAATTTCAAACCTTTTCATCCTTCGGGATTGTTTCAAACCTCATCACCCAAAAAGAGTATGTTACTTTTCCGTTCTACCGCAAAAAGGCATCGTCCCTAACTACTGGAATGGAGATTCAACGTCACTCGCAAAAACACTTAACCAACCTTGTCCCGTAGTTTACTGAACTACATTTGCTCTGATTTCTCATACCAGATGAGGATATGTAGGCACAAGACGGTGATGTCTTGGCGAGCAATCTCCCCATAACACCCGTAGTTTCCCGAACTACTTTGAATCTGACTTTCCCATTGCACGAGGGAATACGTAGGCATAGGGTGGCAATGTCCTATCGAGTCTGTTCTTCCGCTTCACCCCCGTTTAGTAGTAGCTTTTAGATAGTTTTCACCCATAGATTAGACAACAAGCATGGATCCCGTTGAGTACAACGGACGTGAGGGGTGCTCATACTTTCTCCTTGCGTAACTGACTCCCGAACCCAAGATTTGGTTGCGATGACCTTGTCTTTTCCCGTTCTCTTAGGTTTTCTTTAATCATTTCCTTTCCCTCTCTTTGGGATAAATAACATTCAGTGACGACTCATCTGTTTGTTTCCGCCAGCCCCCTTTTTGCAGTTCCGACATCTGGTATTAAGCTTGATTGTTCTGAGCTTGTGAAAGCACCTTCACAGACACAAAAATCTGAACTTAAACTAAAATATCATGTGTCGTACCTCGAAAAATACGATCCTCGCGATGGCCGCGGAAAATACTGTTCGAAACAGAGTCACCACCGAACTTTATTCATTCCAAGGATGGAATAAGAAAATATCGATAAAACCTTTAGGAGATAAGAACATGGTCATCGCAACCAATATTCTAGGTTCGGGAGTCGGTTACATGAGGGGAAGGTATTAGCACCCCTCATGTCTGTTGTACTCAACGGGAACCTCTTGATCGATTCGAGAGTAAAGTTAACTATGCTTGTTTGTTTTCTTCTATGGTTTCTCCTATAGGGGGGAATGGGTGGTTTTAAGATAGGGTGCTCGCCAAGGATTGGGGCCCTTGTGCCTACGTATATTCACTTGCAAGAAGTGGAAAATCAGAGCATTCGTAGTTCGTGGGACTACGGGAAAAAAGAGGGGATTATGCTCGCCAAGATCATCGCAATCTTGTGCCTACGTATCTTACATTCAGAAGAGAATGAAGAATCAGAGCAGCCGTGGTTCGGCTAACTACGGTAAAAGGTTGGTAAATGAACGAGTGTTTAGGTCGCACTCTAACTGCTAAACGTTGGCTTGTCTGCTCGCTAGGGGAGGCTGAAGCACTAGTTTGTTATGCGCGAAAGAAGGGACTAAACAACGTTCTTTGGTGAAAGGTGTATTGAGTTGAAAATCGCACGAGGGCGATGAATTTAGTGTTCATCGTATTGGATGTTTTTGGTCAGGGGATATATTTGAATAGGTTTAAGGTTTCGATCGCACGGGGGAAAGAAAGAGGATTTTGGTTAGGTAATTTTGATGGAGAATGACGACTATTTGATAAACGAGATGTCGGTCTCGCAATCAATTAATCGGGGTATTATTGGAATGTTAAATCCCAACCACACCTTTTTCATTCAACTAAATTCGAAATATGTTTGAGAAAAGTTCAATCGCACGAGGGCGCGAGACGAGAGTTGGATATTTTAAGGGAGAATGACGAATACTCGATAAACGAGACGTCAGTCTCGCAATCGATTAATCGGGATATCATTGGAATGCTAGATCCCCACAACACCTTTTTCATTCAATTAATTATGAAATTGTATTTGAATGGACAATGACGATATTTGTCCAAATAGTTAGGGCACGTGTTTTATAAACAAAAGGTTGAGCGAACCACAACCTAAAGCGTACGCCCCAAGAGTGGTTACTCAAGAATTCAAGGAGTGCGAGACTCCAAGAACTCAATTCTTTCGTAGTTTAATTAAGAAAATAGTTTGGATTCGACGTATGGTTTAGAAGTATACGAGGGTTTAGACTCGATCACACGAAGGCGAGGAACGAGGTTAGACGAGTTGGAAATTTAGGAGGAATGACGACTACTCGATAAACGAGATGTCGGCCTCGTAACCAATTAGTCGGGATATCGTTGGAATGCTAGATCCCAACGACAATCTTTTTCATCTCATTAATTATAAAATATGTTTGTTGGACAGTCAAAGTACTTGCCCAAATAATTAAAGGAGGTATTTTAGAAACGAAAGTTTGAACGACACACCATTCAAGGCGTACGCCTCAATAGTAGTCACTCTCGAATTCGAGGAATGCGCGACTCCAGGAACTCGATTATTTCGTGATTTAATTATGAGAATAAATTAGGAATATTAGCGTACTCGGACTAGGCGTGCTATGTACTCTAGAAAATAAGATCGAAAGGGTCACAACTCGAGGTGTGCACCTCGAGAGTGGTCGCTTAAAAAATTCAAGGAAGGCGAGATCCAAGAATTTAATTGTTTTGAAATTTGATTAAGAAAAATAGTTTAATTTAATTAAGAAAAATAGTTTTAATTTTCATATATAAAATAAATTAATCCATTGCAAAAAAGTTTGAGAAAAAACTAATCATAATTAATTGTTTTGAGAAAAATTTAATATATTAAAAAAGTTTTAACTTAATAATAAAGTATAGTTTTTCAATATTTAAATTATTATTTGATAAGAATTTTGAAATATATACATTTTTTTTAAGAATAAAAACCTAACGAATAAAGAAGTAACAAAAAATTATCAATTTATTTTTAGAACAACCTTCATGCTAATTAAGACATAAGAGTCACATCAAACATCCCTTATTCAAAACAAGTTTCTCATGTAAACACAAATAAGTTAACTGAACAGGCAATGAAATAAAGAACATCTTTCTAATTGATCACCCCCAACTAATCCATATAGAAACTTATTTTGTTTTTAAAAAAAGAATGGCAATATATTCATATAAAAAAAAACTCAAACCAAATACATATACCTTATTTAGATCTATAGACATACTTCTAAACACACATCAAGTGAAATATATACACTTGCACAGTATAACCGAAAATTTTAAAGCGAGACAAAACTAAAACTTTAATTAGGCGAGAACAAAACTAAAAAGAATTTGAAATAGAAAATTCAACCCTCAATGTTCTAATACAATAGCCACCATAAGTCACGACGTAAACGACACCGCTCAAACCAAATTCTGGAATACAAACAAAATTATAACTGAAAACCTTATGTGTTGAGGTTGCGGATAATACTCGATTTCAGACATGCGACTTAAGCACACAACAACAACAACATGAAGTTACCACATTAAAAAAATCTTCACCATGCTCACAATATTCTAGAACAAATTTACGCAATTATATGCAATCGAGAATTGAAACCAACAACACAAATAAGAAAACAACACGAATGCCACGACCCCGAAATTATGCTCAAACCGGCTAGGAGGAAAACCAGAGTAGCAAACACAATATTCACATAACTTTCCTAATTACTTGCAGAATCAATAAAGAAACTTTAAAATGTTAACATCCCACATAAGCTTTCGCATAATCTAAACGATATCGAATGTTTATCACAACATGATCACATTAATATCTGTTTGTATAATCAAGCTATTAGAGAAAAAAAATAGAAGATTAATGAGGCTGTATTTGTTACCGTTGTCGCCGAAACATGTTATCGAATGCGTTGTGTTGTTGTTGTTGGAGAATGCTGCTGGAAGAACAATTTGGCGTCGCTGCTGCAGAATTGTTGGTGAGTGGCGGCAGCTGCAAGTTGCGACTCTGTTTTGTTATGTCGTGTTATGGCGATGTCGCGACCAAATCAACCTGATGTCGCGGCCGGCTATATGATGTGTGTACTGCTATTGCTACAACTTAGAGTTTTGTTGTCTTGCTAAGTCATATTGCTTGTTGAAGGATGATGTAAGTTTGCTGTTAGCCCCACACATCCCGCGTGAACACCGTAGTATCCACGAAAGTTAAACTGAGTCGAAGGTGCATTTGGGTATGTCGTTGCTGTCAGTGGAAGAGTGTCGAAATATCCTACGAACGTAAAAATCCTGTTGCTGCCGCGTTTGATGTATCGTTGAAACCTCATGGAATGTATGAGTTGCTGCTTCAATTTTGTGAAAGACAAGAACACGACGTCGCCACGGCAAAAAGAATTGCTCTATCCTGCATCAGATTCGGTACCTGCACAAGAAATTCACCAAAGATAAAAAGAAATCTATTTTCGCGTGAATGATAACATGGTATCAGCTGCGGTGGTTGTTGTAATAACGAGTTCTCGTTGGAAGCATAACCGAAACTAAATCAGATTTGATATATTGCAATGAAAACGAAACCAAGTAGCAGCAGAATTCAGACACAATATTTCACCCAAAACCATAAAATAGAAATGAATTCGAATACGAATAGCAAGTATACCCAAACCAAATGCGATGAATGAACGCCAAAAGATGCAACAGACTAATTTGAATCATAGCAAACACACGTATAATCAGAATACACAATGAGGTCGGCGCTCCAACCAAATTCGCATAGTAACAACTTTCATGTAAACAAAACCAGTAATAAATTTAACCAAACAATATTTACGTGATGTAAAACAGAGCATTCCTAAGCCAGAACCAAATACCTACTCAAACCATGGCTAAATCGGCCATAACATCAACATATAAGCATAAACCAAAAGAATAATAATAAAAACAAAAAATAGCAGTAAGAATGAACCGAATCAAGGCTCAGGAACAACATGCCGACTTTGACGTCCAAGTAGCGGAGAATGAACAACTAAGATTCATTTGAAGTTTGGTCTGCATTTTAATTCGGAACCGAGATACTACCATATGGGATGTATACACCGTTGCGACTTGAATTTGTTAGAGGCGGAACTATGTTGCAGAGGGAACTGCAAAACTTCAGCGTAGATGTTGTAGGTGGATGACGGTCGCAGAATCCGGAGGCGATATTGTGCTTTGATTGAAGCTAAAAACGAGGCCCTTAAGTTGAATCGAGCGATGCTCCTGCTGTTTTGCTACCGTAAAATCATCACCGCGTTGGAGTTTGTTCTTTACTGTTCGCGTAGCACCGATGGAAGGTTTTATGATGGTGTTGGCAGAAAAATGGATGATGGTAAAGGGTGAAACACAAAACGGAGGGTTCAGAGTGAGTGAAGATGGTTATGAGAATCGAAGATTGAAGGGGACAATAGGGATTGGAGCGGCGCCGATTTAGGGATTTGGAAGAGGGAAAAAATTAGGGCTTGGAGATTGGGGCGGCTAGGGTTTTTTGGGGCTGGGTGAACAGTAATGCCCTTCATCCTTCCGGTATGGTGAACAGTGACTGACCTATTTATCCCAAGAGATCCCACCCTAATCCACCGTGTCCTCAAACAAATTAACTTTCATCTTTTTTTTTATTATTTTCTTTTAATTTATTTTTCTGAGATAATAAACTAAATTAAAAATCTATTTCCTATTTAATTAATTCTAACTATTAATTACAAATTTAAATCTAAACTAATTAATTAAAATCTAATCTAATTTTTTAAAAATAAATCCTAATTAAATTCTAACTCTATTTTTTTAATCTATATTTTTTTAAAATTAAAAATTTCTAAATTATAATTAAGCTCTAAATTAAATCTATTTAATTAAAAAAAAAATTTAAATCCTAATTTCTAATTCAAAACTAATTAAAATAATAATAAAAAGACAATATATTAACCTATCACGAGAAAAATGAAATTATATAAAAAAAATAGGTATATATATAAAAAAACAAATGCCACATGGCATACCCTTATTGGGCTAAAAAAGCGAAAATGCCCGTTTTTGCTGAAAAATACGCTACGCTGTATAAGCGAGGTAAATTAAAAACAAAGTCGGGCAAATGAGAATTTTGAAAAAAGGTAGGACAAATTTGGGGTATGACAGATGCCCCTATCTAATTGCCTTGAACCTGAGAGAATGAACAGCTGCAGAGCGTTCATTTTAAGGTGGAAGTCAATTAGATACAAGAAGACCCCGAAATTTGTCCGACAAGCAAGTAAAAATGCAAAGAGATAGGATATACCTAAACGGGATGACAAGATGCAAAATAGATGAACGAGATAACCTGATATTCCCTGGATGGTCGAAGCAGTCCCTTATCCAATAAGGTTCTTCGCGGTACCAGAGTGGTATAAATGATCCTCTTTGGGTGGTGGAAGCAGTGCCTTACCCATTAAGGCTCTTCGATGATACCAAAGCAATATCTCGAGCAAAACTTGAGATTCTTCGGGTGGTCAAAGCAGTACCTTATCCATTAAGGCTTTTCGATGATACCAAAGCAGTATCTCGAAAACTTGAGATTCTTCGGGTGGTCGAAGCAGTACCTTATCCATTAAGGCTCTTCGATGATACCAAAGCAGTATCCCGAACAAAACTTGAGATTCTTCGGGTGGTCGAAGCAGTACCTTATCCATTAAGGCTCTTCGATGATTCCAAAGCAGTATCTCGATTAACTTGAGATTCTTCGGGTGGTCGAAGCAGTACCTTATCCATTAAGGCTCTTCGATGATACCAAAGCAGTATCTCGAGCAAAACTTGAGATCCTTCGGGTGGTCGAAGCAGTACCTTATCCATTAAGGCTCTTCGATGATACCAAAGCAGTATCTCGAACAAAACTTGAGATCCTTCGGGTGGTCGAAGCAGTACCTTATCCATTAAGGCTCTTCGATGATACCAAAGCAGTATCTCGAACAAAACTTGAGATCCTTCGGGTGGTCGAAGCAGTACCTTATCCATTAAGGCTCTTCGATGATACCAAAGCAGTATCTCGAGTGATAATTTTGATGAGGAATAGTTGAGCTAAAATTCCTATTTAAAGGAACAGCGTTGTCCAATCTCTGCAGGGGAGAAATCTTCCATAAACTCTCTAAGATAACCTCTGCTTGGGGAGAAGTCTTCAATGAATTCTCTAAGATAACCTCTGCTTGGGGAGCAATAAGAGCAACGACTGTTGGGAATCGTCATTATCAAACTGTATGGTTAAAGAATGGCTTGCTGGGGATAGAATTCCTTGACCACATGGGGTATCAACTCTGTTTAGAGAAATATTGCCGACTTTGATAGAGGACCGGTCAGGATACTTGTGAACTGATCCTGGATCCTGTTATGCTATGTCGCTGGGGATAAAATGCAATGCTTTGTATGATGCGCAAATATGCAATTAAAATGCAACTGCTATGGGATGCAAGATGTATATGCAAATGATTGAAATGCAATGCGCATGAGAATGCAACCGGGTAACGGGATTTGGTAAGACTTTATTTCTGGTTTTCCACAAGGGATTATTTTTGGTATTAAGTGAAACAAGGTGAAAAGATTTACGGGGTATATTGGTTTATCAACTTGGGGGTTGAGAAAAACAAATATACTATCGACTCGGGGGTCGAGAATAAATCAGAACAACAAGTCGGCTTGATGATTGAAGAAGAATAGCAAATATCGACTCGGGGGTCGAGAGAAAAAGATAACAAAGATATCGACTCGGGGGTCGAGAAAATTAAGACATATCAACTCGGGGGTTGAAAAAAAGTAAATATCAACGCGGGGGTTGAAGAAAGGTAAATATCGACTCGGGGGTCGAAGAAACAAAATATCAACGCGGGGGTCGAAGGAGGAAAAGGCAAATATCGACTCGGGGCCGAGAAAATAAAGACATATCAACTCGGGGGTTGAAGAAAGGTAAATGATCGTGCTATGTATGCGTATGATACATGTCAATTATATGATGCATATGTCAATGCAAGTAGGAGATTAGTTTTATGAAGGTGCCAACAAAGGTGGACTTTGGGTGGTGACAAGCAGGGTTGGACTTTTAGTGGTTGCCAATACGAATTGGACTTTAGGGGATGCCAAGTGGAGTTGGACTTTTAATGGTTATGACGCCAGCAAGGTGGACTTTTATTTGGTTGCCAATAAAAACAGACTTTTTGAGTTTTATGGGATGCCAACAGATGTGGACTTTATTTGGTGAAAGTATTTGACTTCCTGACAATCGGAATCTGATGATGTTACGGTCAGAAGACAGATATAGATGCTTATGGATGCCCCAAGTTAGATCCTTTGCAGAAGTTGGTGCACTCGTTCTTGTAAGAACCTAGCTTCTAGCTGATATGCCTTGATGGCGTGCGAATGTTGAGCGCAGCGACATAACCAAAGCATGTTGAATATGCGAGCGTAGCGACTTAACCAATGCATGTTGATCGTGCTTTTGCTCTGCCCCAAGGCTTTTGACATTCGTTGTGAACTCAGCAGTTACTGATGTCTGGCATGGTCTGCTTAGACAACTTTGAAAGTAAGGAAGGAAGTTGCCCCTGTTCAACTAGTCTGTCCCAGTCTGTAGGGTATTTGAAAAATTTTCCTTGAAAGGTTTATGCCATGACATGGTCTACGATGATTTCCCTAGTGTCTGGATTTTGCAGCAATATGCCCCTGCTTGAAACTCGGAAGAACTTGCCCCAGGCTGCAGGGTTATGAGAAATTCTTGATTCAAGTCATCACCAATGAGTGATCAAGTTCTTCTTTGATTGCACTTTGTTGGTAGTTCTATTATGTCAAGTGCTAATTTGCAGTTTAAAATTGTTCATTTAAAAAAATGGTAATTTTAATGCGACATTCATGTAAGTTTTGAAAGGATCATTTATCAGAATGATGTGACAGTGTGTGACGAGCGGACTATTAGTCCAAACGCAATGTTAATTTATCTGGTGCAAAAGATATAGCAAGAATAATGACACCAATGCTGGTGATTAGCAATCATGTGAGGAGTCAGGTTACGCAACCTTGCTGTAGTTATGCTTTCAGAATAAAACCCCGCCTCAATTAGGTCTTTTGAGGGTTGTATCGTGGTCTGGTTCACGGTTATAGAAACAAAGGATATTAGGCTCAAAGTTTGATTTAGTACCCACCCCTTCTTCGTGATAATCTCCATACCTACGTTCAGTTAACTTTGCACCTACTTGACGGTGTAAACTTGATGGTTTAAAGTTTGCCTGAAATGGCAGCCACCTTATTTTGATGGATGTCAGTAACCCCTTGATTTGGGTGGCCACTTAATCTTATTTTGTTTTTGTCGAGGGTTTGAGTACCTCTTTTGGGTTTTGTTCTGATCCCTAACTTTTGCATGGGCTGACTTTGCTTGTCAGACCCATCGGGATTGCCTTGATTTTTGCCTAAGTCTCCTCTTGAGGTGTTCGACTTAGCAGACTTTTGAATTTTTTTTGAAGGATTATGACTGCCATGTCAAGGGTTATTGATGAACCGTCATGACTTTTGGATTTTGCCTCGTGGTTCGAGTGCGTAATCAGGTTAACTGAACACTACCCTGCCTCAGGTTAAGCGTAAGGGTTTAGCAATCCGAAGGAAACTCCTACTTCTAGGCCCGAAGTGGTTGACTAGGGACTAACTCCTTATCTCTCCAGTGTATGAGGGATTGAAACAATGCCTGTACATCATCGGCGAGATTTTATCCAAAAGCATACTATCAGCAATTATGGGTATTTCGTTTTCATCATCCTCCCTCAAATCTTTGCTAAACAGCAGTGCGATAAAGGAAGTGGAGTGAAAATTTTTTGTGATTTTTGCAATAAGTGAGAAAATGTGAGTGAATACGAATGGATTTGATCAAAAACATGCATAATCATCGCATTAACAATACCATTAATAAGAAACATTGTCTAAAAGCAAGTAGCATTATAACAGAAAAGAAACTACAAATACGAAAAAACAATAAGGAAATTGCCAGTATTGAGGAACTGGACTTCTCTCTCTTGCATCACAGTTGAGCTACCCTTCTTGCTCATCGAGACCAGTATGATAACCTTCTTCATATCTACTCTCTGCAGCTTCTTCCATGCCATGAACTGATGAACTCACTTGACCAGATGAAGGTTTGATGTTGATATGAAGTCCTTGAGGTGTGAACGAGATTAGCTTGGACTCGATCAGATCTTGAACCTTATTCTTGAACTGTTTGCAATCTTCAGTCAAATGCCCCATTGCGCCAGCATGGTAGCCACGTCGTGCATTAGTGTCAAAGCCTGGTGGATATGGTGGGATCACAGGATCCAAACCCTTTGGCACTATCAGTCCACTACTAATCAAACGTGGTAGCACGTGATTGTATGGCATTGGTAATGGATCAAAGTATCTCTTTGGTCTTTGATTATAGTAACGTCATTGTTGCGGACGTCTATTGACAGGAGGATATTGACCATGTGAAGAGATTGGAGTCACACAGGTAGACCCATAGGATTGCTGGCTTTGAACAGTTGAGATGATTGGGTACTGAAGATAAGGCACCGAGGATGGAGCATGGGGAGTGTCCCTGATCGTGTTTATCTCATCTTTTTCTTCCTCTCGGGAGCTAACAACTAATTCACTTTCACTGGCTGGGATGTTCGAGGTGTCTTGGATCTTTCCCTTCTTGAGATGACTCTCGATACGTTCTCCTACCGAAACCAAGTCAAAGAAGTTTGATGTCCCATTGGCTATCATCTTTTCCAAGTATGGTTCTTGCAAAGACTCTATGAACATGTCAACCAATTCCCTGTCCAAGAGCGGTGGTTGGACGCGAGCAGCTACCTCTCTCCATCTCTGAGCATACCCTCTGAAAGACTCGTTTTCCTCTTGAGATAAGCTTTGCAACTGCATGCGGTTGGGAGCCACATCAAGATTGTATTGGTATTGTTTCAGAAAGGCGTTGGCTAAGTCTGACCACGACTGGATATGGCTACTTTCTAGCTGCATGTACCAACTTAAAGATGCCCCACTCAAACTGTCTTGGAAACAGTGAATCATAAGTTTGTCATTGCGAGCATAGAACGTCATCTTTCTGCAAAACATTACCAAGTGTTGCTTCGGACAGCTATCTCCTTTGTACTTTTCAAAATTTGGCATCTTGAACTTTGGAGGTATCACAAGTTTAGGTACCAAACACATATTCAAAGCATTCAGATTAGCAGTATCACGCTCCATCGTGGCTTCAACTTTCTCTTCCAACACAAGACATTTTTCAGCAAACTCATCATCCTGAGGTCGTTCAACATTCCCCACCAAGCTTGCCACTTGGGAATTCGGTGTAGTGAATGCGAAGCTATGGTATTCAACAGCATCATGAGACGAGGTATGTTCATCCTGAATAATGTGACGCTCTTGTATAACCTGGTCTTCAACAGGAATCCGCACAGGCTGAGGTATGACGTTCTTAGTGACTATAGGCCGTTGAGATTTATTTTCTCTCCTTGAAAAGGCTAGCATAGCTTCCACAAGCTGGTCCAACTGGTTCTTCATCAAGTCAACATCTGCTTTTGATGCAAACTGGTTCTGCTCTTCTGAACTCATGATTCTTCCAAAAGCTGCTTCAAGTCCGATACGGGTGTCGGGAAATCAACTGCGGATTATGGACAAAGGATGGATGAGCTTTCTAGTTTTGGAAGACGATATGCAATGCAAATGAAATGCAGATGCAATGATATGCGGATGCAATGCAGGCACAAACAAGATCCAGGAAAACATAAGCAGGTCAAAGCGCCCTAACCGGTAGACTATACAAGGTAAGTTCTAGATTCTGTACCCACAGACCCACTCACGAGATAGCTTCTATGTTGATGGATAAGGTTCCCAAGATCACGGACACCGATCGCATCAACATTACGCAACAGGCTAGCTGTATTATAACGAGAGTACGATAGGGTCTCTCCTGAGCGGAGTCCTCATGCTAGGCACACGAGGAGCGGGTCCTCGGAGACTAACATTACATGACTACCAATATAGAAACTGGTTCTAAGAGTGGTTCCCAGAGTCATGGACCCTTCATGAATCAAATCGTGTAACAGGCTAGCTGCGTTACGATAGGATCTACGAAAAGGTCTATTCTGGAGGAGCTTTCATGCTAGGCACACAAGGAGCGAGTCCTTGGGGACTAACACTAATTACTACTAATTCTAAACTATGTTTTCTCTCTTCTTTTTCCAAGGCTCGGGTGTAGAGCTTTACTTGCAATGTTATCCCCGAATCCAGCAGGCAGATATAATAAACAACATACGATAGAAAGAGAAAAATAAGAAATAGACAATAGGAGAAAAATAAATATAAAGAAAACAGTTAAGCAAAAGGTTAGTACACTCGAATCGAGTCAAGTTAGGCTTGACTCTCTCTTGCATAGGGCAATGCGGTTCCCCAGCAGAGTCGCCATCTGTCGTACCTCGAAAAATACGATCCTCGCGATGGCCGCGAAAAATACTGTTCGAAACAGAGTCGCCACCGAACTTTATTAATTCCAAGGATGGAATAGGAAAATATCGATAAAACCTTTAGGAGATAAGAACATGGTCATCGCAACCAATATTCTAGGTTCGGGAGTCGGTTACATGAGGGGAAGGTATTAGCACCCCTCATGTCCGTTGTACTCAACTGGAACCTCTTGATCGATTCGAGAGTAAAGTTAACTATGCTTGTTTGTTTTCTTCTATGGTTTCTCCTATAGGGGGGAATGGGTGGTTTTAAAATAGGGTGCTTGCCAAGGATTGGGGCCCTTGTGCCTACGTATATTCACTTGCAAGAAGTGGAAAATCAAAGCATTCGTAGTTCGTGAGACTACGGGAAAAAAGAGGGGATTATGCTCGCCAAGATCATCGCAATCTTGTGCCTACGTATCTTACATTCAGAAGAGAATGAAGAATCAGAGCAGCCATGGTTCGGCTAACTACAGTAAAAGGTTGGTAAACGAACGAGTGTTTAGGTCGCACTCTAACTGCTAAACATTGGCTTGTCTGCTTGCCAGGGGTGGCTGAAGCACTAGTTTGTTATGCGCGGAAGAAGGGACTAAACAACGTTCTTTGGTGAAAGGTGTATTGAGTTGAAAATCGCACGAGGGCGATGAATTTAGTGTTCATCGTATTGGATGTTTTTGGTCAGGGGATATATTTGAATAGGTTTAAGGTTTCGATCGCACGGGGGCAAGAAAGAGGATTTTGGTTAGGTAATTTTGATGGAGAATGACGACTATTTGATAAACGAGATGTCGGTCTCGCAATCAATTAATCGGGGTATTATTGGAATGTTAAATCCCAACCACACCTTTTTCATTCAACTAAATTCGAAATATGTTTGAGAAAAGTTCAATCGCACGAGGGCGCGAGACGAGAGTTGGATATTTTAAGGGAGAATGACGAATACTCGATAAACGAGACGTCAGTCTCGCAATCGATTAATCGGGATATCATTGGAATGCTAGATCCCCATAACACCTTTTTCATTAGATTAATTATGAAATTGTATTTGAATGGACAATGACGATATTTGTCCAAATAGTTAGGGCACGTGTTTTATAAACAAAAGGTTGAGCGAACCACAACCTAAAGCGTACGCCCCAAGAGTGGTTACTCAAGAATTCAAGGAGTGTGAGACTCCAAGAACTCAATTCTTTTGTAGTTTAATTAAGAAAATAGTTTGGATTCGACGTATGGTTTAGAAGCATACGAGGGTTTAGACTCGATCACACGAAGGCGAGGAACGAGGTTAGACGAGTTGGAAATTTAGGAGGAATGACGACTACTCGATAAACGAGATGTCGGCCTCGTAACCAATTAGTCGGGATATCGTTGGAATGCTAGATCCCAACGACAATCTTTTTCATCCTATTAATTATAAAATATGTTTGTTGGACAGTGAAAGTACTTGCCCAAATAATTAAAGGAGGTATTTTAGAAACGAAAGTTTGAACGACACACCATTCAAGGCGTACGCCTCAATAGTAGTCACTCTCGAATTTGAGGAATGTGCGACTCCAGGAACTCGATTATTTCGTGATTTAATTATGAGAATAAATTAGGAATATTAGCGTACTCGGACTAGGCGTGCTATGTACTCTAGAAAATAAGATCGAAAGGGTCACAACTCGAGGTGTGCACCTCGAGAGTGGTCGCTTAAAAAATTCAAGGAAGGCGAGATCCAAGAATTTAATTGTTTTGAAATTTGATTAAGAAAAATAGTTTAATTTAATTAAGAAAAATAGTTTTAATTTTCATATATAAAATAAATTAATCAATTGTAAAAAAGTTTGAGAAAAAACTAATCATAATTAATTGTTTTGAGAAAAATTTAATATATTAAAAAATTTTAACTTAATAATAAAGTATAGTTTTTCAATATTTAAATTATTATTTGATAAGAATTTTGAAATATATACATTTTTTTTAAGAATAAAAACCTAACGAATAAAGAAGTAACAAAAAATTATCAATTTATTTTTAGAACAACCTTCATGCTAATTAAGACATAAGAGTCACATCAAACATCCCTTATTCAAAACAAGTTTCTCATGTAAACACAAATAAGTTAACTGAACAGGAAATGAAATAAAGAACATCTTTCCAATTGATCACCCCCAACTAATCCATATAGAAACTTTTTTTTTTTTAAAAAAGAATGGCAATATATTCATATAAAAAAAACTCAAACCAAATACATATACCTTATTTAGATCTATAGACATACTTCTAAACACACATCAAGTGAAATATATACACTTGCACAATATAACCGAAAATTTTAAAGCGAGACAAAACTAAAACTTTAATTAGGCGAGAACAAAACTGAAAAGAATTTGAAATAGAAAATTCAACCCTCAATGTTCTAATACAATAGCCACCATAAGTCACGACGTAAACGACACCGCTCAAACCAAATTCTGGAATACAAACAAAATTATAACTGAAAACCTTATGTGTTGAGGTTGCGGATAATACTCGATTTCAGACATGCGACTTAAGCACACAACAACAACAACATGAAGTTACCACATTAAAAAAATCTTCACCATGCTCACAATATTCTAGAACAAATTTACGCAATTATATGCAATCGAGAATTGAAACCAACAACACAAATAAGAAAGCAACACGAATGCCACGACCCCGAAATTATGCTCAAACCGGCTAGGAGGAAAACCAGAGTAGCAAACACAATATTCACATAACTTTCCTAATTACTTGCAGAATCAATAAAGAAACTTTAAAATGTTAACATCCCACATAAGCTTTCGCATAATCTAAACGATATCAAATGTTTATCACAACATGATCACATTAATATCTGTTTGTATAATCAAGCTATTAGAGGAAAAAAATAGAAGATTAATGAGGCTGTATTTGTTACCGTTGTCGCCGAAACATGTTATCGAATGCGTTGTGCTGTTGTTGTTGGAGAATGCTGCTGGAAATATAATTTGGCGTCGCTGCTGCAGAATTGTTGGTGAGTGGCGGCAACTGCAAGTTGCGACTCTGTTGTTATGTCGTGTTATGGCGATGTCGCGACCAAATCAACCTGATGTCGCGGCCGGCTATATGATGTGTGTACTGCTATTGCTACAACTTAGAGTTTTATTGTCTTGCTGAGTCATATTGCTTGTTGAAGGATGATGTAAGTTTGCTGTTAGCCCCACACATCCCGCGTGAACACCGTAGTATCCACGAAAGTTAAACTGAGTCGAAGGTGCATTTGGGTATGTTGTTGCTGTCAGTGGAAGAGTGTCGAAATATCCTACGAACGTAAAAATCCTGTTGCTGCCGCGTTTGATGTATCGTTGAAACCTCATGGAATGTATGAGTTGCTGCTTCAATTTTGTGAAAGACAAGAACACGACGTCGCCACGGCAAAAAGAATTGCTCTATCCTGCATCAGATTCGGTACCTGCACAAGAAATTCACCAAAGATAAAAAGAAATCTATTTTCGCGTGAATGATAACATGGTATCAGCTGCGGTGGCTGTTGTAATAACGAGTTCTCGTTGGAAGCATAACCGAAACTAAATCAGATTTGATATATTGCAATGAAAACGAAACCAAGTAGCAGCAAAATTCAGACACAATATTTCACCCAAAACCATAAAATAGAAATGAATTCGAATACGAATAGCAAGTATACCCAAACCAAATGCGATGAATGAACGCCAAAAGATACAACAGACTAATTTGAATCATAGAAAACACACGTATAATCAGAATACACAATGAGGTCGGCGCTCCAACCAAATTCGCATAGTAACAACTTTCATGTAAACAAAACCAGTAATAAATTTAACCAAACAATATTTACGTGATGTAAAACAGAGCATTCCTAAGCCAGAACCAAATACCTACTCAAACCATGGCTAAATCGGCCATAACATCAACATATAAGCATAAACCAAAAGAATAATAATAAAAACAAAAAATAGCAGTAAGAATGAACCGAATCAAGGCTCAGGAACAACATGCCGACTTTGACGCCCAAGTAGCGGAGAATGAACAAATAAGATTCATTTGAAGTTTGGTCTGCATTTTAACTCGGAACCGAGATACTACCATAGGGGATGTATACACCGCTCCGACTTGAATTTGTTAGAGGCGGAACTATGTTGCAGAGGGAACTGCAAAACTTCAGCGTAGATGTTGTAGGTGGATGACGGTCGCAGAATCCGGAGGCGATATTGTGCTTTGATTGAAGCTTAAAACGAGGCCCTCAAGTTGAATCGAGCGATGCTCCTGCTGTTTTGCTACCGTAAAATCATCACCGCGTTGGAGTTTGTTCTTTACTGTTCGCGTAGCACCGATGGAAGGTTTTATGATGGTGTTGGCAGAAAAATGGATGATGGTAAAGGGTGAAACACAAAACGGAGGGTTCAGAGTGAGTGAAGATGGTTATGAGAATCGAAGATTGAAGGGGACAATAGGGATTGGAGCGGCGCCGATTTGGGGATTTGGAAGAGGGAAAAAATTAGGGCTTGGAGATTGGGGCGGCTAGGGTTTTTTGGGGCTGGGTGAACAGTAATGCCCTTCATCCTTCCGGTATGGTGAACAGTGACTGACCTATTTATCCCAAGAGATCCCACCCTAATCCACCGTGTCCTCAAACAAATTAACTTTCATCTTTTTTTTATTATTTTCTTTTAATTTATTTTTCTGAGATAATAAACTAAATTAAAAACCTATTTCCTATTTAATTAATTCTAACTATTAATTACAAATTTAAATCTAAACTAATTAACTAAAATCTAATCTAATTTTTTTAAAATAAATCCTAATTAAATTCTAAATCTATTTTTTTAATCTGTATTTTTTTAAAATTAAAAATTTCTAAATTATAATTAAGCTCTAAATTAAATCTATTTAATTAAAAAAAATAAATTTAAATCCTAATTTCTAATTCAAAACTAATTAAAATAATAATAAAAAGACAATATATTAACCTATCACGAGAAAAATGAAATTATATAAAAAAAATAGGTATATATATAAAAAAACAAATGCCATGTGGCATACCCTTATTGGGCTAAAAAAGCGAAAATGCCCGTTTTTGCTGAAAAATACGCTACGCTGTATAAGCGAGGTAAATTAAAAACAAAGTCGGGAAAATGAGAATTTTGAAAAAAAGGTAGGACAAATTTGGGGTATGACATCATGCATAAATTCCACCTGATTATCTTGTTCCACAAAAACCCAAAGTGGTGAAAAACTCTGGGAAAACTAACAAAGAGGAACCAAAAAGTGGGTACCTAAGGATAAGATAATTTATGTTGCAGATATCCTTAGCAACTCAGTTGAAACACCAATCGTGGTACCTGGACAGTGGTTGCTCACGACACATGATGGGAAGACGGCATATGTTCCAAAGGCTGGAACTTAAGCCTGGAGGATTCGTTGATTTCGGGGGAAACCAGAAGGGTAAGATCATTGACTCTGGAACTATTGGTAATGATAAACTTCCTTCTATTACTAATGTTCTTCTGGTCGATGGCTTGTTGCATAACTTATTATCAATTAGCCAACTTAGTGACAATGGTTATGATATCATTTTTAATCAAAAGTCTTGTAAGGTTGTTAGTCAAAAAGATGGCTCAATCCTTTTTAATGGAAAGAGGAAAAACAACATTTACAAAATTAGACTTTCTGATCTTAAGGACCAGAATGTTAAATGTCTAATGTCTGTAAATAAAGAGAAATGGGTAAGGCATGGACATTTGCTCCATGTTAGCATGAGAAATATTTCTCATCTAAATAAGCTTGAATTAGTCAGAGGCTTACCAAATCCGAAGTTTACTAATTAGTGACGTGGAAATCACATCATTATATCTCTTGGTTCATAAAGGTATTTTGTGAAGTGAATTCATGTCACTAATTAGTGACGTGAATTTCACGTGGGAACATCTCCAAATAATATTGTGGTTTGTGACGTGAAGTTCATGTCACTAATTAGTGACGTGAATTTCACGTGGGAAAAATTTCCCACGGATGCTCCTCCAACGTGCTCTGCCCACGTTGCAAGTTTTGTTTAGTGACGTGATTTTGGACTTAGTGACGTGAATATCATGTGAGAAATGGAAATATTTCCTGTAGTGCTCCTTCTTCTGAACAAAAGAAATATCTGACTCTTTACAAGACTAGACCTTTCATTGTTAGAAGTACGCTTATTCCTTAGAAACATAAGAGGATTGAAAAAAAGTTTATGATCTCTTATGAAAATGTTGTCCAGCTTGGTTTCCAACACATCTGCTCATCATGAACATTGAAGAATCTGAAAAAACCATATCATCTCCCCCTCACGTCTCTCTTCACCAGAATAATAACCTCGTAAATATCTTCAAAACCCTTAAACTCATTATACATGCTTTCTTCCTAAGTTGGTCCGAAAAAGACGTGAAGAAATAATAGACACCGCCGCATATTGAGATATTATATATAATCCAAGTTGAATTATGTGGCCCAAGCCCAAAGTTAATTAGGGTTTAGGGTTTGATAATTAATTTGTTATATTTATTTCTTAGTAGTCAATTGACTTAGGTCTATACAAATTAGACACTTTGTAATTCAGTTATTATCATTCAATTCAATAATATTAAGACTTATTTCCTTATTCTCTCTCTTTCTCTTCTCACTAAAAGTGCCTCACGCACTAAGAAATTGGTATCTAGAGCTCCAGTTAGATTCATGATCATGTTTTCAAGAATCACATGTCAAAGATCGTGTTTATGGGATCGTGGATTGTTGTTGATCAATCGCTGCAAAGATGAATGGTAACGAAAACTTACCAAACTCCCTTCCAATTCTTGATGGCAAGAATTGGCTTTGATGGAGAAAATAAATGCAATCTCTATTTGGATTTCACGAAACCCTAGAAGTGGTTAGTAAAAGTGTTTCTGTGCTTGGTGAAGATGCAACCGACGCACATAAAACCGTTCACAAGGATGCCAAGAAGAAGGATTGCAAAGCAGCATTTTACATTTAATCGGCGGTTAATACAACTAATTCCAACAAAATCTCTCATGTTGAATCGCCGAAGGAAGCATGGGATATTCTTGTCAAGTACTATGAAGGAGGAGAGAAAGTCAAGGTTGTCAAGTTGCAAATTTTGTGACGACAATATGAATTATTGCAATGGGAGAAGAGGAAATGATTGTCGGCTATGTTTCGAAGGTGCAGAAATGCATCCATCTTATGAAGGGTTTTGGTGAAACCCTAACTAATAAGATAATAGTTGAGAAGGTAAAGCGTACCTTGACCTCTCACTTTGATCATGTTATCATAGCTATTCAAGAATCTAACAATCTTGAAACTCTAAAATTGGAAGATTTGATTGTTCGTTGGAGGCGTATGATATTAAGATTGTTTAAAGGAAAGGAGTTTAAGACTCGATACAAGCACTACAGGCTCAGTCATGGAAGAAGAATGGTGGTTTTAATAAGTTCAAAGGAAAAATTGACAAGACTTTGGGCAAAAAGTCTTGGTCGAACCCTCACAAGAATAAGATCGTTGGTAGAACTTTTGAATCCTCAAAAAGTGGAGAAGGAAATTCCTATTAAAAATACAAAGTAGAGAAAAAGTGTGCAATGTTATAACTGTGAAAAGTGGGGTTACTTAGCCAAGCATTGTTGGTACAAGAAAGACAAGGGATCGCCAAAACGCAAGGATAAAGGAGCGAACCTTGCACATCAAGATTCAGATGATATAGTGGTTATGGCTGCAGTTGCAGATAACCATGTCAAATCCAAGATCTGGTTCCTCGACTCGGGCTATTCCAATCACATTAGTGGTCAAAAAGAATGGTTAGCAGATTTTGACAAGTCGAAGAAGAGCAAGGTCAATGGGTCATTGCAAGCAGAATGCACTGGCTACATAATTATTCAAAGGAGAAATGGAGGAAAAACTATGATCAAAGATGTACTCTATGTACCTGGAATGAAGTGCAATCTTCTAAGTGTAGGACAATTGGTCGAAAAGGGGTTCTCGGTGGTTATGAATGATGGAGCCTTAGAACTTTTCAACATCCAGAATAACTTAGTCTTGAAATCTCATTTGTCGCTGAATAGAACATTTAAAACCATGATCAGTTCGACTGAGGTAAAATGCTTGAAAGCAATTGTCGACCACAAGAATAGTTGGTTGTGGCATCTAAGGTTTGATCATCTAAACTTTAGGTTGCTCAATCAACTAATCATTCAAGATATGGTAACTGGTATACCAAGTCTTGAAATGCCTGATAAACTTTGTGAAGACTGTCTAGTCAAAAAGCAGTCTAGGAAGTCTTTTGTTTTAACTAGGCCAATGAGATCATCCTGCATACTCGAAGTTGTATATTCAGATGTATATGGTCCTTTTGAAGAGCATACCATTGTTAGAAACAGGTATTTCATCTCATTTGTCGATGAGTAAATTTGAAAGCTCTAGATCTATGTGATCAAACGAAAGGACTAAGTATTTTAAATCTTTAATAGATTCTAGATACTTGTCGAAAATCAGGGTGAAAAGAAGAACAAAGTTCTGCGAACAGATGGAGGTGGCAAATACACATCCAAGATATTTGAAGCATTTTGTGTATAACATGGTATTGGTTATGAGATAACTACTTATACTCCTTAATATAATGGAATACCAGAAAGAAGAAACAATATCATATTGGACATGGCGAGATGCATACTGAAGCAGAAGAATTTGCCAAAGTTCTTATGGGGTGAAGCTGTTTCAACTGTTGTTTATATTCTGAATAGGTGCGCTACCAAGAAGCTGAATAATAAGGTTTCTGAAGAAGTGTAGAATGGAAAACGACCATCAGTGAGTCATTTGAAGGTGTTTGGCTCTATTTGCTTCAAGCATGTTCCTGATGCAAGAAGAAGAACGCTTGATAACAAGAGTGAACCTATGATTCTAGTAGGATATCATAAGACTGGAGCATACAGTCTATTCAATCCAATGAACAATAAGATCATGAAGAGTTGAGACACTGTGATTGATGAGAATTATGTCTGGGACTGGATTTCTAGTGATGCAATTGACAAGCTATTGATGAGTTATGATTTTCACGAAGCAAGTAATGATGTCGAAATTGAAGATATTATCAATATTCTAGTTTAAGTTGAAGTTGTTTCTGACATACCCCACATAGTCGAAGTCGAAGAGGATATGGCTGGAACAAGCCAGAGACCTCAAAGAACTAGAGCTCGTCTAGCAAAACTTTAAGATTATGAAATGGTTGGTGATGATGAAGTCACAATAGAAGGAGAACTAGTTCATTTTGTGTTACTTGAAGGTGTTAAACCAATCAACTATAGCAAAGCCTTCAAAGATAAATAATGGAAGTCTACATGGTCGAAGAGTTATAAGCAATTAAAAGAAACAACACATAGGAGTTGGTCGAATTGCCAGCTCATATAAAAGCTATCAAAGTGAAGTGAGTGTTCAAGTTGAAGCACAATGTTGATGGGTCGATAGCAAGACATAAGGTGAGATTGGTAGCTCAAGTATTTCTTCAGAGAGCAGGACACAACTACTCTAAAGTATTTTCACCTGTCACAAGATTGGAAACCGTTCAACTAGTTATAGCTTTGTCATGAAAGCAATTCTGATCAAAATTTCACTTAAATGTGAAATTGGCATTTTTGCATGGGTCTTTAGATGAAGAGGTGTATGTCACACAACCTCATGGGTTTTTGATTTAAGAGGAAGAAATAAAAGTATACAAGTTGCATAAAGCGCTTCATGGCCTCAAGCGGGCATATATGGCATGGAACAAGACCGACTCATACTTAGTCGAACTGAGATTCGTCAAATGCAAATCTGAGTATGGTGTCTATGTTTAGGTTGTGGCACAAGATATAACAGTCATCTATCTATATGTTGATGACTTGCTAGTAACTGGAAATAGTTTGAAGAACTTGTCAAAGTTCAAAGAGCTGATGAAGAAAGAATTTGAAATGTCAGATATGGGAAAGTTGTCATACTTTTTAGGCATACAATTTTAAATGTCGAAGCAAGATATAGTGCTACATCAAAGAAAGTATGTCAAAGAGATACTCAAGAGATTCAAGATGGATAATTCGACTTCTGCATTTTCGCATATCGAACCAAACTTGAAGTTGGAGAAGCATGGAAAGGTAGAGAAAGTCGATGCAACTTTGTTCAAACAAATTGTCTGATCTCTGAGATATGTGTGCATCAATCGACCTGATACATGTTTTTCAATCAGATTAGTAAGTAGATACATGACCGAACCAAGGGTCTCACACATGAAGGCTGCAAGAAGAATCCTGAGATATACTTAAAAGGATCGACAAACTATGGAATTCTATTTCGACGAGACTCTGAAAGTAAAAAATCTATGGTTACTTGCTACTCAGATGTTGATTGGTGTGGAAATAAGGAAGATCAAAGAAGTACCATTGGATATTTCTTTCAAGTATTTGGTGCCACAATCTCATGGTGCTCGAGAAAGCAACCTGTGGTGGCATTGTCATCGTGTGAGGCTGAATATATAGTAGGATCCTATGCTGCGTGTCAAGTAATTTGGATCAGATTTATGCTTGAAGAAATGGAGGTCAAAGTGAAGAAACCTATGGTATTGCAAATCGACAATAAGTCAGCCATAAATATGGCAAAGAATCCAATTTTACATAGATGAAGTAAGCACATCGAGACTAGATTTCACTTCTTTAGGGAGAAGGTGAATCGAGGTGAACTTGAAGTAAGGCATTACTCAAGTGAATAACAATTGGCCGACATTTTCACCAAAGGATTGAAGATCGACGGGTTCCTAACTTTGAGAAAGAAATTTGGAGTAGTTCAAATCGATAATGATTAATGTGTTTCGACAACTTGGATTATAAAGGGTATGGTGAGATATTAGATATAATCCAAGTTGATTTATGTGGCCCAAGCGCAAAGCTAATTAGGGTTTAAGATTTATTACTTAGTTTGTTATATTTATTGCTTAGTAGTCAAATCACTTAGGTCTATATAAATACGACACTTTAAAATTTAGTTGTTATCATTCAATTCAATAATATCAATCCTTATTTCTTTATTCTCTCTCTTTCTAAACTCATTAAAAATGCCTCACGCACTAACATCGCAAAATTCTTATAATCTAGTTAATGCAATCTAACGTTGTCCCAAGCTCTCCTCTATCGTGGCATGATCTAATTCCAATCTTCCTCTGCCCCTTAATTTCATTATTAGAGTTAAAAAGTTTCTCCACATGTTGGCCTATGTTAATGCCTTACTTATATTTGAATCTCGATGGTCATAAGTGGAAGTCTAGAAAACCTTTTCTCATTTTTATAGTGGATTTTGAGAACCTTTTCGTTTTAATTCTTTACTTGTCATCTATTTATGGTCATACGTGAAGTTTTAGAAAAAAATTTCTCATTTTTATAGTGAATTTTGAGAAAACATATGAAGTAATTGGTTGAGATTTTTTTATTCAATCAGGCTAACTCTCAATTTTTATGGTTGAAGACTATACCACTTAGGGTATCTATTTTTTTATGGCAGTTGTTTATGAATCATAGTCCGACTAAGAACAATATGGTTAGGAGGCAGATTCATGCCACAAACAATAAAAAATGTGTGGCAAAGTGGCGTAGATGAAGGCATGTATCATTTGTTTGTAACATGTGATTTTTTCAGTAGGTTGTGGCCTATTAATTTTTATTGGTTAGAGTTATTTACGACATCTTAAAGAACAACTTGAGAATATCTATTGCAATTTGGTGGACATGGTGATTTTTCAAAAAAATGTTGACTTGACTTGACTTTTAATAGTATTTGGTGAAAGAGTGAAATAGACATATTTACCATAATATAGCGAGGCAATTGCAGGCGTTAGCTGAAAGTGTAAAGCTTCAACCATTTTGATGGTTAAAGTTGAAATATATTTTTTTCGATTAAGATTATTAGCTATGGAGATTAAATTTTTTATTTTGCTTATTAACGATTATATAGACCACTTTTTGCTATTTTTTTTCAAAATTTTGAATTGTAGTTTTGAATTTTTTTTAGCTTTTTCAATACAAAGAAATTGATTTGTTTTCTTCGTTGATAAATATTTCGGCATTAAAAAAAATAGTGTAACGTGAATTAAATTAACTTTTTGTTCAATTGAATAGCGTGGGTGTAAACAAATGTATACTAAACATTTCTCTTTTTAATTAATTCAATTTTCATATGGCTTTTTCAATAATAACAATAATAGTACTTAGTAAACTTAATCCATTCAAATTGGTTCTTCTTTCTGTTTTTTTCGTCTATCTCTCTACCTTCTACATTGTATTTATTTTTTCAAAGCAACCATTTACCAGCTTTCGCGATAAAAGACAACCGTTTTTTGCGTAAATTAATCGTCACCAATTAATTTAACAACATGATTTATTAAGCTACAATAAAAGGCCTTGCCAGCTTTTCCAATAAAATCAACCATGTTAGTTGCATTCTTACGCTATATAACTTTTTTAGGAAGAAAGGCCCACTAACATGCTCTAAAGAGATAGACTCTTATAATATTTATATAATTTGCTTTAAACGCGCAATTAATATATGACATTTTGACAAGAAAATCAATGAAAATTCATACATAACATCTAAATTTTTGTTTTGTTATTCTTGATTTAAAATTAAGTTCACTATAGTCTATACTCACCCGTGAATAAGCAATATATGTACTTAAAATATATTGAAAATTCTTCCTCAACCGTGCATGTGATATCCTAATTTTATTAATAACCAATAATTTAATTTTTAAAATTTCTGATAGAATCGTCTTTGCGTACAAGCAGATTATCACAGTTAACTTCAAATTTATTAGAAATCTGATACACATTTGACTTAAAGCAAAGAGACACTAGTGATATAATCATATGTTTGAGGCTAAGATCAAGCCCGCATAACTAAAGAGAGAATAATATATGTTGTAAAAAGTTACACAAGCATGAATCATGATAACACAAATATTTACAGAAAAACAAGAGGGACGACACAAATTCATTTACGCAACTTCAGATAAAGGAGTTCAAATAAGATAGACACAATTGTAAAACAATACTCATAGCATAGTTCCTCTACTGCCGCGAATGGCACAACTTCTACTTCGTGAAAAAAGAAGAGGTTTAACCTTGATATCATCATCACCTCCAAACTCATATACTTTATCTTCTTCAATCCTTCCGATTCCGACACTCCGACTCCGAGAAACGACCTCAACAGGATTTTCATCTCTGATAGTACGCGACGCGACCCTCACAAGCTCCTTGAAATCCTCATCGCTAGTGGTAGAGTTAACACTGAAGCTCCTTGGAAGAGAGTAAAACTGCGTGGGACATCCCATGGTGGTGTGATCTACATAGGCTAAGTCACGAGAACATTGGATCATGCCATTGATGTACATGTCTCTTACCTTTATCATGAACCTTAAAGGTGCCTTCATGTACCTAGAGAGTTTGCTTCCTTTGCTGTTAGCTTTGTTTGTCATGGTTCAAGATTACTTCGAATGATGGCAATTAGAAGGCACTTTATAGAGATAAGAAAACAGACACCTAAATTATTATTGGCCTTTTGGGTTTCTTCTTGTTTTGGACCGTTATTATAAGGCTTTTGTTGGGTTTCTATCTTTCTTATTTAGTTTGTAGTTTTAATATTGTTGTACAATTGTTTTCTTTGTTATGGTTTGGGTTTTTTTTTTTTTTATGTATATTCAATTTTCTTTTAATGCGTAATAAATATTAAAAAACAAGTTATTATTGGCTTTTGCCCTTTAATAAACGCGGCCATCTTAAACTTATCCTTTTGGGTACAAACAATTATATTCCCCTTTTTGCCTTTTTTTTCTTCAAATTATATTACTTTTTAATGTTTCATAAATTTATGTACTTGCGACAAATACAATACAGTGAGAATTATGTTTCCGAGGATAATTGCAAGAGAGTTTAAGTATGTTAAATTTGTGAAATTAGAAAATGATTCTCCCAATCCTAGAGAATGAGATATTGATAGTTAAGATTGAGTCTGATTAAAAGAAGGAAGCAGTTCCATCTAATGAATTTTACCTCGTAAAAAATAAAATTTGTTAGAATGAAATTTTTTTCGTAAGTTATTTATCAAAATTAAATAAAAAATAAAAAATGATTTATTAAATATATCACCTCACAATGCACTTAGAGGAAAATGACATTTTTTAAAACAATATTTGAGAGGTGTTATTCACTTCGCAACGGTTTTTTTTAATTCAAAATATTAACGTTATGGCAAGTCATTTCAGTGCAATGTTTGAGCAGAGTTGTGATAGACATTGCGAGATGCGTAATGTTAGACGATAGGTTTTGATTTTGAGGGGATGAATAGATCCCAAGTTAAAAAATTTTGGGAAAAATTGTTTTGAAATGTTTTATGACACGTACAACAGAAATAATCTGAATTGAATCGTCTAACTGAACCTCTACCGAAAAATTCAGATATGCGTAAAGGTACACAAACGTATGATAATGAACACAAATTGTTCAACAACTATTAATCATAAACAAAGTTATACCTAGACCTTATTCACAATGATCAAAACACAAAAAAATTAAGGCAATTTATCGAACACCTTGTGTACAATCGACATCATTTGAAAATTTGCTTAGTTTTGTTGATCTTAAAAATCAATCGCAATCAAACGAATTATGACGATACCAATAAGACCTATTTCAAAATGTGATCAAAAACAATTTGCAAATGAATTGATCAAACGAACAATGAATTCAATAATTTTCTAACACAATTTTGAGAGAGAGAGAGAGAGAGAGAGAGAGAGAGAGAGAGAGAGAGAGAGAGAGAGAGAGAGAGAGAGAAAGTACACAAATCGGCATCGTTATGGGTACATCTGCCCTCAATTTGAATTCAAATTGAGATATTATAATACATCTTACTTTGCAAATGTGTGTATACAGAAGATGGAGAACTCTAACCCTACAAACTCTAGGTTTGTTGTTGATTCTACAACCTTTAAAATCCTCGATCAAAGATTGATCGAGTAACCAACAATGTTGCTTCAATTCAACAGTTCTTGCTACTACCTTGCAAGACACTTCTTATCTCAAGGTTTTTACTTTGTCGAATTAATCCCAAGAGCATGCTTGTTGAAACCCAAGATTTACCAAGATGATCCACTATCCCACGCTACTCCTTTTGCAAGGCACCCCTTAACTCAAGGCTTTCACTCGATCATATCCGAATTGCGTAATCTGGTCCAAAACCTTCAAATTCTCAATGATCTTGAAACAAAAAACCCATCCCAATTTTTTTATTTGAAATCCTCAAAGTTCTCAACCCAATATCAATCGTACAACAACCTAATTGAATGTTATCAATTCTAATCTAGATGATCACCTAATAAAAAATGATTATGTGTAGTTTGATTGTGTGTATGCATAGAAGAGAGGTTGATGTCGCACCTCGAAAAATACACAATCAAAAATACGACCCTCGCGCAAAAGGAGCAGAAGAAATGGTTCGACAGAGTCGCCACCAAACTTTATTTATCCCAAAAGAGGGAAAGGAAAATATCGAGAAAACCTTTAAAGAGATAAGAATATGGTCATCACAACCACATTCTGGGTTCGGGAGTCGGTTACGTAAGAGGAAGGTATTAACACCCCCTTACATCCGTTGTACTCAACGAGAACTTCTTAGTTCGAATTGTGATGAACGTTAGCTAAACTTATTTGTTTTCTCCTAAATGAAAAAAAGCAAAAAGGTACGAGAAAGGATTTGATGCTAAGGGGAAATGGGTGGTTTCAGGTTAGGGTGTTCACCAAGGATCGGGGCCCTTGTGCCTACGTAAGCTCATTCGCACGAGAATGAGAAATCAGAGCGCTCGTAGTTCGACTACGGGAAACATTTTGGACAGAAAAGGTGGAAGAAAAAAAGGTAGAGGCAAACGGGGGAAAAAGAAAAAATGTACCTCGCCAAGGATTGAAGCCCTGTGCCTATGTATCTTCATTCGGACGAGAATGAAGAATTAGAGCGTTCGTAGTTCATTGATACAACCACGAATGAAAAGGAAGAGAAGTTTTTCTTGGATGAGGATTACTTGAAGGTTAAGAAAGTTTCCTCGGGCCCCAGTAATCGGGAGAGTGAATCGAAGACTTGACTCTCTCTCTTTTTCAATCTTAATTGTAATTGTGTGTCAATATTTGTTTAGTGTTTTTGAACGATGAGTGCTTCTAAAAATGGTTTGAATTTTATCGCGTTAGAAGTTTTTAAAGGTGTCAATTGCTCACACACGAGTAAGAGAACTCACACCCAAACAATTGAAGAAAAGGATCGAAGACTCCATCCCCCTCACTTCCACCTTGAAAAAAGTTTCGATAGTTGTTATGTGTTTTGAGTTTGATTGAGAAAATGCACTTGATGTTAGATCAAAGATTTGATTGTATTCGTGAAGAGGTTGATTTAGAGGCAAAAGGCACTCGACTTAAAAGTTGGTTTTGAAAATGACTCGACGACAAATTGAGGGTTTTTGAAAAAAGGTGTGAACCGATCCTAGTCCCTAGGGGTGCTCTTAGTAACGAAACCACGACAGAAGGTGCGAGTGTGTGCATTAGGTTGATGACGATGCTAAAGAGAAATCGACTTACAAGGGTGTTTTAAAAATGGCTCGACGATGAGTCGATAATATTTTTGAAAATGGTTTAGTCTAAGATACTCTCTAGGGATGCTCCTAGTAAAGAAACCACAATCAAAACAAAGCGAGTAAATTGCGTACATAGGAATGGGAGCAAGGTACATGAGAAGTACACGGGATTGTTAGAAATAAATAGGGTCATTGTCAGGTAGCCCAAGAGGAAGCCGTGTGTGTGCCAGGTGTCCTAAACTAAGCCACGAACAAGAGTTCAGACAAAATCTCCTTGCTAAGGTTTCTGTACAAAGTCCATACTCCATGCTTCAGAATAGTAACCACAGCCCACCAATTGAATCTTTTAGGGTTTTGATAGTTTTAACGTGTTTTCGAATGGTATGAGTAGAGTATGAAATAATATGACAAGATGAATATGATATGAACAATATGAACAAGAATATAACGTAAACAAGATATTTAACAAGTGTATATTGGACAGAAATTAAAGTTAGTGGTTAATGATTAATCATTAATTGTCATTTGATCGGATGAATTGTGTCAACTATAACGCTGAACCATCGTAGCACGATCTATGACAAAGATCATGTTATAAGAGGTTGCGCAAGAATGATGTTTGTGTTAAAACACGATAGGGAAACGGTATTTTGAATCATTCTCTAAGGAAATCGTGTCACACGAAAAGAAAAGCGGATGTTCTCGTCTTAATCACAAACTTTCGTCGATTAATCGAAGGTAACCTATCACGATTCTAAAGTATAGAAAATGATCTCAATGATCATTTTCTACAGATTTGAAACCATGAAGGTTAAACAACCTCAACCAACCAACATCTATGAATAAAAAGACTTCATCGACCCCAATGAATGAAATGGAATGAGCTAAAATAAATTGCAAAAGGAAATGGTCTCAATCATGAATTTTTATTGATGAATCGACAATTCACAATTCTTGGATATTCATCGACCAAATAATTGAAATAGAAAAGAAAGAAAAAAAGAAATTAATTGAGAAAACCTAACAACAATTAGATTAAAACATATTAAACACTAATAATAAAATCTATTTAAAAAATAAATGTATTAACAAAAAACTTAAAACATAAACTAATAATGAAAAGAAAAACTCTAAAGAGAGAGGGGGTGCGTGCGAGCACAGTGTGTCAATAAAAAAAGTTACCATGGGCTTCAAAAAATCCTAAAACACACAAACAAAAGAAACCAAAAAAGGGTTAGCACATAAATGGATTGAAACACGGTTTTTAGACTTTCATTCTTTCTAAATAACATCACAACTCAGTTTTTTTAAAATCAAAACCCAACAAGGTCATGGTGACATTCCTCTTTTATATATTATTAGATCTTACAAGCCAACAAACAAGGCAATGATATCTTTCTTTCATTAACATTCTAAACAAAGAAAAGAAAAGAAATAATACACGACCAAGGTCAATTTTAAGGAACACACAAAAAAAAACAAGCTTCAAAGATACTACTCTTTATCATCATGTGGCAAAATTAAAACAACAATAGATCATGACCTTATTCCCAACCTTATCTGTATGATTCGTTTCCCTCTCTCTTGATCCGTTCTGTTGATTTCGATTTCAGGTTTGTGAATTTTGTGTTTTGATTTCGTTTAATCCTTCCCTTCATCTCACTTATTTTTTGATTTTGGTTATATGGAAGTTGTTGTTGGAGTGGATGTTTGGGTTGAAGAAGAGTTGAAAAAGGTTCGCAATTTGGGGTTGAGGGAAATTAATGAAGGATCTTTTTTTTTATTATAGTGAATGAAGATTCAAGGAGAAATTTCAGAACAGGTGATTTGGGGATGGTTTGAAGGAGGGTTGAAGGAGGTGAGTCGTTCTGTAGAACTTCTCAAATGAGGGAGAAAGGTCTGGTTTTAATAGTGGATTAGAAGGGTAGAAAGGGAAGGACGAAAAGGAAAACGATGAGCTGGAAATTCTGATTTTGCAGTATGTATTGTGTGAGTGGAAATTGATTTTTGCTCTGCAGGTGGTGGGGTCAAGCCATGAATTAGTATGTAACAGTTTCTTTTGGATTTTTGTAGAAGTGAGTTGTGAAGGATGAGTGGTCTCTTGTACGTCCCATATTGATGTGTTGCCTCCTTTGTGAACATTCAAATTATTATTCTTGGTTATGTGGATGCAGTTTTGGGAGGCTCAAAATTGTGATGTATCTCATGTGGAGCTCGTGTTTTGCAGGGTGTTATGAATCGTTTTATGAGTCCTCTTTGGCTATTGTGTGATGCAGGTTATAACAAACTGATGACATGGTTTATTTTAATATTTGGTGCAGAACTGGTAAAGCCTTCATAGTCATTATGGTTTTGGCATAGGCGATTCGAATTTGGTTGGTATGGTAATGGTTTTGACTATGTTCATTGATAATCTTTATCCATGAAGCACTTGCATTGGTACAACCTAAGAACTTGACTCATTCACAAGTGTCTTGATTTGACACACAAACCCTAACTGCAACCTATTTCCCTTGAAAAATTGAAAACAATCGTTGATCTTCCAAATCTAACATTGGTGACTCACAGGATCGATCAGATTGATCCTAGGACATGTGCTAAAGGTTCTTTATTTTGGAAATCTGTCTAAGTTTCACACTTCGACAGTGTTGCGGTAGAAAAGGCTTTAAGACGTTCCTATTCGAATAAAAGAGAAAGAGAAAGATAAAGTTTTTTAGAAGTGAAGAGATAGAAGTCTCAGAAAAGGATTGAGGACGAAAAATAAAGTAAAGTGCATAGAGGAGGGGAAGAGGCTGCAAGAAAAGTACAGAAAACTTCGTAAAGTTAAACAAGTAAAATAAACTTCATTGAAAAATAAAGATGGTGTGTTTACATCACATACATTCTCCTTGATACTCTTTTCTCTACACTCGGATACTTTGAGTAAACTTAGGAGTGACTTGCACAAATAGTAAATTACAACACACTGATTCTATCTCTAGAAACTCCTATTTATAATAGTAAAAAATAACTAACAATAACCACCTAAAGTCATCATCTTCCGACACATGTCACAGCGCATGAAGTCCTTCACCCAACGGATGCCACTTGTCCTTCTTAGTCATCAGGAAATAAAACTACTTCCTCCATTATTTGAATTTCAAATGCTTAATAGATCTCCAAACAGTATCTCAGTCGAAGGTCAATCTCTCCAAAGTTCATAATTTTCTCTAAGTCCCCAGAACATCTTAACTTACTCTTTTGAAGATCTCAAGCCTTTCGCCATGTTCTTTACCTCTGAATTAAAAGACTTTAATATTTTATTTAAATATCTTAATCCCTAAGAGGTGTCGAATTTATGAGCTAACAAATTGCCCCCCAAAAATGTATTTTTCGATCTGTATGTAGAAAAAGAATATTTTTTGACAGCACCTAATTCGACGTCGTCGTCTCGACTTTCACAGAGCCATAACTGTGATTCGATCACTTTCGTCTGGGAAGATGAAATAAAGAAAGAAAGAGAAAAACCAAGGAGAGAAAAGACGAGAAACTATTCCGCATCCCCGTGCACGTTTCTGACGTCATGGGTCATTATGACGAATTTCTCGGAACTCACAAAAATCAAAAACCATCATCACGCCTTTGACAGCCTAAGACAATCATGGGTATAGGTAGCAACTGTCACCACCCTATTTCCTCGTCTTAGAACATACATGTGGCCCACTAACTCCAGCCACTTATGATAAAAACTCTTGATCTTCAAAACATCCTATAAATACCTTTCCAAATATCATTTCAAACTTTTTCAATCTTTAGCAAACACTCACGTCTCTTTCTCCAGGTATACCTTCACTCTTAAAACCCATTTCTTCCCCAACTTCAACAATGGCTGAAAACCAAAATCAAAAGAAGAAGACACCATCCAAAGGGCAACTTGCTACATCGTTTCTTCCTTATTTTACCACCTTGAGTGGACCAAAAGTAGTGAAGAATCAACAGTTCATTCGTGAACCCTTGCTGGAGGAGAAATGCCATATTTACGAGTCTCAGGTAATCATTCCTATTACTGTTGTAGGAAAACCTTTAGCTATGTCAGGTCCATTATCTCCCTTAGGTCTCAACTATTCCAGCTTAAGCGACTTCTTTCCTTCCTACCGTAAAACCAAACCTTTAGGGAAAAAAGACTCTAGCAAGGTTCCTGCTGAAGGTCCTGATAGTTTAGCATCCTACAATGTAGACCTTAAGTACCTCAACGAAGGATCCAGATTGTTCAGGGTCACCCCTTATTTTAAGGATTTCGAACTGTACCTAAACTGGTTGGCGAAGGTGGAGAAGGTGAAAGCCAACGAGTGGAAAGAAACTGGTATTTATGATTTGATAATGATGTCGAAGGTCGGCCCAAATTACTGCCCCCTTATGTTGGCTTCCTCTTTGTATTTTTGGGATAGCACCCATTATAATTTCCATCTTCCGTGTGGGATGATGACACCAACGCTCTTTGATGTAGCTGCTATCATAGGGCTAAAACCTCATGGACTGGTTTACGACCCTGAGATTGACTATCAAGATACCATAGGATTCTTGAATACAAAGCACACTTATACCCATTTTATCAACCGTTATCACGATAAGAATACTACCATTGCCAAGGCTGAAGAACATATAGCCTTCTTGGCCATGTGGCTGTCTCGTTGTGTCTTTTGCACTAAATCTTTGCAGGTGGCGCAGAAGTACCTTACTTTGGCCAATCAGCTACACCTGAAGAGAGGTATTTGCTTAAGCGAGATGATCCTAGCCAGTATTTATGAAGATTTAAGTGAAGGTGCTGGCAAGCTGAAGGACAAAGAAATTCGTGGGAACCTTCTGTTATCAGGTCCTTTCTGGTTGCTCCAACTGTGGCTCAATGCTACTTTCAAGAGTAGCCTCCCAAACAAAGGATAAGTCGATGAAGATTCTCCCTCTGTCACTGAAAGACAAGTCGAATGGCCTCGCTTGGTGCAACTTACCCCAAGCGAAGAAGGACATACCCTTAGAGCCAATCTTTCGAACTTCATTCACATGTTCACCAAGCGTCAAGATTTCACTCCAAGGATGGCTCCATTTGCAGAGAGGAGGTGTGGCCCTGAATGGTTTACCAGACCTTTTCCTCCTTTGTTAAAGAAACAAGAGGAAGAGTCAAAGCTGATCTAGGAACAATTTCTTACGCCTCGACTTTTAGTCCATAAACTCAACCTTCTCAGAGGGCAGGCCTCTTTGGTAGCTTACCAGCCAAACCTAGTATCACAGCAATTTGGGTTGATACAAACTCTGCCCAAATGTCTATATGACAAGAAAGCCCACGTGATACTCCCTCTTACCTCTTTCAATCCTATCGAATGCTCAACACACTTGGCACACCATGCCCACAAGTCTCTTCTCAGGCCTATTCCTTTTGAACCTCTTACTTTTGTTCCCCACAGTTCCACAGCTGGTGGTCCAGTCACTATGCTTCAGAGTTTCTTGATGTTTCGAGCTTTACTCGCTTGATTGACCAAGCTTTCATTGATGTGCAGAAGAAGATCAAGAAAGGTACATCTACACATATCAAAGAAATTCAAACCTTCTAGAAGTACTTTGAAACCGCCTATCAACCAGATGATGTTAGTCGAACCATCCGCGAGGTTGCTGTCACTTTGAAGGAAATATTTTCCAAGAAAATGGAGAATCTAAAAATCCCTTCATCTGTTCCTCGTGAGAAACGATATGAGGATGCTTTTAATTTATTACCTCCAAAGATCCCTTGGTTGCCTACCGCTGATTTTGGAGTGGCTCTTGCCCTTCCATTTCCAGATTGGTTCATCTGTGCAGATGCCATAAAAATCTTTCGACAGCAGTCGAAGCCAAAAGTGCAACGAGTGGTTCCGACTAAACATATGCTCGATACTTTTAAAGGGCACCTTCATGTTGGTATCGAAGATGTTCGCATTGAATCCGAAATTCTTGAAGGTCATCCCCCTTCGATTTGGACTCCTTTAACTGAACTTTATTGTTGTTAACTGGTAGCGACATGATTTTCCTTGCAGCTGCACCTAAAAGAAGCGCTCCAACATCGAGGAACTGAAGGCAAGGTCGAAATCCAGAAGGTAATCCTTTATTAGCCTTTTTTGGCTTGACTTCCTTGATTGTCTTTAATATTTCCTGTTGTTTAGGTAAGCCACAAGCCACCTACTCCTCAAAAGAAGCTCACGAGGAATTCTGCCCAGATAATCATTGACTCAGAGGATGATAACGAATCTCCTCCTGAAGACCTTCAAATAAAGAAAAGGCGAAGAGTCACCCAAGGTCTAGATATCGTTGGTACTTCGTCTGCCCCTTCGACAGTGTAACCCGGTGAACTGACTTTAAACAATGTTGCGGATAGCAAGAGTCGCCACCGACTTTTATTTTATCCATAAGGAAAGGTTATAAAAGAACAGGAAAGACCTTAGAGAATACTTTGGGTCCGGGGGGTAGGTTATGAAAAGGGAAGGTGTTAGAACCCTTTTCATCCATGGTTATCCATGGGCTCTTAGGTACTTAAGCTCACTTTTGAATTGTTTTGAAAATGTAGTGTGTGAATAGAAAATTTTCAGAATAGTTAATAAATAATCCATGTAAGGATGTGTTAAGAACTTGTTTGAAAACTTGTTGAAAATTTGTTTAAGTGTGAAAAAGTTTTGAAGTGAGCAAGTATCTAGGAGTAGCCTACCCTAATGTTTTAAGGTCTTTCTTATTCTTTATTCTTTCCTTTAGTAAGACTATCCCTACTATAATGGAGTAGGTAGTCCTTACTTTGGATGTTAAGGGACATGTGAGGGACAATTTGACTTTGAAGGCCATTGTGGGATGTAATAAGCACATATAAGGGACCATCATCATTTTTCGAAAGGGACTTGATTCGTAAAGGAAACCATAAGGGACTTTGATGATTTTTTTATTTGAGGGACTTGCTTTATACACCCCACTTAACCATTATTCGTAGGCAACTTGAGGGATATCCTTAGGAAGTGAGACGGCGATTAAAATCGACTTACGTGTGTGACGTGTTTATTTTAATTATCTTTATTTAAAAGTGATCTAAATTTATTTTAATATTACATACATGTTGTTACACTCCCTAATTACTAACCATAATAATAATTAAATAATTAAACAACTTTACATCCAAGAAACAATTACAAAATAATAAGCAAAATAATTAAATAGCAAAGATAAATAAAATATAAATAAGCAATAATAAATAATAAAGGGGGTTAATTCTAAGTTTACTCGGCAAGACATCGCATCTTGTGCCTACGTATCCTTACGGGAGTGGAATCAGAGTAATCGTAGTTCCCCTCAATAGGGAGGTTAGAAACTTCTTGACTGTGGTCAAGGTCTCAAGGGGAATAAACGCATCTTAAGGACACGCTTACGTGGAGTGTAGAAACTCCAAATCTATACGTTGAAATGTTAAGTTGTAATTAGGGTTAAATTAGGGATTCCACGGCGGGAAACCCTAAAATGAGCGCGGCGGCTCTTTGACCTAATGCTAAGGGTAAAATTGTAATTTTGCCTGCGGCGAGGCATTTGTGAAAATTAGGGTTTGTAGTTTGTAGTTTTGAGGATTTGAAATTGAATGTGTGAAGTTTTACGGACTATTGGCGCGGCGGCCAAACAGTTAGACCTAACCTTCGGATGTGTGCAATGTGACAGAAATAATAGTAAATGCGTGAGATAATTGAATCATGCAAACAGAGAGATAATGTCATAATTTAAACCATGCAAGCAGAAATTTAAAGGCAGAATTTAAAGAGCGTTTGTTAAGTTCGCGAGGTTACATGAGAGGAGCAGATACAATATGATAATGAAATTTGAATTGAACAATAATAAAATAAATAACGGTTCTAATTATTATTTTAAAAAAAAGATTTTAGTTATTATTTTAAATTTATCTAAAAAAAAGTTTTTTTTAAAAATAATAGGTTTTCATATTAATTTGGAAAAGATGTTAATGTTATTTATTTTAAAAAAACAGATTTTTATATTATAACAAATTTTAATAAATTAATGATAACAATAACAATAATAATAGTAATAATAATGATAATAATGATAATAATAATAAATAATGATAATAATAATAATAATAATAATAATAATAATAATAATAATAATAATAATAATAATAATAAAGCAATAATGAATTTTAAATGTGCCAAATAACCCAACAATGTTGCTAACGCAGAAATGCGCTCATCGCAACCAGATCTAAATCGGACGAAACAAAATTTATCGCAAAGAAAAAGAAATTAAGCAAAAAATAGTATTATTGCTCACACAAAAATGCGATCATCGCAACCAGATCGAACTAACACAAATGTCACGCGTCATGCACACAAATGTGCAAACATCGTATCGACATAATTCGATCAAAAATCTTATATATATATAAACTCTAACAATTTAAAAATTATATATATATAAACGTAACAGTAATAGATAAAGAAAAAGAAATAACGGTAATAGATGAAGAAAAAGAAATAACGGTAAAAGATGAAGAAAAAGAAACAACAGTAATAGATGAAGGAAAAGAAATAACGGTAAACGATGAAGAAAAAGAAACAATAGTAATGGATGAAGAAGAAAACTAAATAACGGCAAACGGCACTCACTCCTCTTAGGTTTTTTTTCATTCTCTCCCTTTTTCCAACAAGGCAACACATGTATATATAGGGAACAAATTAGGGTTAACACCAAATTGTCAATAATGTCCCTAAAGCCCATTTTAAAGCCCAAACTAAATAATTAGTTAAGAAAAAATAAAATTTAAATAATTTAAAATAATTAAAATAAACTTAAAATAAAAACTAATAATCCTATTGATTCCTAAAATAAAAAATATTATAAAAAGAACAAAATTTTTTTCAATATTTTTTATTTTATGATTTTTTGGATATTTTTATGAATAATTTGGAAAAAAGTGAAAAAAATAATATTTTAAAAAATGATTTAATTAAAATACGAAAATAATAATTAAATAATAATAAAAAACTATTTTTGTTATTTTTTTAATGAAAGATAGAAAAATTTAGAGTAAAAATAATAAAAAACAAAAAAAAGTGACAAAGGTGAGATTCGAACTCTCAACCTCTCACACTCATAACTCCTTACACATGTCCTCCTGCCAATTGTGCCATTTTTACTTTTTAGAAAAAAAATGCATGCCATATGATATTTACCTGCAAAAAGTCAAACGACTACACAAATTTGTTAGTAATTGATTAAATGCAATGAAATGCGACGACAAATCTTAGGGCAAAATTTGGGGTATTACAGTTATTATGATAATATTTCTCACCCAACCTCTCTTTGATGTTGGCAAAAAAAAAATCATGAAGTTTGACTTTGGTTTGACCACAGTTGACCTCAGTTTGACCTTTTAACTGCATTGACTGCTTTTGACTTATCTGATCATCTGACTGAGCAAACTTTTGAGAAAAGTCTTGAAATTTGACATGGGGGTTCTTATACACATATAAGATGTTATGAAGCTCACTTGAAGTCTTGGAAGTCCATTTAGCCTGATTAAAGTCAAAACCCTAGTTTTGGATGCACTGCTTAGGAGGTGCATTGTCTGAGGGAATTGTCAACTCTTCTGACCAATTGTGAATTTTGTGAACCTTGTGAACCTTCTTGGAACACAAAGTCTTGTATTGTGAGGGCAAATTTTGGGGTGCAACAGACAGTCAAAACTCTCAAACTAGCCAGTCCTCCACGAGATCCTGCTGAGCCTCCTATCGGGGGTGTTTCGATTCCACACACCGTTCTTATCGAAAGTGACAACTCTAGTCCCGCTGACGAAGAAACTAAGGTATGTTTTGTGTCTAACTGTTTCTCAAGAACCTGATCTATTTTCTCCTGCCTTTTCTTATATCTGTTTCTTTATCTAGGCTGATGCTGGAGGCTCGAAGCCTACCCCACTCAAGTCTCCTTCGTCGGCCATTATTTTGAACAGCCAAGGTGAGCCTACCTATCATCCCACATCTGATTTGGGCTCTGGTATGAGTTCTCTTAGAGAGATTAATAAACCTGAATTTACCACAGTTCCTCTTTCACCTACCAAAACAACTACCCAGCAGTCTCAGACTGATGGGTCTGATCATGAAGAAGACAATGCCCCACATAATCTTGACGTAGCAGATGAAGAAGACACTCTTATGGAGGAGGATGCAAATTTGGCTAACACAAATAGTTCCCCTCTAGATCAAGTGACTGTTGCTGGTGATATTAAGGTAGCAGAGGAAACAAATGTCGTTGAGGATGAAACTATGCGTCAGTCAGAGCTGGATGGGTCTAGTGACGAAGGCACTGGGGATGAAATGGAAGGAAATCAAATAGAGGATGATCAGGGCAAGGAAGAGAAGCCTGGGGATCAAGGAAAGGGAAAGAAGCCTGAGAATCAAGGCAAGGAAAAGAATCCTAAGGATCATCCCATCGATGAACCTGCCCTTGTCAGAGTGACTGATACTTCAACCGCTGCTGCCCCTAAAGAAAGTGAAGTAGTGCTTATCAAGGGTAAGGGAAATATCACTAAGGCATAACTTGATGCCCTAAAACTTTCCAATCCTCGATAGTACATCAAACTTCTCCTAAGCAAATGGGGCAGTTCTTCTGGTAAGGCCCCCAGCACCTCAACTTCTGAAGACCAGGTCTCGAGCAAACCAATAGAGAGCATTCTTGACAAAATCAAGGGGAAGATCTTCAAAGGGGATCTCTTCTCCCTTTTACAGATGGAAAAAGTCATTCATCTGTCTTTGAAGACTCTTCTTCAACAAGTGGGCCTTCATTCGATCTCTTCTGAAGCTGTTAGTGTTATCCTGGAAGTTGGTACTTTAATCGACCAAGTACATGGAGACCTCTGACTGCTGCCCCAAATTGAGAAAGCTATTTCGACAAAGGCTGGTAGTGAGGCCGCTGCTTGGACCGCTTCTGTTGAGTCTGAGAACAAGATCTCAGAGTTGGAGGAGAGAAAGCAGAAAAACCAACAAGAAATCGCCACCCATAAGAAGAATATTTCATGTTGGGAGCGAAAAATCAAAAAGCTTCACAACAAGATCTCGAAAGCTAAGAAGAAAAATACTGAATTATCTTCCTTTGACGACTTCACTCTATCAACTAAGCTCGAATATGCCATCACCTTTGCTGAGGAGGCCCGACATTTGGAAATAGAAGTTACTCAAAATTAGACAAGACCTCGTGTCAAAAACGCCTTGAGCTTCAAAGGTCGAAATATTTCAAGATGCGGGAAAATCTCTCTTTCTAGTTCATTATGACCTTTTTTAATGTTTTATCTTTTGCTGGCTTTTGTGAGCCATTGTTTTAATTTCATGTTGTAATGTACTGAGCCATTTTGGCATATTATATTAATACCATTTATGGCTTTTTATTCTATGTTTAACATTACTCTGTTGATATTTTCACCTCCTGAAGCGCAGACTTGTATTTTTTCAAATACTTGCCATTTACTTTTAATACTCTCCTATCTTCATTTAGTTCTTCTACTTCGTACGCTCCATTGAAGAAAACCTTCGAGACTTGGAATGGGCCTTTCCATTTTGGGGACCATTTTCCTAAAGACCCGACCTTTCGATCCATAGGCAGGATCACCCTCCACACCAAATATCCAACCAAAAAGGTCTTAGCCTTAACCTTCTTGTTATATGACTTCTCTACTCTTTTCTTCTGCCTTTTCAAAAGTTCCAAAGCCTTAAGTCTTTCCTCATCTAGATCCACCAACTCATCAAGCATCATGTCCCAGTAAATTTCATGAGGGATTTCATGATGTCTCTGAATCCTAACCGATTGTATGTAGATCTCGGTAGGAAGTACTGCATTGTGCCCAAAAGTCAGTCGATAAGGAGTGCTATTGGTTGCTTCCTTGGGGGACGTTCGACATGTCCATAGTGTCATATCCCAAATTTGTCCTACTGGTATACGCCTTCATCTTTGCATCCATTCGGTAACTATATTTAGAAAATCCAAAAATATGTTGCCACTGCTTGTGGTTCAAGGTTGTGTAAGGTGACTCAGGCAAGTGATGAGTATTATTCAGTGATTGTTGACCTAATCTCGGTTATGCAAAGTTTGGTTCTAAGATTAAGGTTCGGGTATGATTCATTCAAGTGGTGCAGACTTGAGCCTTTAATTAAGGCTTATACCTATTTAAGCTGTTTGTGTGTGAGTCAGACTATCAGGTTGTAGTAAGTGCAGATGTTTCATGGCTGAGAATCGTTAGAGATTGGCACATTTACAGTCACGGCTTTGGACAATACAGCTCATGTTTTAAGTCATATTCTATTAATTTCAAGGCACAATTGGATCATAGTCGAAAAACTTTGGTTTATCAATACTCATATGATTAAATTCAAGAATTTATGCATCAATGATCTCATTTGTTTCAGGGCTCTAATGAATCTGGATGTCTAATTTGTTTCGTCGGCACTTCCTCAAGACTAATGGTTTCAAGGTGGACTTCTTTGGTTCAAGTCAGGTAGACCATTCATTCAAAGTAGTTGGAAGTTTAATTTAGGCATGTCAGATTCAAGATTTTGTAATTTTTTTGGCTAAAAGCTAAATAAAAAATTAGTTAAGATAAAAGGAGGGCTCATGGTCCATCTCAAATTCATAACATTTTTTTGCCAAATCCCATTACAAGAAAAATCACAAAGAGGCCATGTTATTTTTTAAGCCTATTACATGAATAAATGAAATATCAAGAGCCTCAAAATCACACGGCCCATCCCACTTCAAAACTCACATCATGCAAGCTCCATGACTCAAGAAAGGGGATCCCACAAGCTTCTGAGGTAGAAAAGAGGAAACCGTTGCATTTACAACCACCTAGGTTGGGGAAATGAACTTCATGTGAGCTATCCCAAAATCATGCCAGTCGCTCGTCTTACGCTACAACCCAACATAATTGAAATGTGTGATTAATGGACAAGACAAAAAATCTCAAATGGACAAGGCAATAGAAAATAGCTTGTGATAAATTTGAAAAAAAAAAAACAGAGCCACCGTTTCCGCGCTTCACCTTTCGCAACGCACCTACCCGTACGAACATGACTTAACCGCAAAGGCACCAGCAGTATACCTATGACGGTTTCCATACAGCATTCCAATTCCTCTAAATCGTGAGATTTCAGAATATCACTTATATTACCTAAAAAAAAGAAGATTTGAAGGAGGGATATGTTAAGCTTGTTGAATTCCAAAAGAAGTTTGATGAAAACTTAACCAAACTCATGGAGAAGTTTTAGACATGCAGTGTGGTGCTCCTTGATACTCACTTGAGACATCTGAATTTGATTGGGAGTTGTATGTTGTTATTAGATGTTTCATAGCAGCTAGTTGGGTTTATATATCTGATGTGTCTCGTCTGTAGTGGAGCTTCATATGAATATGTAATTCCAATTCAACCGTGAGAATGGAGAAATAAGTGCTGGTTAATGATTTGTTTTCATAGCCTGATGGTCTTGGAGTTTTTATGAATAAATTCACAGCAAATAGCGGTTCTGCAAAAAAAAAAACTCGAATACAAACATGCATAAAAACCACAGCTAAAAAAAAGAAACAAACTCCACAACCACTGCACAATAGACAATACGTACGCATACAAAAACGACAGCCAGGAGTATGATCATTGAAGCAAACACACGTGAACTGTAAAGAAGTTGTTGCTGATGCCTTGGGGGTCGCTGAGATCCCGAGAAAATGAAGCTCCTGCGATGAAAGCTGATGCCGGTAACTTTGCTGTTCAAGCCATGTGGCAATTTCCTACAACGCACCAGTGCAAAGTTCAAGCCAAATTGCAACCTGCAGATATCCACCATTCACTAATAAGGGAAAGAAGCTAACATAAATAAATGGTGTTCCAAAGTGCTCTCGGGTGACAAATTGCCTAGAATGTCTATTATTCACTGCATCACGGAAACTCATTTGGGCCTAACAATTCATCATGTGAATATCTTCTCAATTGGTTAGAGACTCAAGTCCTGCAACACCTATTATTATAACAGACCCAGAATGTCATCAACAACAAGTTTGATATTGTGGCAAAATTCACCTCCCAAAAACGCGCAGTACCGGAAAATAACCTCTAGCATTCCTCCTGTTTCTGGGAGCAAATTCAGACCTGCAGGGGAAACCAGTCATGGTTCATTAACAGTCACATGCTAACCAATTTTTTTTAAGAGTTGTTAAATACCTTCAATTTTGGCCATCTTCAATTGTAGTTTAGGCAGCAATGGTTGGATATGATGCCAAGTTTTAACCCTCAAATCCGAAAACCAGAGATGAAATCCATATGAATCACAACTGCACCAAAGTCATTATCAAAAGCAAACCAAGACAGAATCATGCCAAAAGGAAACAATTAGCTAAAATTAAGTTGTTCATGGCATATTGTAATGGCAGAAAATCACTAAAAATGTTGAAGTAGAAAGAGTAAGGTTTTATTTCTAGTGAACATTAACACGTACCTACGGTGAAGAACAGGGCAAAACATGGTTCCATATCCTTGAACTAAAACTGTCATTCTCAGACCATATAAAATCCACGACTTTTATTTGCAAAAGCCATAATGTCAGACCTCAAACACCACGCAGCGAGCCCAACCAATCTCGCTCCAAGCCAAGACAAAACTTGTGGGACCATACCGTACAACCATGGAACAAAAGGCACAATTGTAGCTGTGAAAAAACGTACGACCATTTGTGAAACTCCTTCCATTTTTACCCTTCTCCATCTGATATAAAGAAGAGACAAAAATTGTTGAGAAAAAACCTAGCCGCCACCTTCTTCAATAACTCTCCTCTTTTCATAACTTCAATTCAAAAAAAACAATAACAACAACTCTCTTCTTCAAAACCTGCCGCAAAATCCTTACTTACCTTCACAAATCTCAATCAACCCTAACTCTTCTTCTTAGACATTTCCTTCAAACCAAATCCTCTTCAACTATTGAACACAAAACCTACATCCCTCTTCAATCTTCAGAAAGTCATCTCTAACTTTCTCTTCATAACAAAACATCCCTCCAAATCACATAACTCGACAAAACCCTCAACTCTAAATAGCTATTAACCTCGCCTCTTTCTTTCTTCATTACTACCACAAACTACCATCTTCACCTTCTCCACGGAAACCTAGCAACCCAGATCCGGAAACTCAACCAGGCCCATTCAGAATAGAAACCGTAAGAAGAAGAGGAGAAGAAGAACAAGATTGAAACACAAGGTTGAGATGAGACAAACCACGTGAAATTACCGAACAGAGAAGGTCGCGGTTGGATTATTTTCCTTCGCCACTTATTGTTCTTCTTGCACTGTGTTGGTAATGATATTCGCTTTTAAGACCTGATTTTCGTCAAAGCCATAGCTTTTTTCCGTTTGGATTGGATTGCCTTTTCTTCAACGAATGGTTGACTCTGTTTCACCTTAGATCCTTTCCATTGTTTTTTCTTTTTGAAGGTGGATAAGTCCTTGGCTTTGTGGGTTGACTCTGCGTTTGATTTAAGGAGATGATGGGCCTTCGACTGAAGCCCATATGATTCTCACTTTGTTTTCACACCCCTGTTATATGGATTTCTTTTTATTTAATTTTGAAAATTATTTTATTAAGTTTTTCTAAGATAAATAATGATTTCTTTTCTTATTTCCTATTTAATTCACTCCTGTTTGTTTGTCGAAAGACTTGGTTTTAGTTAAGTTTTTGAATTTCACTTTGTGATTAATTTTCGATTTCATTTTTTCGGTCGATGACGGGACCTCCGTAAACCGTTATTGGTCAAACTATTGATAAATAACGTTGGATCTGAGACCAACTTCTTTTTAACTTCTCATTTTCAATTTTATCGATTTTTATCTACTTTTATTCATTTTATTCGTTTCTTTATCACTTTTTAGTCAATGACAATTTTTACAAATTATTATCGGTCAAACTATTGATAGATGATAATTTATTCGAGACTATTTCATTTTCTATTTGATTTCCGCTTCATTTTCGTTCTTATTCATTTTTCCGATCGATGATGTCTTCCGATTCGTAAGCGTCGTGTATCGAAGTCGATAACTTTCTCGATTTCAAATCTATGGAGAATGACCATTTGGGTCATTTTCCCTACTTTGGGATCGTGATAGGATACCTTTGATTAATCGACATTTTGTTTACGATTAAAGACGAGATCCCGTCTGTGCGACACGATTAAATTGGTGAATGATTCTCAATATCATTTCTCCATCTTGTTTTTTAGCACGGAAATTAACTCACGCGACCTCCTATAGACCGACTTTCAATTATACGTCGAGCTATGATGGTTTAGCGTTACATTTGCCCCGATTTAATTCGTAACCTTACTAACTACTAGCTTTATATTTCAGTCAGAATATTATTGTGGATATTATTGTTATATTATCTTGCTATATTCATATTGTTCATACTCATTCTTTTCTTATTCACTCACATATAATCGAAAACACATAATAAACTATCGAAATCCTAAAATCCGAATTGGTGGACTGTTGTATCATTGGTTATTTGCAGGAACCCTAATTTTGAGTCGTTCTCGACTTTGCTCAAGGCGTAGTTTAGGACACAATGCACACACACGACTTTCTCTTAGGCTACCTGACAATGAGACCCTTTTATTTCGTGCAATCCCGTGTAACTTACATGTACCCCTCTCCCATTCTGATGTATGTTTCGTATTTCTTTGATTATTAGTTTATCTCCTAGGAGCACCCATAGGGACTAGAGCGGATTAAACTATTTTCAAACTAATTCTCGATTCGTCATCGAGCCATTTTCAAACACCTTGTAAGTCGAGTGCTCATACGCATTCGCCATCAACCTATTGCACACAACTCAACCCTTGATGCGTAAATCAAGTAGGTCCAACACATTTTGCATGCGATAACAAGTCAAACCATTGATCCAACGTCAAGTGGATTTTCATAACAAACTATCAATCAATTAAAAAATATTCAATTCTTTTCAAGGTGTAAGGAGTAGGTTCAAGTCTTTGATCTTGCTTTCGGTTGTTTAGATGCGAGTTATCTTATTCGTGTGTGAGCAATTGACGCCTTTAAATAACATTAACAACCCGATATCGTTCAACCATTGTCCATCTACTCATCCTTCCAAACGTCATTTCAAACTCAAACAACTTTCTTTTCACGATGAAAAAGAGAGGGTTCCAAGTCTTTGGTTCGCTCTCTCGACTACTTGGGTCCGAGAAGCCTTTCTTAAGCTTCAAGTAGTCATCATCCGATCAACCTCACCCATTCAAACAACCTTCTTTTGCAATGAAAAAGAGAGAGTTCCAAGTCTATGGTTTGCTTTCCCGATTGCTTCGGTCCGAGAAGTATTTCTTAAGCTTCAAGTAATCATCATCAATTCAACTTCACCCTTTCAAACACAATCTTATTTCTCACGATGAAAAAGAGAGTTCTAAGTCTTTGGTTCGCTCTCCCGATTACTTGGGTCCGAGAAGTCTTTCTTAAGCTTCGAGTAATCATCATTCGTACCCACTTCAAACCCATTCAATCCCGTTTCTTTTCATGGTTGTTACCACGAACTACGAATGCTCTGATTCTTCATTCACTCTTGAATGTAAGATACGTAGGCACAAGATTGTGATGATCTTGGCGAGCACAATCCCCTTCATTTTCCGTTTCCCTCCATCCTTTCTCGTAGTCGAACTACGAGAGCTCTGATTTCTCATTCTCGTCCGAATGAGTATACGTAGGCACAAGGGCCCCAATCCTTAGCGAGCACCCTATCTTCTATCCATCCCCTTTCCCCTAGCGTCTTTAGCCTTTACAGTATCCTTTTAGTATTTAGTATTGAGAAGAGAAGAATTAAGCTTAGCTAACAGTCATCACAACTCGAATTTAGAGGTTCCCGTTGAGTACAACGGACGTGAGGGGTGCTAATACCTTCCCCTCGCGTAACCGACTCTCGAACCTAGGAATATCGTTGCGACGGTCGTGTTTCTTCCGCTTTTTGAGGTTTTCTCAATATTTTCCTCTCCCGTTTATTCGGGAAGAATAAAGTTCGGTGGCGACTCTGTCGAACCACATTTCCGCGCCTTTCGCGCAAGGGTCGTATGTTCGAATGAAATTTTCGAGGTGCGGCACATAGGATCTGGTCCAACATTTTTTTTGCCAATTTTTTGGTTTACTCCCCACTTGCTTTTATATCAAACCAATTACTACCTTGTTTGCTGCCTCAACTTGGCCATTCGCTTGGGCGTAATAAGGCATCGAGGTTAAGAGCTAGAATCCTATCTCTTTGGCAAACTCCTGCATCTTTCGACCAGTGAACAGTGACCGTTGATCTGTTGTGACTGTTTCTAGCAGCCCAAACCTATAAATAATATACTTCTGAGTAAAATCGATGACGTCTTTTTGATCTACTTTTGGCAAAGGTATTGCTTCGATCCATTTCGTGAAGTAATCTATTCCCACCAGGATATACTTTTGGTTTTTAGAGGACGCTGGTCGGATCTCCCCAATCAGGTCCAAGGCCCATCCTCTGAAAGGCCAACGCTTAACTATAGAGTGTAATCCGCTCACTGGGACGTGTTGTATGCCAACATGGACTTGACATTCCTGGAAACCCTTGGCGAACTCAATGCAATCCTTTAACATAGTAGGCCAATATATGCCTTGGCGAAATAATAGTCATTTCATCTTGTGGCCTACTTGGTGTGCCCCACACGTTCCACTATGGACTGAGGACAACGCCAAGTATACCTCAGATTCACTAAGGCATTTGAGTAGAACCCCCTCAGATGTTTTTTTGAATAATTTGTTGCCTAGAAGAACATAGCTTAGTGCTTGATACTTAACTTTTCGTTCTGCAGACGCTGAAGGGTTTCGAAGGTATTCGACCAAAGGTTTCCTCTAATTTTTGTCCGTCAAACCCTCCACTGTAAAGATTTTGAAAGTTTCTTCATCAGCATAGCCATATTTTGTTGCTTCTAGGTCTGATTGTCTTAGGCCCACAGACACGACCTTACGTCTAGCCTCGATTACTTCCTGCAGGTCTTCTTTCGAAACCATATATCCAGAGGCAATTTGTGCCAATTCATTGGCCACTTGATTCTTTAGTCGCGGTATATGTCAAAAAATTGACACCTCGAATTTCTTGAGTAACCTGTTGGCTATTACAAAGTATATAATGAGATTCTCTATGACACATTTGTACTCCTTTGTTAATTATTTTATAACCAACTCCGAGTCTCCCATTATTTCGACTCGGGTTGCCCCCAATTCTAACAAAATTTCAAGTCCTGCTATTAAGGCCTCATATTCAGCCTCATTATTGGAACACAACCCTTCGACTTTGTACTTAATTTTTTTTTGGAATTTTATCAGGCGAAATAATCAATAGACCTATGCATGTTCCGTTCTTATGGCTGGAACCATCGGAGTATAACTTCCAAGGTTCTAGCTCGATGTAATTTAGGACATTTTCGTTTATAGAGTGGTTGACAATAAAGTCTGCTATTATTTGTCCCTTAACCGCCTTCAGCGGTTTGTAAGTTAAAGAATACTCAGTTAAATCTAATGCCCATTTACCAATTTGACTATGCAAAATAGGCTTAGACAACATATGCTTAATAATATCAAAATGCGAAGAAACATACACATCAACTAGTTATATATATTGCTTTAACTTTGTACATGAGAAATATAAACATAGACATAGCTTTTCTATCTCACTATATCTAGTTTCTGCATCATTTAAAATCCTACTAAGGTAGTAAATAGCCCTTACGATGCCATTCTCATCTTCTTGGGCTAACATGCTCCCTAGAGTCTTGTTTGATGCTGATATGTACAACCTTATGCTATTGCTCCTACATGGTGGCGAAAGTACTGGAGGACGAGTCAAATAGTCTTTGATTTTGTCGAATGTCTCCTGCTGATCTTTCCCCCATTCGAACCCTTCTTTAGTAACTCGAAGCAACGGTGAGAAGGCCTGCATTTAGCCGCTTAGGTTTGATATAAATATTCTTAAGAAGTTTATTTTTCCTAGTAGCGACTGTAACTCCTTCTTGTTCGACAGTGCTTTCGCTTCCATGATGGCTTTAGTCTTATTTTGGTTGATCTCGATCCCCTTCTTGTGGACCACAAAACCCAAGAAATCTCCCGCTTGCACAAAAAATGCACACTTTAGAGGATTCATCTTAAGACCATGTTTCCTCATCCTTATAAAGGATTGTCGAAGATGGTCCACATGGTCTTTTCCTGACCCTGATTTCAACACAATGTCATTAATATATATTTGCATGAAGGATTATATATAATCATGAAAAATTGAGTTCATTGCCCGCAGATATGTTCCCCCAGCATTTTTTAGGCCAAAAGGCATCACTACCCACTCGTAAGTGCCTAAGGCCCCGGGACAATGAAAGGCTGTTTTGGGAACATCATCCTCTACAATGAAAATCTAATTATAACCAGAGTATCCATCTAGCATGCTAAGGTACTCATGGCCCACGACAGAATCGACTAGCATCTCCGCCACAGGCATCGAATACTCATATTTAAGAGTCACTGAATTTAGATCCCTAAAGTCTATACAAACCCTTAAAGACCAATTTTTCTTAATGACTGGAACAATGTTGGCCAGCCATTCACCATACCTGGTCGTGCGGATGAACCTGCATCGGAGGAGTCTTTCGACTTCCTCCTTTATTTTGGAGAGAATTTCTGGAGCGAAACGCCTTAGGTTCTGTTTGAATGGCTTCTTCCCAGGCTTGATCGGTAGTTTGTGTTCGACAAATTGCCTCTTCAAACCAGGCATCTCATCATAATCCCAGGCGAAACAGTCTTTGTATTCTCGCAGTAATTGGATAATTTCGATCCTGAGTTGAGAGTCAAGATTGGCACTGATATATGTTGGCCTTTTAACTGTCCCTTCTCCTATATTAACTTCCTCCAATGGATCCTGTGCTAGCATTTTGACATCGTTCGCCAGTGGATCTTTTTTGAATTCTAGAGGCTCTTCATCATAAATAGCATTGAGCCTTTGGTCTTCGTGTTGAATCTTATCAGGTGGTTCTGGGTCGAAGTCTTTGCCAGGACCTTCTTGATAGGATTCCAAATTGTCCTTTTCAACCATCTTGTTGTTGGCAGCCTCCAAGGCCGCTTGTAGTTTAGTTTCGGCCACGTAGGCCGAAATTCTTTGTAGCGCTTCGAATTTAGTCATCGTCACCGAATTCGTTTCCCCACCCTATGGGGTACACTAGAGTTGCACCAAGGTATGAGAGTCTCTCAACTGGCACGTCCTTATCCCAACAGAAACTATCTACGGGATGCAAATATATTATGAGCAGTATGTTTCGTCGTTTAGCGCAAACTCGAAATCTGTCGGAGCACATGGACCTATGCTAGTCAGGTGCTTGTCGAACTGCCTTTTTTCGAGGTGGTTTATGGGTGCCTTAAAGTACCCTTGATCAACTTTGATGTTCTCGACGATTCCGCCTGGTCTCCAAACCGCCAATCATTGGTGCATTGAAGATGGTACCGCACCAATGCCATGAATCCACTCCCGCCCAAGCAGAATATTATAGTTGGCCTTCGTTTCCACCACCATGAAGACGGTAGTTCGTGTTATTGTTCCGACTGTTAAGTCCACCTGTATAACTCCCATGGTCGAACCTACTTTTCCTTCATAGTTTGACAAGACCATGTTGTGTGGTTTTGTATTGGTATCATATTTGCCGATTTTATTTAACAAGAAATGTGGCATCAAGTTCACTGTCATGCCACAATCCTCTAAAATTTTATTAATTGGCACATTTCCACCTTCCCTGTAATATAAAGGGGTTTCAAATGATTCTTCATCGCTTCTGTCAACCGTTCAAAAAAAGCATTTTGCTCTTATCCATTATTCATAACATAGTAGCACACAGGCCTGTGTGCCGCCATTTCTGCCTCTGTGTGGGCATCGAGATTTTCGACTTCTGAAATTCTGTCAAAATCCCTTGGCATCACTAACACTACATTGACCAGCAACTTCAAAGAATCGTCGAAGTTGGAATCGAAATTGTCTGTCATTTCGTCATCAGCTTTGACTGGATTTTTCTACTCTGCTACCTGGGTAGGGAATAATCTCTGCCCCATAGGTGCTTTCCCAATCATCTTCGATTGTCCCTCTTTATTTTTAACAGGGGCATTAGTAGTAGACTCTGCCTGATTCTTCAGTGAGCCTTCCCTGAGGGCTTTCCTCTTGCGCTGCTCCCGTCTCCACTGCGATCGACACATGGGATTCTTGCCCTTATATTTCTCATATATATGGGCGGTTTTGGAGGACTGAAACTCCTTTCGATAGGTAAATGAAGACCCTCGATTGACCTCGAAGTTTGTCCACTTCTGTCGTCCTTGTTGTCTGTCTTCGTTAGGTTTCACCCATTTGCCATTAGCAGTTTCAGCAACGGGTTTGAAGCTAGTGGGTCTAGCTCTTGGGGCCCTGGTGTGAGGCTCAGACCTTCTTGGGAGATTACCCCGAGAGTTGAACCTGGATTTCTCCCTACCTTATTTTAATCTACGCGTCCCTTCCAATTTCTGGGCCACTTTCTTGTCGAAGATGGCGCTACACCTAGGACATAACATTACACTGGACCCTTTCCCCTGGAAACGGTGAAGAAAATCGACAATTGACTCTTCGTGTCCTGGGTAAGCTACTTCGTTGAGTTCCTCCTGACAATTTAATTCACTATCTCCTATGGTTTCATGCTGAGTTATTTCCACCATGTTGACATCGACACCTTGGCTCAGATCGAGCTTTACCAAGCCCAACCCTTGGTGGCCTGGTCCATCTCGACGAAGCTATCAGCAGTTTCCTTAGTCACCATTACCAAACTTGGATTCTCCATGTCTTTTGAACTTAGATCGTCAATAATTTGGTCGAGGCCATCAATAGCCAACCTCACACAATTCTCTTGTCTAAAACCCATAACGACCTTTGCCATTACAGTCACATCCACGAGTTCATCAGTAACCTCTAACATGTTGATCGAAAAATTGTAGCCATCAGTAGCTTCGACCATGTTGATCTCCGTAGGCTCTGTATATTGGGCGTCTGCCACCTGTAGGGGGTCTGTGTCGACCTTCATTTGACTGCTGGCTTTCTCCCCAAATTTCAGTCTTCTTTCTTGGATTGCATTTTGAACCAGATCCCTGAAAAGAAAACATTGAGACGTTTTATGACCCAAAAAATTATGGTATTTACAAAACCCTCTTTTTTTCCTTTGTTCAAAAGACAGTATTTTAGCACCAGGTGGCACTATCATTTGCCCATCTTTAACTAACAAATCAAAAATTTCATCACATTTCGTGATGTAGAAGGTATATGTTTTCTTTGGGAACCTATCGTTCTTTTCAGATTCGACGACACTTTTCCCCAGTGGGGGAGCCAATACTCTGCAAGCGTAGGGGGGACCTTGCTTTAGTTCAGCAAGATCTACCTCACTTTCGTCAAAATATAAGGGGTCTTCACGTATACCCTCAAAGTTTTCATTTATATTCGACAAAAGCTACTTTCTTGCTTTAGTTGAACTTGGTCTTTTCGTCTTTAAGAAGTTCCAACTGTCGGACTCTATCGGCTAATTGAGCCATGTCCCTTAGGTATTGGGTGTCTAACTTCTTTCTAATGGAATATTCGAGGTCCCCTGCGGCCATTTCGACTAACTCATGTTCAGGCACCTGGGTGAAACATCTAGCCTTGAGAAGTCGAAACCTATTGAGGTACTCTTCGATTGGCTCAGAAAAATTACGTTTCACACTAGCAAGTTCCTTTAGACTAATCTTGGTTTGGCCCATATAAAACTGTTCATGGAATAAACGTTCCAACTGGGTCCAATTACACACTGAACTGAGGGGTAGCGTTGTAAACCAAGTGAAGGCATTTTTAGTGAGAGAACTTGGGAAATATTTTATTCTAAGGCTCTCATCATTGGCTATCTCTCCTGCCTCGATTATATAATGAGCCACATGTTTGACAGTAGATTTTGTCGTATCTCCTGAAAACTTAGTGACTTTGGGCACTTTCGTTCTAGGAGGTAACTCGGCCTGAAGGATGCAACCCACTATTGGAGATGTATAGTTTGGCCTAGTGAATTCAGTGTTTACACTGTTTCGAGCCATGATTCTTTCGACCATGGCTGCTAAGTTGTCATCGACAGCCATGTTATTACATCGAACCTGCTAGACGACATTATTTGCGTCCTGGTTACGATTCACTATTACTACTCCTGGGTCCCTTTCCCCTGGGATTGGTACCTGGTCCCTTAGGGGTTCGACTCTGTTTGGTTCAAGCCTGAGAAGTTCGACTCTCCCTTGATTCTCTAAGTTGGGCTCAGTTGGGTTCCCTAAATCCTGTCGTGGCAGGTTTTCCACTAGGGTCTGGTTCCTAACCACATGAGGTACTCCCATAAATTCAGAAAATCGTGTCAACTATGCTACTAACTGTTGCTTGGTTTGATTGGTGTTTTGGATTAATGGTTGAAAGATTTCACCCATGTTCTGGGACAAAGTTTGAACCATTTGCAAATTGCTCTCATCCATTTGCTGTCTTAAACACGCCACCGAAGTATTGGTTAAATTAGGGCCTTACGTCGAATATCCCAGGCTTAGACTTTGGGGATTTTGACCAATGTTCAAACCAGACCCTGATCCTTGAAATGGCGAAGCCATTGCGTTGTCTGAGAATATTGGAGGAGCGTTTTGGAGCCCTTGCATTACAGTTGTGGGCATCCCGTACGAGGGGTTTATCGGTAATTGCTAAAACCCGAGAGGAACAAACTGTCTAGACGGCGAACTTCCTCCTAGTGGTGTTTGGGGATTCGACGCTTGAGGTCCAATAGGCTCCAACATTGGCTGATTATAAGTCCTTACAACTGTCGACCCATGCCTCAATACTGATGGTACTAGTTCCACTCTTGCTAGAGGCACTATTTGCTCTCCGGTCGAAGGTATCGAAGGCGGAACTACATCATTTCTTGGTCCTTCGTCAGAACCGCCTCCTTGAGAGTTAGGGTTGTTTGGCTGATTTATATTTGTCGCCACATTCCTAACGCTTCGTCTTGTTAGTCTCTCTTCGTTTACAGCGGAAATTTTACCACTTCTCAGTAACATAAAACGAACTTTTTTACAAAAGAACAATAAAAATTGCAATTCTGCAAGTTTTGCTTACACTAGTAAAAAAATTTAGCACTATCCCACTGGGCGTGCCATTTTGTTTCCCTTGAAAAATGGAAAACAACCATTGATCTTCCAAATCTAACTTTGGTGACTCACAGGATCGATCAGATTGATCCTAGGACATGTGCTAAAGGTTCTTTATTTTGGAAATTTGTCTAAGTTTCACACTTCGACAGTGTTGCGGTAGAAAAGGCTTTAAGAAGTTCCTATTCGACTAAAATAGAAAGATAAAAATAAAGTTTTTTAGAAGTGAAGAGATAGAAGTCTCAGGAAAGGATTGAGGAAGAAAAATAAAGTAAAGTGCATAGAGGAGGGGAAGAGGCTGCAAGAAAAGTACAGAAAACTTCGTAAAGTTAAACAAGTAAAATAAACTTCATTGAAAAATAAAGATGGTGTGTTTACATCGCGTACATTCTCCTTGATACTCTTTTCTCTACACTCGGATACTTTGGGTAAACTTAGGAGTGACTTGCACAAATAGTAAATTACAACACACTGATTCTATCTCTAGAAACTCCTATTTATAATAGTAAAAAATAACTAACAATAACCACCTAAAGTCATCATCTTCCGACACATGTCACAGCGCATGAAGTCTTTCACCCAACGGGTGCCACTTGTCCTTCTTAGTCATCAGGAAATAAAACTACTCCCTCCATCATTTGAATTTCAAATGCTTAATCGATCTCCAAACAGTATCTCGGTCGAAGGCCAATCTCTCCAAAGTTCATAATTTTCTCTAAGTCCCCAGAACATCTTAACTTCCTCTTTCGAAGATCTCAGGTCTTTCACCAGGCTCTTTACCTCTGAATTAAAAGACTTTAATATTTTAGTAAATATCTTAATCCCTAAGAGGTGTCGAATTTATGAGCTAACACAACCTCAAACACACATCGCTTTAAATATGCATATTCTGGTCTGATGGTCTTGAACAAAATCTAATCTCGAGGAAAAATGAAAGTAGCATACTTTTGGATTTTTTTGAATAAGAATTAGTAGATAGAAGTACAGATGCAAGTAATGTACATGTAGGACAAGTTTAGAGTATGATAAATGCCCCTATCTAATTGGCTTAAGCCTAGTAAGATGAATTGTTAAGACGTTCATTCTTTCCAGATAGAAGTTGATTAGATATGAAGAAGACTCCGAATTTTTCCAAAAAGAAAGAAAATACTTGGGAAATGGAATAACAGATCAATGTCGACCCTCGAGTGAACACTGAATAACTTACAAAGGTCGTCATCACCAAAAGGATGATAACGGAAAGTTCTAAAACCAAAAGGATGATAGTAAACTCACACAACTTGACTTGCAATTACCGAAAGGAAAACAGGAAGCACACACAAACCCTTCATCAAAAGGATGAAAATGAGGTCAAGACTCGCTATTACCAAAAGAATAATAGTAAGTGCACATAGATTTCTGACACCAAAAAGATGGCGGACCTATCACCAAAAGGATGATAGAAAGCAATGTCTTTACTAAATGAATTAATATAACATATGATTAATATATACACAAATGATATCATGTTGTTCAGATAGAGATGAGATACGATACAATAAGGGAAATAGATGATAATATTACTAGTTAAATAGAATAACGTATTGATGACCAATGGTTATTAATGAGAATAAACGTTGATAAAATCCACCCCTAGGAAGTTTTATGAATATTAACAGCAAGATCTAAATTTATTTTATGTAATTTAATTTTCTGCAACCAAACAACTATAAATAATCCTTGCTTAGAATCATAAAAACTCTTGAACCAATCTTTAAACACAAACAATCTCTATCGATACAATAATATTGCATTTACAAATTTCACTACAACAACCATCGACAAAGACAAAGAGATAAGTGTTTAGGGATCTGACTTTTGGATATTGGAATTTCGACGATGTTGAGCTCTCCGTAGTTGACAGGATCGCCGAAGCTTTGAGACGACTAAGGATTTAGTGGAGTCGACTCCAAGATCGGAGCCAGATTTTTTAGTTTTCTTTCTGTGGAAGTTTAGAAAAGCTCTACAATTCTCCGGCAACCATCAAAACATGACACTGAATCCCCTAAAAAATTTCCCTCACCCTACAATGTTCGATTATGTTCAAACAACTTTATTATTGTTCACGTGTATTCCTCCCTTTTAGACAAAAAATGTTTCCCCACCGGTGATGACATCTACTTCAGATACATAAAATCCTCCATCTTTTCCAAAGTGTTGCCACTGTAGATCACACAATAGTTGCGATGAAGAGATGTGAAATGTTCAAATTCATAAATCAAGATTCAAGATACACTTATATTCTAAAATATTATATGCCAACGATTGTTATGTAAAAAATATGAGTTCATCATATTTTGCATAGTTTTGATGAAGACAAAAGCTTATCTTAGAAGAAAGATAAAAAAAGAAAAAGATTGAAATCAATTATCAAAAAATTGGATGAGCTTTAGAAATCAAAGGAGTGATCTTGAAGTTTGAGGTACCAATAGCATTTAATTGGTGTATATATGTTAGGTGCTCAAATCAATTTCATATAAATCATTCCTAACATTTTTGCATGCATTGTTTCAAGTTGAATCTTTTAACTTATAAGATTTTCAAATTTTTGGAAAGGTAAATCGATTTACCTCCCAATGTAAATCAATTTACATACTCTTTACCAAACAAATTTTTGAATTTTGAAAGCAGGCAAGTTGATTTACCTAGTTCATTTTCTCAATTTTTTTGAACGTTATGACTAGGTAAATCAATTAACCTCCTTAGGTAAATTGATTTAACTAGGTATCTTTTGAAAAATTCAGAATCTTTTTCATGCCTCTTTGCACATGTTCATCATACATTTTCTAAATCATTGCAAATTGATCACGAATATTTCTTTGAACATTGCCATTATTTCTAGAGGTATCTTATAAAATATAAATGGTAGAATATTTCAATTGAGGAGATACATTCTGAAGCCGTCTCATGTGTTCCAAGTGGATGATGTACATGTGAGAGATAACTTGACTGTTGAGGTATCACCCATGCGGATAGAGGATCAGGACGTGAAGTAGTTGTGTGGTAAAGAGATTAACTTTGTGAAGGTAGCTTGGGAAGGACCAGCTAATGGAAACGTGACTCGGGAGCTTGAAAACCAGATGAGGGAATTGTATCTGAATATGTTTACTTAAGGTAATTTTCGAGGGCAAAAATTCTTTAAGTGTGAGAGAGTTGTAACACCCCAGTTTTTGAATTGTTATTTTATGTGTTTATTCATGATTTAATTTAATTTAAATTTAATTATTATGTATGATAGTTGAATTAATATGGGTGTAAGGGGTGTGTGACCTAGAGGTGGGAGTGTGGAGAATGATTAGAGATTGGTAGAGATGAGTTAGAATTATTAGAGTCTATTTTAATAATTAAATAATAGTATTTTAATTGAATTATTTAATTAAAATGAGAAAATAGAAGGTTTGGGGCCAAAGTGTGAATTATGAGAAATAGAGGGGAGGAAGGAGAAAGGATGTTAGTAAGTGAGAGGTGAGTTCGTAATTTAAATTAGATTAACCCTAATGATATAAATTAGGGACATAACCTAAGTTTAGGAGTTTTTTATTAGTACGTAGAAACTTTGGAAAAGAGAGAAAGAAGCTAGAGGAAAATGGAAAATTTGGAACTTTTGGTGAGAGGAGACCATTCAAACTAGTTCAGATTCAGATTACTTGCTAGGAATTAAGGTTAGGGGGAGAATGGATTTAATAATTGGTACACTTTTAAGTGGTAGAGTTGAGGAGTCCTTAACCTCAAGTAAGCTTTGTATGATTATGCATGTTTTGTTGTGTTTATATGTGAATTTGAAATTTGGTAATCAATTGGTGTCGTAATCTATTTTTCACGATGAAACTCTTGTACATGTGTGTGGGATAATTTATGTTTTGATGTGTTAATATGTTTTCACCATTGGTTAGTTTTGAGGGTTTTTAGAATCATGATAAAAGGGGTGAATAATTGATGATTATGCTTGCTAATTAATATACATGTATATGTTGTGTGCTGTTAATATGTTGATTCTCTATTGTTTTTTGATCGATTTGAGTACATGGAATAGAATATCAGAGTTCTGATGTAAACTCCATAGCAGAATATGTAATTTTGCACTCTGCATGTCGATGGTGGGTGCCATGGTTCATGACGTAACCCGTCATGAATCCCGAAATCAATTTTGGAGTCGATCGTCACGCAGGTAACTTGTTTGTGTTATGATGTCCATGGAAGAAGCCATGCCCGTGATGGGTAACCTACCATGAGCCATAATTGGGCGTAAATACTTGTTTTGATGATATTAAGTTGCAGATTTTTATTTTCTACTTTTGTTGGTTGTTTGGGTAGTGTTTGCCACTATTTGTTGTTATTTTAATGTGAGTTGACAATTAAATAAATTTTAATCAAAATCATGAAATAATCGATGAATGATGGAAGTGTTTTGAATATGGATGAAGATGTTGTGTTGAACGATTATAAGTTGTGATAAGTATATGTTGTTGTGAGATCATGACAAATAATGTTGATTATGATGTTGTTGTGTTAGTGGATAATAGTTTGAGTACGGAGAGCTAATATCGTTGGATCAATGCATGTTTTATTTATTACCAGGAGGGGACTTTAAACATCATGTTTTTGTTGCATTTATGTGTTGTGACATGCATTTACTATGGTGTTGTTGTTGATGAAAGAGGCAAGTTGTTGTCCGAACAGGGTGGATTAGCGACTTGTCCCGAATCCGAGCAGGGTGGATTCAGAGTTCGAGCAGGGTGAACTAGGTTCCTGAGTGAACTAATTGATGATAATATGGAACAACATGCATATGACACTAGTTCTTATTGTGAGTCTCATTGAATAATTTAAATGATTAGTATGTGATTGTCTCGTGTATGTTGATGGAGTGGGTGTAAGGATGATATTGTTTGAATTTGACAATTGTGTAGATATTTGAATTCTACCTTGTAGTATATGCCTTTAATTTATTGATGTGAATTCTCACCCCCTTTCCTTTGATGTTGTCCACCATGGACATCTTTAAGATCAAAAATTTTATATCTTGGAATTCAAGCCAAGTTCAAAAGATTATTCAAACTCGTATTCATAACTTGTATTGATCACCAAGTGTGTGGTGACATTTATTTGTAATAGAAAGTGGTGTGCTTTCTAAGTATAGTAAATATAAATTGGGTTGCTTTCTTATTTATGTGATAATCGCCATAGTGTTGGTGATTATTGGAGAAAAGTCATTTGAATTGGTTTGATTCAAAGTCCACCATAGTTGTTGGTGTTTTATGGAATAAAGGAAGTGGTGAGCTTCTTTATTCTTGTTAGAATATTGTAGGAGAATTCTTGGTGTGAGTCTTGTACAAAGATCTAACATTAGTGAAAATCTCTCACGAGGTGTAAAGGGACTAGATGTACCCTTGATTGAAAAGGGGAACAAGTATAAATTGTTGTGTTCTTTATTTTTCTGCATTTTACTTCATAAGTTCATCAACATATTTCTAGAAAATAAGAACGTAAGAATCATCTCTTAAAAATGAGAAAAATTCGTATACCTTATTTCAACCCCCTAGGTTTCACTCTATACTTACATGTTAGTCACTATGCTAACAATCAAAAGTTTTTTTAGGCTGCTTCTTTTCTTCGAGTCCATTTGAAATGAACTTGAGGCCTAGGTCAGTTTCATAGATATCTATGATGGGCACCAAATGTACATGTAAGATACACTAGTTGGTAATCCTACAAACGCGGAGCCAGTCAAAGATGCGAATATTGTGAGGGCAAGCTTCCTTTCTTACTTTGTTTTAATGATGTCAAAACTAGCATACTTCGTACTTGTGTATTTTGAACGGTATCACCTTGTCTAAGACATGCCTTCATCTTTTACAAACGTGCATCAAGATCCATATACATGTATTCAGATATTTAGAATCATACTATGTGAAAAATGAGTTTTGAGTAATTTTTTATGCATTAGGTCGACTCACATAGGGTACAGGTCAACTCACAATCAAGAAAAATGGTGTTTGAACCTTTCTGGCATGCTTGCGTCGACCCATAACTTCTTCAGGTCGACGCACACTAAAATGAAAAGTTTTAAAAAGTCTCTTCCATGTATGCGTCAACGCATGGCTCCTATGTAGGTCGACGCATACTGTAAGAAACAAGTTTGAAGGTTTCTGGCATGCACGCATTGATGCATGACTTTGCTGAAGGTCGATGCATAGACTACTTTTGTGTGCAGTTTTGTATTTTGTCTTGTTCAGGATGACTAACAGCTTCTGTAGGTCGACCTCTAACGTGTATTCACTCATTTTTCTGTATCTTTGTGATCTCAAAATCAATTTTTTCTGTTATTCATTCATGCTCATATATATTCTCATATGCATCATTTTGGAAGATACATTGCTTTGCTCTTCATTTTCTCTCTCACAATTGCATTCATCAATAATCACACAAAATCATCTTTGTTGATCTGTGCTTTGTCAAGAGCGATAACGTCCAAACGTAGGATTTTTAAATCGAGTTTGGGTAAAGATTTAGTGAGAGTTTCTTGGATAAAACCTTTAGGGTTTTGTCCTCCAAGATCTTGAGGGATTTGGGGGTTTTTGCACAAATCTTTGCATTATAGATTCAGCCGAGTAAAAGACTTGAAGAACGGCGGGTTCGTCAAGTGAGTAACAGTAATCAGAGGATTATTTTGAAAGATTTGGGGTCAAATATCTTGCAATCAAAATCATCCGAATGAAAGACTTGAAGAACAGAAGGTTCGGTCAAGTGGGTAGCGGTAACCAGAGGTTTGTTCAAAGTGTTTGATGCACTTGATTCAGCTGGAATCAATGGGAGAGAAGTGGTTAGAATCAACTTCAACAATTGGGTTAGACTGTTGGTTAGCTAGGATTTCTCTTTTAATTGAATTTTGCAAACAGATATTATACATTTCTCAATTCTAGTTTTAAAATTGGGGGCAGACGTACCCGAAGCGAGGACGAAAAGGGAATTGCCTAAACAAGTCGAGTGTCGTTCTCTCTCTTTCTCTCTCTCTCTCTCTCTCTCTCTCTCTATATATATATATATATATATATATATATATATATATATATATATATATATATATATATATATATATCTTTACTTTACATTGTTGAAGTTTATGTGTGATCAATTGTTAGAAATATTTTGATTGATTTGTAGTGTTAAAGACTGTTGTGAAAAACCATTGCAATCACTTTTATTGCAAGTGTGAAAATTTCTGCACTACAAATCAAAGAAAAATTGACTTGTTGTGTTTTGCACGCCAAATGTTTGATATATTGATAGCACACAAACTGTTCGACATATTGTCAATTCAATTTTATCTACTATTAATCATTGGAAATTTGTTCACCTTAAGTGGTTTTCAATTGAATAATTGATTGTGAAACTTATTGATTCTACTATCTCATCAAAATTATTTCATTCGATTTCGTATATTCGATCTATCTAATAACAGTTCGTTTAGACGAGTTTTGATGTAAGGCCGCTTTCGCACAATTTTGTAAAATTAATTTTTAAGCGCAAATTATTAAAAATTAGTGATCTATTCAATCCTCCTTCTAGATCAATGTCATCGTCTAACAAGTATGAATCATATGAAAAGTATTTATCCTTTAGTTTTGTGACGACATCCATTTTATAGCAGTCCTAACCTGCCGCATATTTAAGGCTTCTCCAGATCACTTAATAGCCTTCAAAGTCACTCTCCCTTGTTTGGTTCCAACCTATTATGATTATTAATACAATTTTGATGCATTGTCTAATACTTTTAAATACCAATATTCCCTCCATGTTGATAATGGACCGACTTGATTGATTTGCCTCATTTATGACTATAGGGATAAATTAAGAATTGAGATTGGTTATACCGACTTTAAAATCACCTCTCATTTAAAATCTCTCTCATTTGATATGCTATATATATATATATATATATATATATATATATATATATATATATATATATATATATATATATATATATATATATATATATATATATATATATATATATATATATATATATATATATATATATATATATAGTAAAACGTCTATGTCACATATTTCCTAACCTATTCCATTTTAACATTGTCAATATTTTCATTTTCAGTGTAAGTTGACTACACTCATTCGTCTTGTTTTACCAAGAATTGAATGTAATTAGTCAACCAATTTGCTTTTACTTTAAAATTTTGAAAGAAAAAAAAACATTTACACTGACGACTAATAAAATACATATGTTCAGTCATATCATACTTTTATTTTTTATTTTTAAAATATTGTTATAATTTATCCGTTCAGATTGAATATATATATGGGGCATTTATATAAATGAAAAGAATCATTCATTTGTTCATTATTTTATCATCAGCCAATTCCCTTTATATCAATTCATTTTTTTCTATATTTTCTTTAATTTTCAAATATTTTCTATATCTTTAGTTTCTATAGAAAATCCAAAGAAAGGCTAATATAGCGGCGCAAGATTGTAATCGGTCTCTTCTCGATGCGTTGCCATTCCTCAATATGTACACTAATGCTAATACTGCAATACTTCTGCTTCCTTCTGAATAGACAGTAGTTAATATGATAGAACATGAGGCGGCTATATATATTATCAACTGCTTCAATAATCCCTCGTTCCACTCATCTTCAATCTTGAATCTTCATCCCGATATTGTCGTCTCTTCTATCACTCTCACTCTTTAATACATTGACTTTATAATAATATGCTGTGACCTGACGAACAAAGACAAATTTGGAGGCATTATTTTAATGTATATTTTCTGCATTAATGTTCTATCATATTGCTTTATACTCCGAATTCTCGTTGAATAGAAGATAAATTTGTATGAAATTATATAAGTGTTGTTTGCTTATGTCTAGAATGGGAATATGCTATACTAGACTTTGTACAATTTGTTCTACTATTTGTCATAGATTTAACTTTAACTTTTAATTTAACTTTTATATAAAGGTTTGACAAGTTATGTGCTTAAAAGTTTTTTTTCGGCACCAGTGGATTCATAAATAAATTAATGGAACAATAATATTTTATTATATTTTGAAACATTAGATAATATTTAAGAGATTATTACTTTATGTTTTATCAATTTACAATTAAATATGTTAAATACTCATGTAAATTAGAATTAATTATTTGATAATATGATAACAAATTATATAAAAGTAGAAGCTAAATAAGTCATGTCACTACTATTTTTTTATTACAAAATTAATTGTCGTAAAATTACATTCATTAATTTTAGACGAAATATTATTATGCACGAGTTTTTGAACACTATAAAAAAAATTTATTATCTTTGGTTGTGTATTTCACAGTAAAATCTTCAGTCTTCAGTCTCACAAGTGAGGAAATCCTAGTCAAGTCTACATACGCATATTTTCATTCTACCCAACTATACATCAAAACATTTGTTGGCCTAAGTATCGATCTCCTCTCCTTTGGATCAGTCAAGAAATTCACAAGCGCCTCTTTCTTCATGGATACTCCCACCCGCCAAAACATATCAAAAAGGACGGCCTTAACAAAGTCATGTCAATATTTGAGGTTGGGAAGCTTCTTACAATAAATCGTGTATTCCTCGAATGTATTCAAGCACGTCTTGCGACAAACATGACAAACCTCAACAATAGGAAATAAGAGAATCATAACGAGATATCTAAGAATACCGTGGTATTCTACCGATAACATGTGTTAGCTCAACCCATTAATAGGAATAGCAAGAAGAAAATCTTGAGCATGTGCGACTTGCAACAATAAAAAATTACTTTTTGTCTTGTGATCATATCAAACTTTATCTCCATATTCTAAACACTTTTACTAAAAATGATACTCGCTAAAACATGTTGTGTTTTAAATTGCACACTGTCCTTGCTAGTAAAATTGTTAAGGCCAAAATCTAGAATCCCAACACTAAGACCATTCAAAGTTGTGTCAAAATTAGAGTTCATACCATATATCTCATTGTCTTTTAATATATGCTCTTGTAACGCCCAAGATTGAACCCTATAAAGGTTAATAAATTTATTATTATACATATATGGTTGTTAAGGAAGATGATCTCTGTCGCCAAAAAGTTGGTTCACACGCTTAATGGTAGTTTTAGAATTAATGCATTATGATGTGGCGTGTGTCTTGGCTGATGCAATATGCTTCAAAGTACTTTGAAGTATATTTTCCACCTCCACCAGTCCTAAAAATCTTAATTGCTTTGCCATTTTTTTTTCTCAACCAAGACTTTAAATTTTTAAAAAATTTCAAAGGCTTCACTTTTTAACTTAATGGTGCAGAACCACAACATTCTTATGGACATATCTGCTACCTCTTAATGATGATATTTCAAGAGGGCCACATATATCACAATGCCCAATTTCAAGATCATGTCTTGACCTCTTAGGCATTTATGCAACAAAGAGTGATCTAGTTTTCTTGCTCCTTAAACAAAATTCACATGTCATATTTTTTGCACTCAACTTTGGCAGACCATGCACTAAATTCTTTGAACTTAATTCACTTAAGCTTCTGGAATTTAGATGCATATACCTTGAGTGCCATATCCATTTTTGTTCTTCAAGGCTTGCAAGACTACTTCAGTAATTTAAACATTACATTTTAAAGTTTTATTCTTCGACAATTTAGACCATAAAATTAACTTTTTCCTTTTATCAAACAGTTGGGGTGAAACTCCATTCATTATGATTGAGAATCCTTTTTCCACTAATTGTCATATACTTAACGGGTTGCATTTTGTCTCTTTCTTTTGATTACTATATCACCAATACCTTTTGTTGCTAGGTAGTTGCTATTTGCAAGCTTTACACTAGTCTTCTAGTTTGAGTAAAAAACAGTTTTCCATTTCTTATGTCCTATCATGTGATTTGAGAACCCTAAAACCAATTACCACTCCTCACACATTGTATTCTCTTCACATGCGGTAGCCATAAATAAAATTGTCTCAGACTCAACCATAATCATGAGCTATATTGACTTATGCATCTTCCTTTTAACCCTTCTTTTCTCCTTCATTCTTATACCAACACTCATTTACACATTGACCATAACCTTTATTCTTGTAACATTGTATCTTCATTTTGTCAAACTCTCTCTTCTTGGTATGATTCTTTCTCAAGTCTCTTACTTTTTTTGAGGATTCAATTCCTTCTTGACACTTCTTTTTGATAACATTTGACCAATTTTGATTCTTTGAGCCTCCTTTGCCTTTGCTCTTGAGACTCCTTTGACTTCCACCCCTTTGTATAACTTGTGATTTCAAAGCTTGTTGAGTTTCTTTTTCAATTCCTTTATCAATTACCATAAGCTTATGTGCTTCCAATGAACTCGGAAGATCATTAATCTTCATAGTCTTGAGATTTTTGGATTCTTGTATTGCAACAACAATGAAATCAAATCTTGATGTCAAGGATCTTCTTACCTTTTTCACCACTTGCTGATTAGTGATACCCTCACCACAGGTCTTCGTTGATTCGTCATAGCAATTAATTTTCTAGTTCTCGTCCATTTGCCTCAGCTCATATCTTTTTCTTAGTGACAATAGCTTCACTTGTTTCACTTTCTCTGCACCATCGCGATACTTCTATTTTCAATTTTTAAAATTTTAAATCACAATTTCATTTAAATATAATAAATATTTTAGTTTAAAAAATTTTTCAAATATATATTTCAAACATTTTTCAATTAATATACACATTGTAAAAATCATCATCACAACACTAATGTACAATTGGATATAGGGATGACAATTTGACCTATCTCCAATAGAAACCCGTAAAATTATCCATATAACATATATGATAAAAACCCGCAAAAATGGATATGGGCACGGACTCGAGTAATTATCCACTAAAATAAGTGAGTATGAGTGCAAGTATGAGCACTTTGGTACCCACTCGTCTCATACCCGCATAATATATATTTATGTGTTGTAATTTATATTTATATATTTTAAGTTATATTATTATATAAACATGTATGTCTATCAATTTTAAAAAGTATATAATGTTAAACCATTACTTATTTATTATAAGTGTTTGTTTATTTCAACAATAAATTTTTTAAATTTTTTTAATGTTTTTAAAAAAAAAAACTTAAAAATGATAAGATGTTTTATAATTGATCTATTTATTTTTTACAAGAATTTTGGTAACGGTATGGGTATGGGTACTTACATACCCATAAGATACGTGTGTCAACTTTGGCGCTCAAGCAGATATGGGCTCAGTATGAGGATTTTTTCAAATCGCGGGTATGGGAATGGGTACTATAGTACCCTATCCAAATCCTGCTCATTGTCATCCCTAAGTGGATAGGAGGAAAATATGTATGTGTAAATTTGACTGAATTTTTCTATTGGTGAGACTATTGGTTTTTCTATTGATGAGGCTAAGGATTGAAGGTTTTTATTGTGGGAGAGACAACTCTCAAAAGCAGTTTCAAGTAAAGTGGTAAAGCATGCGAAAACGTGTTCTGACAATCAACATGCTTTCATACCATTTGTTTTTGATATTTTTTGTTTTCTAGTACTATAAACAATTAATCTTTTATAGAGAGTGCAAAGACTCGTACATAACAATATTGTATCTCTTAAAACAATAAATATAATTTTAAGAGAGTTGATTTTATCATCCAAAAAGAATGTTGGCCTTATTGCTTGTTTGTCTGTCTATATAAATTTTATTTCTTTTATATAATAACTTTTAATATTAAGAAGGAAAAAAAACTCTCAAAACTATTTGTATTCATGGTCCAAACCCCAATTTAAAACCACCATGACTTATATCAATTAGTATCATCACTACATACATTACAATATGCATCGATCCGCCCACTCAACAGTCTTTCAACCCAACACAACAACAATATACCCCAAGCCAACACTACCATCAACCATACATATCATTTAACCCAACCCCTTCAACACCCAACAATAAAATCCATCATTTTCATACACCTAACAACAAACACAATCCACTATCCAATATAATCAATGCTCATTCTCTCAACCTACCCCATAAGAACACAACTACCAAACACCCTAACCATAAGTCCCTTTTTACCCCTCACAAATCTTCACCCTTAATTTATCTCAAGACCAATACTCATACACCCCCTACATGACTAACACAATGCCACCTACCACCATATCAAATTGGAGTAATAAGGGAACAAGATTAAGTTATCGCAGTGCGGTGACGATACCAACTGTGGACGATTTTAGTGATGATATGGTCGTTAAGTTCATGAATCCTAGGAATGATGCAGGACCTTCTACTCAGCATACAAATGTTGATGAAAATCGTAGAAGGTCCACTAGAATTGTACAAGCTCCAGCATGTGGAACCCACAACGCTTTCATCGACCGAGTCAAAATCAAAGATAGATAGGAGTTTAATATACTTTTTTTTTATTTCATGAATAAATAAATATTTATTTCAGTTAATATTTATTTTATTTTATTATTATTTTATTTATTAATTATATATAATCTTAATTACATAATTAAGTTATTTATAATTATTATTTATAATAATTTAATTTAATTTAATTAAAATATAATTTTTTAGACGTAATTAATTAATTAAAACATAATTACAAAAATAAATATAATTAAAAAATTAAAATAAAAAAATATTAACATTACCTATTAAAAGGTCGACACCTTTAATTTTTTCACAATTCTGCCTATTAAAAGAGCGGCAATCTTATATCAATAACAGAGTTTTTTTTAAAAGATGTCACTTTAATATATTTGTTGAAAAGAATGACATTATAGAGTATTGTGTGCAATAGTGTGGCAAGGCAGAAAAAAATCCACACACTCACAACAATATCTATAAATAGCTAAAATAGATATCAAACATCAGAGTAACTAACTTTCTTGTCTTTTCAATCATAATAAATTCTATTTTCTTTAGAAAACAGAAATTAAATGGATTCTTATTCTAGTTCATATTCTTCATCTAATAAATCCTCATACATGTTTCAAAACACCAAGAAAGTTAATGGATCTGAAGCCATTCTACCCGGATAACATTTAGAATTTAAAATTTATTATTTATTTTTTTCAATGGGAGTACGTACATATAGCAATGTTGTATCATTTAAATTAATGGATGTAATTTTTAAGAAGGTTGCTTTCGCTTACTAAAAGGGACAAAAGATACAATTCATTGTCTGTTTTTCTTCTATTTGGAACAATGTGATTGAACTTAACTAACTAACTTTTATTTAATTAGCTAGCATTTCTCTATTAACTTGCAAATATTAATTATAGAATTAGCTAGCATGTTTCATGAAGCCCTTTTTACTCGGACAATATTTAGAATTTAAATTTTATCTTTTTTTAATCGGAATAGAAAGACATATGTATAGCAATGTTGTATTTTTAAGTTAAAAAATATAATTTTTAAGAGGATTGGTTTTTCATTGAAAAAAGACATTGACACAACTTATTGTTTGTTTATTTTTTATTTATTTATAAAATTTATTATATTTTATAATATGTATTACAATAGAAGTGGAACAATGTAATTGAGCTTAAAAGTTTGGTGAAGCCTCATTTTCATTGAAATTAACTATGATAACAAAGATATTAGGGGTATTCCAACCCTTCAATAATAAAGCTACAATGTAAAATTTATCATAGAGATCTAAAGATACAAGCAAAAGGATGATTATACCACTCATAATAATTACAACTAAAGTTATAATCAACTTTCTTGCCAAGCCACCACCAAGATAACACAATAACCCTATGCATCGTCCTCTCCACGTCGCAAACATCATCTTTAAATATAATTTGATTTCGGATCCACCATACACACCAACAAACAATGGCCCAACAACCAACCATACTAGCCACAAAATCCACTTCCATTTTCAGAATACGAAGCCAATCCAGTAAGTGACCACAACAACCATGATACTAAACATATTCAATACCTAGCCAGGCGCATACTTTCTTCCATAGCAACACGGTCTTAACTTAGTTGAAGAAGAGATGATCAGCATCTTCTACAAACTCGAAGCAAAACAGGCATACCATCTCATGCTCATTAAGGCATATCCCTCGAGCTAGTGATCAAGTTGTTCCGCATCGGTAGCCTATCAAGAATCAATCTCCAAGTGAACAATTTTGTCTTCATAGGAATAGAAGCTTTCCACAACAGTTTAAAAAGCCATAAGCTATCAAATATCCCTGAATCTTCCAACCCTCGACCCTTCAACCTGTCATAGAAAGATTTAACAGAAAAAAATTTTGTGTTGCTGTACGGCCAAATAAAAACATCTGTATAATTTTTAGAGAAGGCCATGTCCGAAAGTAACATAGCCAACTCATCTAGCTTGCTTTGTAGTGATTCATCATCCTCCTCTATATTAAGGTCAAGTTTCCACCTCCAAACATCATTGTCCCACATTCCAAATTCATCAATCATGCCATATTTGTTGTGACAGACATTCCACATCCCAGGAAACATGAGGTGCAACAGATAGTTTCCCACCCATCTTACAAACCAAAAATTGATACTTGCACCATTCCCTGGCCTACATGAAATCAAGTCCGCAAAGCACCCCACCTCATGATCATTTGCCTTCAAAATATCCTTCCACCATAAAGATGCTACACATTTATATTTAAGCCTATGATTACACACAATATCATTACCATAGTTTCCATACCTCCCTTCCAACATGCCCACTCATAAAGCCTCATTTTCAAAATCTCCAACACCATTTCGTCAAGAGAACTTTATTGAAGTCTCTCAAGTCCCTAACCCCCAATCCTCCTACTTACCCAAGCAATGCTCCTCATCTCCTTCACCCAGACCAAAGAAAATGTCTTTGAATACCTTCCATAACCTGCAAAACTTTACTAGGTGTCTTGAAAAAAGTAAAATAGTGTACGAGGAGATTAGATAAAATTGAGTTAAGGAGGTAACCATCCCCCCATAGATAAAAATTGTCCTTTCCATGAATATAACCTATTCTTCAAGCACTCAATAACCGGTCTCCAAAATGATATTCGCCTTTGATTTCCTCCCACCCAAAGTCCAAGGAATTTGAAAGGAGCTTTATTAAACTTGCAAGACAAAAAGTGCCCATCATCTTTTATATGGTAGTCTTCCACCCTACACCCATTAGTGAACTCTTACCCAAGGTAATCTTCAAACTTGAGGAAATTTTAAAACCTTTCAAAATTAATTTAATAGCCCAAATATTTGACCAAGAAGCTTCACCTAGTATCACTGTATCATTCGTATATTGAAGTAGACTATTTGATCCATTGTTATCAACACCCTCTCGAATGAAGAAAACTTCCGAAAGAATACTATTTGATCTATCCTGCATAGCACACCTAAGTTGACGGCGAGCTAGAACCGGGTTGTAGTTAATACCATCTTTTGTACCAAGAAGGGGAACATTAGGGAATTCACCACAATTGTCGTTAGTCTTCACATCATCATAAACTCTAGAATACCAAGTCATATCTGCATTGGTGAGAGACATAATCCTCTGAGACCACCTCAAACACTTTCTGTTATCCTTGAATATACTGCACTGCGACGAATGCGAAATAAACCACTTGTACAGTAAAGGAGCACAACACATAACCATTCCTCCGTTCTTCTCCATCCTAAGAAGGATAGAATAATAGGTATCTGAGAGCAAAGTTGGAACAAATTTCTGAATAAAAAAGATACATATGGCATTAATATCAACAAAGTTGTCAATGTTAGGGAACAAGACTAGGCCATAGATGAGCAAAGCAAGAACACCTTCAAAAGCAATCATACTCCCAGCACTAGCAAGAGTAGCAGCCTTCTCCATCAAGAACTTAATAGGTAGACCAAGAATACCTTCTTTAGCCACAAGCTGAGCTTCAATCTCTCATTTCCTTAAATGCACAGACTCTCTAATAACATGAGAATTGGTAATCTCCTTTAGACCGCTGAACGATATCTGTTATGATATAGGAAAACTGATGAGATAAGAATACTCCTCCAAAGTAGGCGCAAGCTAATAATCAGGAAAATTGAAACACTTATATGATGAGTCATAGAAATGGACCAGGGTGTTCAGACGTCTTTGGGATTCGTGTTAAACACATGCAAAATTCTTCCATAACGGTCTTTGAAATTAGAAGGACATGCAACATGAGATCCGAGCTTTCTTAGGTCTGCCAATTCAGGACGCCTGAAACAAAACTGATGAGTGTTTCTCCTTCCAGATTCCAAACTCAAATTACATACAATATTTTCAAATAGAATTCCTAAGTTCCTTTAAAACTAAATGAAAAAAATTCTCATGAATTCATGAATGAAAAATTCACAAACATAGTGGGTTAAAAGATTCAACGTCACAAGCAATGAGCCAGCTGGACAGGGTAACGACCATCCCACCGGGTATGTTCTATTATTTTGGATATCACGAACAGTAATCAGGTTCTAAAAAGTTTCCAGAGTCGTAAATCTATCTTTCGAATATTAGCGGTTGGACAACTTACTCGTAGACCAATAATATTCTCAAGAGAACCTCGTCTGAGTGTAGTATCATGTATCAACCATTCAAATTCTACATCAGGAAGGTCACCACACTACATCCTAAAGGCCAAGAGGGGTTAAAAAGGTTCTAAAGGTCTCTCAAAATCACGAACTCCCAGGTCGAAAAAAGAAACTCCACTACAACTAATCGCAGGACATCAGTAACTTCAAAGGGGCCTCATCTGAGCGGGGTTCTCATGCACCCTGTCGCTACTGCGAAAATCGGAGCCGGCTGACAGAAGAGTCGCCACCGTGCGTTATTTATCCCTCAGAGCGGGAAAGGAAACGCTCGAAGTAAACCTCGCAAAAAACGGGGAAAAGGTATGGTCATCGCAACCATAGCCTGGGTTCGGGAGTCGGTTACGCAAGGGGAAGGTATTAGCACCCCTCACGTCCGTCGTACTCGACGGGATCCACGCTTGCTTGGGTTGTCTACTGGATGCAAAACAATCTATCTACGGCTGCTAAATCTAAACGGAAGGGAATTGACTCGATAGAGCGTCGCACTCTATGCCTACGTATTCTCAAGAGAGAAAGTCAGAGTCAACGTAGTTCGGGACTACGGGGAGAAAATTGGCTCGCCAAGACCTCGCGTCTTGTGCCTACGTACTTCCACCGCATGGAAGATCAGAGCTTTACGTAGTTCAGACTAACTACGGCTAAACAAACATTCTCACACAGCAGTGAGAAAAACAACTGGTTTCACAGGGTCGGGAACCTATGGGCAAAACTATGGCTTGGTCTCAAATGCGCTCGGGCAAGAGAGAAAAAGGGTATCAATTAATCGTCAGCGGGGAAGTCTCGATCGCACAGCAGCGAGAGAACAAAAGTTAGTCGTTAGTGTGCTCGCTAGGATATCGCATCCTATGCCTACATATCTTCGTCTGGTACGAAGAATCAGAGCAGCTGTAGTTCGGCTACTACGGGACCACAGCTCAAATCTCGTTTTATTAATCTCTGAAAAAATGATTACAATGTTTGAATACTGAAAAATAATCTCCTAGGAAACACTATCCTATTCTATCCTGAAAAAATCGAATGAAAAATAGCCCCCTAACAAATGGGCCTCTAAACTACCTCTAAAATCGGAAAATGATTCCTATGAAAATGTACCTAAAGAAAATTCTTGAAAAATATTAAATCGACACTTTAATATTTTTTCCTTCTTTTCCAATCCTTTTCTCACATGTTTTTCAATATATTTTTTCAAATATTTTTCTCCAATATTTTCACCCTTTTATTTCTTTTTCTATTTTTTCAAATATGCTTCTTTTCAATTCTTTTTCTATTTTCTTTTCTTTTATTGCTTTTTCAACATGTTTTTCCATATTCTAAAACACTAGCACATAAAAAATAAACAAAGAAAATAAAAGGGGAGGGGGGTGTAACTGGTACAAGGGGGCGTACACAGCAAAAAAAAAAATAACAACTAGCTGAGATTGGGCCCAGCCCAATTACTCAATACAGGAAACGGGGGGGTGTGCTGAGTGACTTGGGGCGTGTTGCTTAGCAGAACACATGTTGGGCCTAGCCCAGAACAGCAAAAAAAACGCCAGAGGAGTGTAGCTCCAAAAATCTGTTGGGCCTGGCCCACTCTCTTCCTTCTCCTTCCTTCTCTCCACTCTCAGAACAAGCAAAGAAACCTAATCCACTAACCCTTCCTCTCAGCGCCGCCGCCGCCGTCCACTGTTGAATTCCTTCCGTTCAACATCCCTGAACCCACAATCAAACCGCCCTTCTTCCATTTTCTTCGTTTGACCACTCCTTGAAGACAAGCTATGGTGACGACGATCGTTGAAGCCTTGTGCGGTGTTGAAGTTAGCGGTTGCGTTCAAGAACACGAAGAATTCCTGGGAATGAACGATGAAGATCCAAAGATCTTCATCAAAAGTCTTGAAGGTTGCTTGAAGATCTGGAAATCTGTTCTTGAGGATGAGTACCTGACGTTGCGTCTGAGTTTGCTGATTCTCCTCGAAGGTGGTTGACGGATCTTGAATGTTCTTGTGATGTTGATGATCTGAAGGTGGTGTGATTCGAAGATATGGTGAAGTTTTTCTGGAATTGGTTCTTGATACACGCGTGATTGGTGATTTTCTGGAGGTGAAGATCGAAGGCGCTTTCTGGAATTTCTGGTGATGAAGAATCTGGAAATTGGTCGAGCGTTGGATCTTGAAGTTTGCATGGTTGAATGATGATTCTGGGTTGAGGACGATGAAGATGGAGGTTTGAGGCTTGTTGGAGCTTCTTTCTGGAAATAGCGCTTGGATGACGATGATGATGTTCTTGGAAGCTTTCTGGGAATCTGATGAAGCTCGTGGAGAATTCTGATCTTGATGATGGAGATCCGTCGGGGAAGAAGAGGGTTGGAGATTGAATTTCTGGTGACCTTCTCTGCAGATTATTCTGGTGTTGTTGATGTTGAGGATTGATCGGAGGTGGAGGTTCATGGTGATCGGAATCTGGGTGAGATGGGAGATAAATGGAGGTGGTTTCTGGGTTTGAGGTGGTGAAGACGGAGGTTGCAGGTTGAAGATGAAGGTTGATCAAGTTCTGGGGATTCTGGGGCGTTTTGGGGTTGAGAGTGATGAAGATCAAGGGATGAATGTGGCCGGATTCTGGAGATGTAGGGTTTTCCGGCGACGGCGCGGTGGCCGCCGGCCATGCAGGCCGGCCGGCGAAGTTTGACGGTGAGATGTTGTGGGGCTTACACGTGGTGGTGTTAGTGGGGTGGTGGCATGCATGCCCTCCACGTGTGGGAGCATGTGGCAGAGTGGAGGGAGCGTCTGGGGTGGCGTGGCAGATGCATGATGATGAAGCGTGGGCCCTCCCCCCCTTGGGCACGTGGCGTGCAGCTGGATATATAAGCTGAGAAAATTCTGGCAGCTTCTAGAAGCTTCTGGATAACGCTGGGAAGATCTGGACCATTCCTGGAACTTCTGGGCGCAAATGGACTTCTTCTGGACAAAAAACCCAATTGCTGATAAAAAAAACTCAAACTGGGCCTCCACTCCTGGCCCAAACGAAAATGATACAAAAACTTTAAAAAACTGCAAATGATTAATGAAAATAAAAGAATTAACACTAATTAACCTAATTAAACCTAACACTAATAAAATCCTAATAATTCCATATTATTTATTTAAAATCTATAAAAGGAAAATAAAAGAAAAACCTATTTATTTAATAAGGAAAAATCTATATTAAAAGATTAAAAAAAAGCTATTAACTATTTTAAAAAATCATTATAAAATGAAAAACAAAACTATATTCTTTATATCTAAAAAACTCAATTAATATTCTAGAAATATCTATATTATCCTAAAAAATCTATTAATTCCTATAAAATGCAAAAACATGATTTAGACCTATTTATTATATTCTAAAAATTCTAAAAAATTTATTAAATCCTAAAATGATTGAAAATCTATTTAAAAGAATTAAAAACTATTAAAAAATCTTATTAAATCCTAAAAATGATTTAAAAGCTATTTGAACCCTAAAAAATGCCAATAAAATCCAGAAAAATCACGATAATTCCCGAGGGAACAAAATAAGCACCGAACGACACAAAAATAATCGGTAAAAATAAACGGGCACCGAAATATCCCAAAAATACGATTCTACTGATCAAAAACACCTGAAACACGAGACGAGAGCTGTGATCCCAATAAAATCAAACAAAAATGAAAAATGCACTATATGCAATATGCAGATGCGAATGCGATTATGCGTCGAAACATCGAGCCAAATACGAGACCCGGTTGGTCAAATTTTGGGGTGCAACAGCTGCCCCTATTCAAGCGGCTTCGACCTGAATGGGTGAAGAGCGCTCAACCTTCAAACATTCAAGGTAGATGACGGTTGAATACAAATGGAACCCTGAAATTTGCCAACCGCGAGAATATACCGCAAAGCTGCTTGAGGAATAGCTTCCAATAACTGAAGTTTGGTTGTCACGGCAACACCTGGTCAATTTTCTGATAAATTTTCTTCTCCTTTTCAACACCTGTGTAATGCCACAAGTATTGAAATAATGCTTCGGAAAAGCAAACGACTTGATTCCCATTTCTCTCATGGGATCAAATCTGGTCAAGTCACAGTTCACTGCGAACTTGAGGACAATTCTCCGTTGTTGTTGTTGTTTTTTTCCCGATGCTGATGTAACAACCAAATATGAAGGATCACTCCGCTGGGGAAGTCGAGAAGCTGAACCAAACAACTCTGCAGGTGAACAAATTCGAAATCCAATAGGTAACCATCCTGGTCCATGTTTCGACATGCGTATGCTTGATAACGAAGCAATGCCCTATATGACATGGGATGCTATGCGTTCTGTTTGAAAATGCGATGCCCAGACGACATGGATATGTTATCTTTGATAGATGCAATGACTATATATGCAAATGCTAATGCGGGCTCGAGCTGCCAGAGAACACCAGGTCTGAAAACCACTTGGCAAAATAAATGCCGAAGATAACGTCAACTCTACTGGGGATGGCCTGAAGTCACAGAACCATCTCAGCAAAATAAATGCTGGAAACGGGAAATCAAATCCGCTGAGGATAACCATCCTGCTGGAGAAATGGAAAGGGAACCCTGCTTGGCGACTTCACTGGGGAAAGAAAACAATTCTGCTCGGGAATGCTCTTTTCAAACCATTGGCAACTGATTGCACTCTGCGGGGATTGATCCAAGCTGGGGTTGATTGCGCACAGCACACTGCTGGAAATGCCCTTACTATCAAGGATATCAATCTTAATCTGCTGAGGATACTCCTGATCCTACTCTGATACGGGGTAAAAGACAATCTCGACTCTTCCGGGGATAATAAGCAACTTTCATCTGCTGAAGAGTGGCAATTCTGATTTAACAACATCTGCAAGGAATTCAAACATGAATCGGAACACTGGTATCCGTCGAGCTTCGTATCGGGGAACATGACAACATGCGGGTCATTGGGAAATACTGTGTCAGATACCTTTAGGTTTTTTGTGTTTTTCTGGTTTAGAATAAACATGGATTATGTACACAGTGGACAATATAAGAAATACTAGACGAGAACTAGCATCCAAAGGTAGACTACCAGGCGAGAACTGATAGGTAAGGTAAATTGAACAAACATTGATTTGTTTTTTTGGACATCAGACGGGTCTGACTGGATAACAGACTAAGAACAAGACAACCAGGCGAGAACTGGCTGAAAGTTGACGTGCACCAGGCGAGAACTGGTATAACACATAGGGTAAAACACACGAGAACTGATTACGCGATGGCATGTACCAGGCGAGAACCGATACAACACTTGAAGAAACGGTGACCAAACGAGAATTGGTTACCAATAAACTGCACCAGGACGGGAACTGCTGCTTACAATAAACTGCACCAGGACGGGAACTGCTGCTTACAATAAACTGCACCAGGACGGGAACTGCTGCTTACAATAAACTGCACCAGGACGGGAACTGCTGCTTACGGAAGGGTGGGCCAGACGAGAACTGGTTACCGATTTGCCAGGCGAGAACTGGACTTTGGAAACGACTGGTTGCTGACACGCAACAGGTTTAAACTGCGGGATAATGATCCAACGACAACAAGACCTTCTTATTTGAAAGGTTCAGGTTTTTGACAAGGGTATTAACATGATTCCCCGATACTCAACTCTGGCTGGGGATAAACAAACTAGTTTGAACAACTTGCCCCAGTACACTCAGCTGGGGATAGGAAGACTGGCTTGCAGAACTTGCTTCAGTGCAATTCAACTTGCCCCAATCTAACTCTTGGGAGTACTTGCTCTGAACAGCTTGCTACGAGAAGACTTCGAGAATGCTTGCCCCGGTATCTGTACGACAACAGAATTCAATCTCCATTAGACGCCTATTACCCTGAATGGTTTCATCGTTTCTGAACTGACTTGCCCCTGAATGAGCGATGAGCGACTCAACCCGATCTGATTATCCACTGGGAGTATCTGCTTTCAAATATCCGCATTCTGTATAACTGCCCCTGAATGGCTCTCGAGAAGACTCACTTCTGATCAGCTGCCTCTCAAACAAAATGCCTCTAATCAACTGAAGCTTCGGGACTTGTCCTCAGACTGACTGATGCTGAACTTACTGGAAGTCAATGCCCCTGATTCATCGGGCTTCACAACATACACCATTCTGGTTCAGACTGCTGAATTACTCAGTCCTGCTTGATTATTCCCTGGAATTTCTTTCATGTCAACTACTAACCTGCAATTGTCTGTTCACGAATGGTAATCTTAATGCAGCGGTTATGCAGATTTTGAAAAAGTTTGAGCTGTCACTCATTTACATGCATGATGATTGTGAGCGACGAGTGAACCAAAGTTCAAACGTAGTGCGTACGTGGTCAGTGAAAATACAACAAGGATGTGACTAGCAAATCAAGAAGGAGTCAGGTTACTCGACCTTATCGTAATGCGCTTCAGAATAACCCTACCTCAATTAGGTCTTTTGAGGGTTGTATCGTGGTCGGGTTCACGGTTCATGAAACAAAGGATATTCGGCTCAAATTTGATTTGTACCCACCCCTTCTACGTGATGTTCTCCGATCCTAAGGTTCAGTTAACCTGGCACAAACGCTCGCCTCTTCGAGAGGTATGTTGAATGGTAAGACCTACAGTTAAGGGATTCATAAGCTTTTCTTCTAGAGTAATAGTTACTCCTTCTTCGCTTTCAGTGTCTGTGTACATGACTTTGTGATTTGCTGGGGAAAATTTCTTTTTATCCCCTCTTTTTTCATTCTTTTGATTCCCTAATTTTTGCCTGGACTGACTCATTTTGAGTTCTTTTCGATTTTTTGAAGTCCAGCGGGATGCCCTGATTTTTGCCTAAGTATTAGCTTTCTCAGCTTTTCTTTCTTTTACTTAGCGGGCTTTCTTTCTTCTTTCTTTTGGAACAAAGTCGTGTGACACTGGTTGTCTTGATTGCTCCGAAAGGATTGTAACTGTCTCACTCCTGATTGGTGAGGTTTGACCTCTTGAAAGGTATAAACTGGTTGGTCCTCGAAAGACAACACTCCTCTGTAAGACTTGAACGCTCGGTCAAGCTAACTGACAACTACCCTGCCCCGGGTTAAGATGTGAGGGTTTATAAGTCTGAAAAAACTTCTGCTTCTTGGCTCGAAGTGGTTAACAAGGGACTAACTCCTTATATCTCCAGTGTTTGGGGGATTTGAAACAATGCCTTGTACGTCATCGGTAAGGTCTTATCTGAAAGCATACGATCATCGGTTATGAGTTTCAGTTTCATCATCCTCCCTCCTAACTTTGCTAGTCACAGCGAAAAAGTGGAGTGAAAAAAATGCAAGTGTCAGTGCAATGCAATAAATGAGTGACAACGACATGACTAATTCAGAAAAATGCATAGTCACTTTATTATTATCACCATTCAAAACATACAATGTTTAAAAGCAGGTAGTAACTAACAGAAAAAGAAACTACAAACGCAAAATGGTAAAAAGGTCTGAGAACCGCCAAGGCTGAGGCGCCTGCCTGTCTGGACCACTGGCTTTTGCTGGAGAATACTTTCCGAGTCTACGAGCTTAGACAGCTGAGCGGTTGGGATGAACAAACAGAAATCCTTCTCGAAAGGAAATGCGATCCTGATCAATCAACTGCTGTACCTTCGCCTGAAATGCTTTACAATCTTCCGTCGAATGCCCTGGAGAGCCACCATGATAACCACACTGAACGTGGGGATTGTACCCTGGAGGGTAAGGTTCTGGAACTGGCTTAAGAGCTTTAGGTTCCACCAAAGACTTCAGGATCAAAGATGGTAGCAACTGGCTATACGGCATCAGCACTGGATGAGAAGGAGCTTTCCTTCGTTCCAAGTTGTTGCGGGGTCTGCTCTGACTCTGACGCTGATTCTGATAATCTCGGCCACGGGCTTGCTGATTTGCAATGGAAGCGACATAAGATTCCTGATATGGTGCCCCAGGCACGGCTATCTGTCCAGAATAACGAGACACAGAAGATACTGACCGCTGAGAAGACGTAGAACCAACAGATTTCACCGATTCGACTTGAGGATATCCAACATCTGTCAGGACCGCATTGATCATAGCTTCATCTTCAGATTGAGAGCTACAGAGAGATTCAGTTTCACTGGCCTGACCTCTTGAAACATACGGGATTCTTCCAGTTTTTACGCCATACTCGATGTGCTCTCCTGTCCTTACCAACTCAGAGAAATTTGGTGCGACTCCAAGCATTCTTTCGAAGTACGGGCTCTGCAAGGAGTTTACGAACATGCCTTTCATCTCTTGGTCTAGGAGCGGTGGTTGCACTCTACCAGCAAATTCTCTCCATCTCTGAACATACTTTCTGAAAGATTCATTGTTCCCTTGAGACAATTCTTGCAGCTGCATGCGAATAGGAGCTTCATCAAGATTATAGTCGTACTGTTTCAGAAAAGCATTGGCTAAATCCATCCATGATCGGATCTGATCACGCTCTAACTGCATATACCAACTCAGAGGTGCCCCAGTCAGACTATCTTGAAAGCAATGAATCATCAGCTTGTCGTTGTGCACAAACGAAGTCATTCTTCGGCAGAGCATTACCAAATGTTGCTTCGGGCAACTATCTCCTTTGTATCTTTCAAACCTCGGCATTCTGAACTTCGGAGGTAACACTAGGCCAGGAACCAGACACATATCTGCAGCACTAGGAGTAACAGCGTCTTTACCTTTCAAGGCTTTGAATCTCTCATCTAATGCACGAAACCTTTCAGCATACACGGGAGCTAATGGGTCATCATTCTTTGCTGTTGGGACCTCTCTTCGGGGCTTTGGCACAGGGAAGGCAAAACCCTGGCAGTCTGAGACATCAACAGAAGGAGAACGTTCACCTTGGACAACAAACTGCTCACGCAGACCTTGGTCTTCAACAGATGGCTGCACCAGCTGAGCTGCAGTAAGGTTGTTTACTTGCGGAAAGTCTTCGTCGCGCGGAGATCCATACAGAGGATTGGACGTCATGGTGAAACCTGACAAGGTATCAACAAACTGGAAGCTGCTCTTTGACATAGCTATCAACAACTGTCAGCTGATTTCGATGCTTGACTCTGATCAAATCTGCTTCAACCCCTTGGTCGTCTTCAACACTCACCTTCAGAATCAAAATAACGGCTGGATAAGAGCTCTGACTAGCTGGCGAATGGTATGCAATATGATGCAAAGATGCCTATGCAAATGCAAAGCAACAAACAAATACGGGATCACAGCCCCCACACAATCTAAATACTGCTGCACTGCTGACGGAGTACGGTTGCTCTGAAGAGAAGACCAGAATAACGGGTAGGTTGGAAGTCAAGTTTCCTGCACAAAAAAACCCCCCACTCACAGGTGTGGACCTATATCTGACAAGGTACGGCATCCTATGCGGTCGTCAGCGTCACAGACTTTCATGAGGAATGATACGATTCCCAGAAGGAGTGGCATCGTCATCTCATGAAGAGGCCTCACTTAGCTAACTTCCAAATGATCGGTTCCCAGAGTCGACAATCCTCACGTCTGGACTCCCCTCAGATCCTCAGGACCGGAAAGGAGCACCTCTGCGAGAACCTCGTCCGAGCGCGAATTTTCGTAGAGAACTGTGCCTGCTCAGCAGACAGGTTCGTCTACTACTTCTCCGCAACTATATCTAGGTGCATACTCATACTCGAGCCCAGGTCCGGCTTATCTCAATCATAGAACACCCGTAACACCCCAACAGCAACAGATAATATCGATAAATAAACACCAAAATAGACAAGCAAACAAGCGCTAGGATTGACTCTCTTAAGGGACGTTGGATCCCCAAAATTGACTCGCTTTCGGGACGTTGGATCCCTAGGAAAATATCAAGTCCCCAGCAGAGTCGCCAGCTGTCGCTACTACGAAAATCGGCGCCGGCTGACAGAAGAGTCGCCACCGTGCGTTATTTATCCCTCAGAGCGGGAAAGGAAACGCTCGAAGTAAACCTCGCAAAAAACGGGGAAAAGGTATGGTCATCGCAACCATAGCCTGGGTTCGGGAGTCGGTTACGCAAGGGGAAGGTATTAGCACCCCTCACGTCCGTCGTACTCGACGGGATCCACGCTTGCTTGGGTTGTCTACTGGATGCAAAACAATCTATCTACGGCTGCTAAATCTAAACGGAAGGGAATTGACTCGATAGAGCGTCGCACTCTATGCCTACGTATTCTCAAGAGAGAAAGTCAGAGTCAACGTAGTTCGGGACTACGGGGAGAAAATTGGCTCGCCAAGACCTCGCGTCTTGTGCCTACGTACTTCCACCGCATGGAAGATCAGAGCTTTACGTAGTTCAGACTAACTACGGCTAAACAAACATTCTCACACAGCAGTGAGAAAAACAACTGGTTTCACAGGGTCGGGAACCTATGGGCAAAACTATGGCTTGGTCTCAAATGCGCTCGGGCAAGAGAGAAAAAGGGTATCAATTAATCGTCAGCGGGGAAGTCTCGATCGCACAGCAGCGAGAGAACAAAAGTTAGTCGTTAGTGTGCTCGCTAGGATATCGCATCCTATGCCTACATATCTTCGTCTGGTACGAAGAATCAGAGCAGCTGTAGTTCGGCTACTACGGGACCACAGCTCAAATCTCGTTTTATTAATCTCTGAAAAAATGATTACAATGTTTGAATACTGAAAAATAATCTCCTAGGAAACACTATCCTATTCTATCCTGAAAAAATCGAATGAAAAATAGCCCCCTAACAAATGGGCCTCTAAACTACCTCTAAAATCGGAAAATGATTCCTATGAAAATGTACCTAAAGAAAATGCTTGAAAAATATTAAATCGACACTTTAATATTTTTTCCTTCTTTTCCAATCCTTTTCTCACATGTTTTTCAATATATTTTTTCAAATATTTTTCTCCAATATTTTCACCCTTTTATTTCTTTTTCTATTTTTTCAAATATGCTTCTTTTCAATTCTTTTTCTATTTTCTTTTCTTTTATTGCTTTTTCAACATGTTTTTCCATATTCTAAAACACTAGCACATAAAAAATAAACAAAGAAAATAAAAGGGGAGGGGGGTGTAACTGGTACAAGGGGGCGTACACAGCAAAAAAAAAATAACAACTAGCTGAGATTGGGCCCAGCCCAATTACTCAATACAGGAAACGGGGGGGTGTGCTGAGTGACTTGGGGCGTGTTGCTTAGCAGAACACATGTTGGGCCTAGCCCAGAACAGCAAAAAAAACGCCAGAGGAGTGTAGCTCCAAAAATCTGTTGGGCCTGGCCCACTCTCTTCCTTCTCCTTCCTTCTCTCCACTCTCAGAACAAGCAAAGAAACCTAATCCACTAACCCTTCCTCTCAGTGCCGCCGCCGCCGTCCATTGTTGAATTCCTTCCGTTCAACATCCCTGAACCCACAATCAAACCGCCCTTCTTCCATTTTCTTCGTTTGACCACTCCTTGAAGACAAGCTATGGTGACGACGATCGTTGAAGCCTTGTGCGGTGTTGAAGTTAGCGGTTGCGTTCAAGAACACGAAGAATTCCTGGGAATGAACGATGAAGATCCAAAGATCTTCATCAAAAGTCTTGAAGGTTGCTTGAAGATCTGGAAATCTGTTCTTGAGGATGAGTACCTGACGTTGCGTCTGAGTTTGCTGATTCTCCTCGAAGGTGGTTGACGGATCTTGAATGTTCTTGTGATGTTGATGATCTGAAGGTGGTGTGATTCGAAGATATGGTGAAGTTTTTCTGGAATTGGTTCTTGATACACGCGTGATTGGTGATTTTCTGGAGGTGAAGATCGAAGGCGCTTTCTGGAATTTCTGGTGATGAAGAATCTGGAAATTGGTCGAGCGTTGGATCTTGAAGTTTGCATGGTTGAATGATGATTCTGGGTTGAGGACGATGAAGATGGAGGTTTGAGGCTTGTTGGAGCTTCTTTCTGGAAATAGCGCTTGGATGACGATGATGATGTTCTTGGAAGCTTTCTGGGAATCTGATGAAGCTCGTGGAGAATTCTGATCTTGATGATGGAGATCCGTCGGGGAAGAAGAGGGTTGGAGATTGAATTTCTGGTGACCTTCTCTGCAGATTATTCTGGTGTTGTTGATGTTGAGGATTGATCGGAGGTGGAGGTTCATGGTGATCGGAATCTGGGTGAGATGGGAGATGAATGGAGGTGGTTTCTGGGTTTGAGGTGGTGAAGACGGAGGTTGCAGGTTGAAGATGAAGGTTGATCAAGTTCTGGGGATTCTGGGGCGTTTTGGGGTTGAGAGTGATGAAGATCAAGGGATGAATGTGGCCGGATTCTGGAGATGTAGGGTTTTCCGGCGACGGCGCGGTGGCCGCCGGCCATGCAGGCCGGCCGGCGAAGTTTGACGGTGAGATGTTGTGGGGCTTACACGTGGTGGTGTTAGTGGGGTGGTGGCATGCATGCCCTCCACGTGTGGGAGCATGTGGCAGAGTGGAGGGAGCGTCTAGGGTGGCGTGGCAGATGCATGATGATGAAGCGTGGGCCCTCCCCCCCTTGGGCACGTGGCGTGCAGCTGGATATATAAGCTGAGAAAATTCTGGCAGCTTCTAGAAGCTTCTGGATAACGCTGGGAAGATCTGGACCATTCCTGGAACTTCTGGGCGCAAATGGACTTCTTCTGGACAAAAAACCCAATTGCTGATAAAAAAAACTCAAACTGGGCCTCCACTCCTGGCCCAAACGAAAATGATACAAAAACTTTAAAAAACTGCAAATGATTAATGAAAATAAAAGAATTAACACTAATTAACCTAATTAAACCTAACACTAATAAAATCCTAATAATTCCATATTATTTATTTAAAATCTATAAAAGGAAAATAAAAGAAAAACCTATTTATTTAATAAGGAAAAATCTATATTAAAAGATTAAAAAAAAGCTATTAACTATTTTAAAAAATCATTATAAAATGAAAAACAAAACTATATTCTTTATATCTAAAAAACTCAATTAATATTCTAGAAATATCTATATTATCCTAAAAAATCTATTAATTCCTATAAAATGCAAAAACATGATTTAGACCTATTTATTATATTCTAAAAATTCTAAAAAATTTATTAAATCCTAAAATGATTGAAAATCTATTTAAAAGAATTAAAAACTATTAAAAAATCTTATTAAATCCTAAAAATGATTTAAAAGCTATTTGAACCCTAAAAAATGCCAATAAAATCCAGAAAAATCACGATAATTCCCGAGGGAACAAAATAAGCACCGAACGACACAAAAATAATCGGTAAAAATAAACGGGCACCGAAATATCCCAAAAATACGATTCTACTGATCAAAAACACCTGAAACACGAGACGAGAGCTGTGATCCCAATAAAATCAAACAAAAATGAAAAATGCACTATATGCAATATGCAGATGCGAATGCGATTATGCGTCGAAACATCGAGCCAAATACGAGACCCGGTTGGTCAAATTTTGGGGTGCAACACACCCCTAATAAGGCATTTCCCCACTTAGGTTTCCATGACTATACTACCATCCTAACTTAAGCACACTCAGTCCGGGTAAGGGACTATCCTCACCACACAGAGATCACCAAGCACCCCAAAACAGAAATAGTAAATAACAAACAATAATAAAGTAACAAATAAACAAGCTAGGCTTAACCCTCTTAGGGATGCACCTCCCCAACATAGTCGCCAGCTATCGCGGTAGTAAAAGTTTGAGATTAAGCTATTTATTAACTTAACTCAAAAAAGCAAGATTCGCACCCAAACTTTATTGTTTCCAAAGGGATTGGGAAAAGATCGAACAAAACCAACAAAATCTAAAAAGCTAAAAAGAGAGATCTGGTTAGGGGGGTTGGTTATGCAAGGGGAAGGTTTTATCACCCCTCACATCTGTTGCACTCAACAGGAACCACTTGCTTATTTTTATTAAAAAAGGTTATTGTTGTTTGTTTATTGATTTTAAGTGAAAAGATATTTGGCATATTCGAGTGGAAAACTTCACTTACTACCCACAAGTATAAGGAAATGAGCATTTGCATCAATCTTGATATGGAGAACTTTTACTTGAATTTTCTCAACAAGTACGTCTCAATATTCAAGTTGAAAATATCATTCATTTCTCAGCATTTTTTATAAGTATAGTGGTTTACATCACTACAAGAATTAGACCAATATCTAATCTTTTTAAAAATAGGCTCTTAAAGAAAAAAGGTGCACAAAGGCACAAAAAGAGTTTGATGATGTTTGTGTTTTTTAGAATTTTAAAAAAAGAGTTTGAATATGCAAGTGTTTTAGCATTTATTGAGAAAAATATCTTCTAGATTACTTGACAAAGTCAAGGATTATTAAGAAAGAGGTGATGTTTAAAAACAAGAATATTTTGAAATACGGAGAAGTTTTAAAAATTAAAGAATGGGAGAAGATGAAGAGACTATCTTAAAGCACAAAGTAAACAGTCTCATTGTTAGGTAACCCAAGAGAAAGCCTTTATGTGTGTAAGTGAACTAACCGAGATAAGCAAGCATTTAGCATTGGTCAAAACCAGCATTGCATTCCCTTTGTATTAAAGTTACAAGATAAGCAACTGAGCAGATGAGCACAAGAGAATCTAGACAAATAAAGTCACGGAGAAACAGATAGAAAGCATCCAAGGCTTGATTTAATAGCCACAGGTATCAGATGAACTCAGAGTCTCAAATAGATTGCAAGGTATCAGATGACTTTCACATCTTTAACTAACAGTACTCCAAGCAAAGGGAAACCCTAATTCTATGTCCATAGGTTCAAAACTCCAAGCAAGCACAGGATAGTAACCATAGTCCAAGATTAAATGTTTTTTTAGGGTTTTGATAATTCTATCAAGGTTTTGTATTTTTTTAACAAGATGAAGAATAAAAGATCAAAGAAAAAGAAAAATGACATGGAATAAAATGCTAGAATGATAAAGAGCAATAACCTGATAACTTGAGAATGAAGCAAACTCTTCCTTGTTTGACAAAAAATAGGTCAGTCTTATTTGAATCTCAACCATTAAACCTGCACACATACTTGACCTGATACCCTTACCTGAACCATGATTCATCCTTGCAAGACCTGAGCTTAAACAACAAGAAAATGAAAATAATAGGCACATATTTTTGGTTTTGAATAAGGGTAAGTAAACATAAACAAGCATAAAGCAAAAAGAAACACAGACGAGTGTTTAGTGACCTCCTATTAGAGGTGGGAATAGGCTGGGCCGAGCTAGGCTTTGCCAATCCTGAGTCTGACCTGCTAAAAATTTCAAAGCCTAAGTCTAGCCTATGGCCTATCGTAGGCTTAATTTTAGGCCTAAGTCTGGCCTTTTCGAAGGCTTGTTTGGCCTATTAGCCAACATAAAAGCCTATTATACTTGAACATTTGAAAATAAGCAATTACATCAATGTTTAAATAGACTAACAAATTAAAAGATCAATGAGATTAAATGCTTATTTTTATTGACTTGTTCAAGTTTACATATTAACATAAGTTTTGTGATACTATTTATTTGAGAGAACTTATGAAAACAACTTATGATATTGATCATAACGTTTTTTAAACTTATTTTCATAAGTTCTTCAAGATAAATAAGCTTTACTTTTTAGTTTAATTCAAAATACAAATATAATATAATAATAATAATAAAATTATTTAGTTTTATTTAAATAGGCCAGCCTGATAGGCTTAAGAGGCTTTTCTTACGGCCTTTGGCCTAGCCTTTTTAACTAAATAGACTTAGAAAAAAGCCTAGACCTTTTCTATTTGAAAAAAAAGTCTGGTTTGACCTGAGCCTATATAGGGTAGACCGTAGACCCCTTTTAGTTGACCTGACCTATTCTCACCCCTACCTCCTGCACAAGAGCAAAACTTACAGAGATGAGAGTTAGGAGAATCCATGATTGTGATTGCAATAAGATGCAAATGAATATGATAGGTGGAATCTTGGGGTAAAAATTAGGGTATGATAAGATGCAAGTCAACAGCTGCCTGAATTGGCTCTTTAAGAGCCAAAAGCTTCAGCCTCAATGACGGAAGAGTACATGGATCCTAAGCCACACCTACAACAATGAAATTTCTGAGATTATCCCGAACACACTAACATATATTAGTAGTTCCTCAATATTTATTAAAAGCCGCATCCACGTTCCATTTCAGCCACCCTACAGGTGACAGATTCCAAGTCGTAGGGTATTGTTGGCCACTTTCGTTACCGTGAGGATGTTGAGTCATAAACCATTCATGCCACTTATGAAAAGTTAACCAGCCAAGTGTAGGGACTTCCTCTACCTCATTATTTCAAATAAGATCGTTCCTATTTTTCCAAATCTCATCTATCATAACAGTAAATCTACCAGCAACCTTCCTATCCTCCTTACTACATATATCAAAAATAATAGACTCACCATCATAAAAATAATGTAAATGAGGATCTATAAGAGTGGACAAGCATGTTGCCCTCCAATACTAAGAAGTCTAACTACATCCAAAAAGCAAATGCCATTAATCTTTAGGACTATTCTCACATACCTGACAAATTGAAGGATATGATGATTTATTATATTTATGTTAATTATAATTGTATAGTTGTTTATAAAAAAAATCATATATTTTAGAAAATATTTGGATGAATCTGTCATGCTAGGAGAAATCTTAGCTAGGTGATTAGGAGAGCTTTTGTATTAAGTGTTCTAATAAATTAGTTGGAGAGTTGTTTATAATTCATCTTGTTAACTAATATTTTATGAATTAATTTCTTTATTATGAGGAGAAGAAACTAAGTAGATGAAAATGGATATTTCTTAAAAATAAATTATTTTCATGTCACCTTGATGATGATAGAAATAGGTGTGAACCAAAAATTTGAAAGAAAAAAACAAATCATATGCAAAATTTAACAAACAAAACATCAACCGTTAATGCTAGGATCAATATTGATGTTACTAATGGATCAATAATTTATATTACCATTCATTTTTGTATATCTTTTAAAAAATAAACTATTAATTTAATCCTTAAACTAATAGTCTTCTTCCTCGTATCATTCCTGGTCTGCCCCCCTTACCTTACTATTCGTCATACACTCAAAACTCAACTCATCTTGAAGTTGAATCTCCATCCAGATAAAATCTTTTGTCTCTCACCCTTCAATACTTTGACTTCATATAAATAAATGTTCTGACCTTTTAAACAAAGACAAATTTGGAGGCTTTTTTTCTAATATTTATATCCTGTAATAGTTAAATTATTGTTCAAGAAAATTCTATTCCAACATTTTGATGTATGTCACTACTACTTGCATTACATGATGCATCAATCCGCCGACGGTAAAGACAAAAACAAAGGTTCTATTTTCATTCATTCCTCATTTGTCAGTCTCACACCAAGGCCTTAGGTCGTTAGCCTATATTGAAATTGAAATATTCCACACTCTTTAAATAGTATTTCCTTTATAATTATTGCTCATACACACAACAATATCTATCTATATATAGCTAAATGGATATCACAACGTTATAGTAACTAACTAGTCTCTTCAATCATAATAACAACTTCATTAGAAAACAGAAACTACATGGAGTCTTATTCTAGTTCATATTTTTCATCTAATAAATCTTCATACATGTCCCAAAACTCCAAGAAAGTTAATGGATCAATGAAATATGATCAATACCCTTTTCAATCCAAATACTCTTGGCTTCACTCAGTAAGAAAATCACCACTAAAGAAATCGAAGAAAGCGCCGATAGCACCGATGCCACCAACACCTGTCAAAATATACAAAGTGGATCCTATAAACTTCAAAGAACTTGTTCAATCCCTCACTTGTGCACCTGAGTTCACGACTCCACAGCCTGATCATCACAACCTTCAAAGCACAGACCATAACATTTCCCGTGACACTGTTCCTTCACTCCCAATACATTTTTTTTCAAACAGCAGAGTTGAAACTGTGGAAGTGTCCCCTCCATTGGTACCAGTGAGTACTCCTAACAACTGGTATCACTATTTTCAAGCTGAATATCTTGAAAAGAAGTGTAAGGATGATCGGGTAATGACTCCTGGTTTGATGGAAATTAATCTGCTGTCACCAACATCTTTTGGTAATTGGTGTTTTGTTCCTCCTATCATGAGCCCAACAGTTTGACCTGTTTGGAAGCTGTGTTCTCTATCTAGGCCTTTCAGAATCGATTCATTTTTTTGTCTGTTAATTATTATTCTATTATGCTTTCATTTCAGTAGCTAAATATGTATTCTTGTATGTATGGCACATGGATGGCCGGGCCCCATGCCTGACCCCCGGTTCTCCCTCATGTATCATTGTGATTGTACACTTTAAAAACATAATACAATATTATCTTCTTTTATCATTCATTAAATCTAGTATTCTGTATTGGAACATAAAAGAATTGGTATGTTAATGAAGATTATAGTGAAGATGCTTTTGGTGTAGTGGTGATGGTTCTTTATTGATAGAGAGGATCCCTGCAAATATGTTAGCATTTTAATACTCAAGTTAGTATAATTCGCAAATATGAGCTTAATCGTATTTTAGTATGACTTAGTGTCACGCTTATATAGGAAAGGATGTTGTAACCGTTGGATGAAGATCAACGACTTTGATTATAGGACATGTGAACTCATGTATGGTGCCATGTGACACATATCTACTTGTATAGCAGCGAGGTAAGTCCTTGAAGAGAATTTGGCTTAGGTGGATTAAGTTAGTCTTTGTAGACCATTGGTTATCCCAAAGCATTTGTTTCCTAAGTCTTTACTACCATTCATGTAGCGAAGGTTATGAATTTGGAAATAAAAGAGGTCAGCGCGGGAATATGAATTATGACGACTTTGTTCGTGAAGAAGAGCTTCCTAATTGAGTGATAGCAGTTGCATGATGAGAATTTGCATTGGATGCATGTTAGATTGATGAAATGTTTCTACAACAATGACTTCCACGGCTCTTAAGACGCTTATGGGGATGAAGACGACGACGCGCATAGGCACATTAAAGTGCAATTACTGAATTGAGACATCATCTAAGTTGTTGGATGGAACTTTTGAGCTTCCGGTGGATCTTCGTCGTTGAACTTGACGCCTAGTTTTCATATAAAACGGTAACATGTTGAACATGTGACTTCATACACAAAAAGAGGTGAATTGTGGAGATTTGAAAATCGTTGGTTTAAAATAACATTATTTTTAAAATCAAAGTTTAAAAATATTATAAAAATGTTTGAATATGCAGCAGAAAATCGAAGTAAAGAAATTAGACGTAAAATAAAAGAGATAGAGGAAGAGATAACAATACCAAAAATTTATAGAAGTTCGATCTAGTGAAGTGACTTACTCCTCTCCCCAAGAACTAATCTTGAGAGTATCCAATATTTCTTGAGAGCTTTTAGAAGGTTAACCCCACGAACCCCCTTATACAATGAAATTAAATTTCATGTTATCTTTTAACTAAACAACAAATAGAGCTTTGAGTGGTTAGTTTCTAAGCCAAACGGAGATTCCCAAAGGCTGACCACGAAGCAAACTGAGATTTTTACCAGGTTGATCTCAAACCTATTGAGTTTTTAACCGGGTTCAACTCAAAAATCGAGTGAAATTTTATAGTTGACTGATCTAGAACCAATAAATCTTTTTATTGTGTTGAGTTCAAGAATCGTTGTAAATATTTTTCTCTGATTATTCTTCTCAAACACAAAAGATAGATTTTTTTCAATGGTGGAGCTCACAAACCAAACAAAGATTCATTATAATCCTCAAAGACAAACAAAGAACTTTTACAATAGTTTAGCTCCCAACGAAAATAATAATTTTTAAAGAAAGACTAATTTACTCAAGAAAAAATGCTATTAGTAAATTTACAATCAAGCTTTCATCTATAAAAAATTCCTCACTAAACTCAAGAACACTCTCAAAGCACTATGGCTAAAATATGTGAGAAAAGTAGAAAAGATTTAAATAGAGATCAATATAAAAAGAAGATTTTTTTCATGTTCTCTATATGATTTGAAATGATAGAGAAGTTTTCTATTTATCGGCCAAAAAAAGGTGTAAACTTGGAAACAATCCATGGGCCAATTAACTGACATAATCGACTAGGCAGTGCAAATAATTGATTATTATTGCCCAAATTGAAAGGTTTATATAGATAGTAGTTAGTGATCATTAACAGACTATCATGATTCATTATAGAATCGATTGTGGATTATCTAATTGATTATGCTATAAATCTAACCAATTAGACAACTTATAAAAAAATTATCAATTAAGTAGATAGTTTCATAATCAACTAGGTAGGCTTCAAAGTTATTTTTGATTATTTTAATTAAAAATGAGAGGCTTCTTAATGTTTTAAGTGTGCGTGTGTGCGCGCGCGTGCGTGTACATGTATTATTTAGATATAATACTTACATAAACACCATTGTATTTTTACAACACACTGATCACTCAGACAAACACGATCAGACGGGCTTTCACCCATCCTCTATTTCACACTCTGAAGCTTCAAGTCTTGTCTTTATCTTTGACTTCTAAAGGAGTATCGAGTCTTCATAATGAGGCTTGAGGTATTTTCATATTAGTATATGTTTTTAAGTTATCAATGATCATAAACTCTTAGTCATTACTTAAGGGTTGGACTAAAATGTTGACTTTAAACAATCTTTAGCTTTATTTAGAAGGATAGTTTGATCTTAATCAACCATCTTGTGCATCTTTAACCGCTTGAGCTAAATTTTATATTTGCTTTACTTCAAGTGTTTGTTACCATTAAAACTATTTTAAGTGTTGTTACTACTTCAGGTATAGTCATCATCAAAACTATGTCATCATCAAAGCTAAGAGATTTTTTCTTGAATCTTTCTATTCATGAGCTTTATCATCTTGGGTCACTTCTCAATTATACCAAACAAGCACATGGATCAACAAAATGTTCCTTTTATTTACATTATTTTGAAATCATATTTGCTTTATGGTGATTCTTATAGAGAGCTTTGGTTTTATTCTTCTATGTCGATGGAGGTTTCCAAATGTAGGTTGTTTTTCTCAATCAATATGTTTCTTAATTCGATTTCTTAATGAGGTTGCATTGAACCTAATGTTTTATTCCTTTTCATTTTTGAGTTTTCATTTACGTTGCACATGGAGAAACGTGAAAACCCAAATGTAGGAATCCCTTTCGTAGATTTTAGTGAAGTTATTTCTTCCACTGAACCACTAGTGATCAAATCCAATGAAAGAGAACCGTGTCCCATTTGTATTGATATGAACTATGTTGGGTAGAATTTTGTTTTGGAGAAGTGAAAGTGACTAATCTCAGTATTGTTGAAAATATTATGGATGTCTCCAATATATGGAAGTCTGTTAGAGGTTTAGCGTTTCAATTCAAGAGTAGGTTTAGTGTTAAGGAAGTCAAATGGTAGCTGGAAGAATGGGCTTGGTGTATGAAAGGGATGGTCTTTGCTGGAAGGATATGTAGATCTTAAACAAAGTCATACCCTTAAATAAAGTCATGTAGATCTTATAGAAAGGGATGGTCTTTGCTGGAAGGAGAAAGAACTAGTGTAACGTTGAAGTCTCTGAATGTTTGATCAGAGGAGATTGTTAGTAACTTTTTGGGTGCAAGTTGACTTCGAGCAGCCATCGAATGTAATATTGAAAGTAGTAGCATTCGTAAAATTGGAGATTCGAGAGAATTAAAGAAAATTGATTCTCACACTATTATATCCTACTAGAACATAAAATGATTTGTATATTGATGGAGACCACTACTAAGATGCTTCTAGTGCGATGGTAAATGATTCTCATATAATACATGCAAAAAGGTTTGTACTTTGACACTTAAACCAGTATAAGATTGAGTTAAACATTACAAATGTGAAATGAAGCATACATGATTCTGACATGGGGTCACACTTATATAAGAGATCTTTTCATGTATGGAACGTAAGTTTTTGATTGATAAAGATCTACTATTCGGATCAAAGGATATGTTTGCTCATGTTCAGCGCCATGTGACGCAAATCTACTTATACAATGGCAAGGTGAGTTTCGAAGAGAATTTGAGCTATGTGGATTGGTCCAATCTTTGTTGATCGTTGGACAACCCTAAACATTAGCCAAATTGCAATTTGAATTTTTCAAAAAATTTATTTGAATTTTAACCCTCTAAAATTTATGTTAGCAATTTTAGTACCTAAGTTTATATCATTTTTCCAAGTATTTTTTTTTAAATATTTCTATTTGATCAATAAAGTTATATTACCATTCATTTTTGTATATTTAAAAAAAAAACTATTAATTTAATCTTTAAGCTAATAATCTTCCTTTTCAAATCATTATCGGGTTGTCCTCCTTGCCTTGCCATTCGTCGTACACTAAAAACTCAATTCTTCTTCAAGTTGAATCTTCATAGATAAATAAAATCTTCTTGTCTCTCACCCTTCAATACTTTGACTTTATATAAATAAATGTTCTAACCTTTTGAACAAAGACAAATTTAAGTGCTTTTATATATATAGAGATGGATAGAGGATTACAAATGTTATATATACTAGAATGTAGTATTATGATAGCTAACATGAAATTGCTTATATGAGATTATTTCTCCTCTAACTAACTATTAACTAACAATTTCCATATTTGACAATTTTACATTGAAGTAACTAATTACTTCTATATGGGGAAAGTTGATGAAAACAAGTTCGTTAGTGCCCAAATAATTTGTATTTTTTTATCCATGTTGTGTGATAACCCTCACATGTTGGAGGATATATTGTGATCATACCCAAATTAAAGTTCAAATAGTACTTCAAGTTCACGATATTTAATATACAATGTGATAAGTGACATCAAGTCTCCTAAAATTTGTTGAAGTTCAGTCGTATTATGATTAATAAATTCAATATCAAATCAAATAAAGTAAAACTTAAAAACATCACAAAATTCAACTAATATCCCCATCAGTAAAATCAAAGTGGAAAATAAATAAAAAATAAAAAAATCTAAAAATTATTTTTAAAAAAGTAACACCAAAATGTTCTTAAAATCAAATATGGATAACACCTTTTTTTTTAATATGACAAATTAAAAAAAACTCAAAAATCGAACTAAAAATATGATGAAATCACAAGTCACCTACGTGATAGGATGAAGTATTTGCCACTATAATACAATCCTGCAATTTAATAAAATAATAATAATAAAAATAAAAGTGCTAATATAAATCTACAACTAGGATTTTAAAATTGGCTAATATTTTTATCGAATCCTTTGACTAATTCAATTGATTTAATACCAAGATAACCTTTTAGATGTCATTTGATGTGCTTGATCTCTAGTCTGATCTTCAATCACTTAACAATGGGGATGAGGGCTAAGTAATCTCCCAAGGAGATCATCATAAAACTATAACCTATCGGTTATGCCCTAATGAACTGAATTCTAACAAATTAAATCCTATATGTTTCTCACTGATCCATAATTGATTGGTGGATGGTTGGTGTAGATTGCAACGTAGAATCATGCTTCTAGCATGGTAGAGAAAGGGTTGGCATGCAAGGTTAACACTTCAACGCCTTAGTCAGTATGAAAGTGAGATGAAACAAATGAGATTCGAATTCAAATTATATGATAATTGGTGTGTTCTCTTTTTTTATGGTAGTGTGGTTATAATAACTTGTTGATATATCGACATGAGATATAGAAGTCCATTTGATTGATCTTGGGTTTAGATTACATGTTTCCTAGTCTAGGGTAGCGCACATGTCTTACATGCGGTTCATTGAGCCATTTTGCTCTATGGGTCATAGTCATTGGGCCTTATGGGCTGCCCAAAACTATTACAGTTCAAGCTCTTTCCCCTACTATAAAGGATGAGAGAATGCATCAATTATCAGTTTAAGTGAAAATTTGTGACATGGCGTGATTGTCATGGGAAACTTGCGCCTTAAATGTACCCTATACCCTAAACACATTTTCATTTGCTTCGTCGTGATAACCTTTATGGACTATAGAATTTGAGTGTCTTTTAGGAAAATCCAGATTGTTGGTAGTGCTTACTTCCTTCCTTTTTGTAAGATATTGTACGATCTTTGGGAATAGTTATATTGCTTCCTTGATTATTACCTTTTATTATTTCTTAATTTGTATTATTTGCAACACACGATCTTCTTAAGTAATGGAGGTGGTGCCCACCATGCATTGAAAAGTGAAAGAAGGTGCTTCAAATGTTTGGGTAGACCCTGAAATATTGGCGACCACTTCTATTTTTTATCACGAAGGTAACCTCGATAGGGCTTTCATCAAATCGGGTCCCTCGTCTGACTGGGTGTGTCGATCCCTATAAGAAGATAAAAATATATGCATCGAATATGGCAGGTGCGTTATCTTTTTTCACGAGTGCATATTTCCGATTATAGTTCTCCAATTTCCTTTCAATGATTTTGAAGTTGAGGTTCTAAACCAGCTTATGATTTAACCTTCACAATTGAATCCTATGAGTTGGGATTTCATCAAAGTCTTCCAATATATGTGTGAGTATAGAGGAGGAAAGCCATCTTTGTCACTTTTTTCCATCTCTTCAAGGTTCAACATACTACAACAAACTGCGTGCAGGGTCAGATCTTAATTACATTGGCACATGTTACCAGCTACTTCGAAGTGTATTATGATTGCAAGAAACATTTCAAAGATCAACAATCATAAAGACTAAACCAGAAAACCGATGTATGAATTTATTTCATAAATTCTAGAGCCAAGTCCCTTTTTTAACGGGGAATAGTTCATATGCCTACAAGGAGGATGATCTGTCCTAGGAGGAGCTTTACCTGAAGAAGCGGCAAGTCACATTCTTCAAAGATTTGGGCTACGTAAAAGGAGTCATTGTGCGTGACAAATCCTCGTGGAAACATTCAAAGCGGTTCATCAAAACTCACCAATTGATGGATAATAACATCGAGGAGGAGTGAGAGGTCATTTTTCGTAAGCTTACGGTATTTCTATCTTTCTTCTCTTGTCATTTTTATAGACCATGTTTCTTGACAATTTGTTAACTGCCTCGTGTAGAATCAATGTAGTGTGAGAAGTTAATTTAGAAAATGAAGAGGGAGTTTTGGGCTATCTCAAAGATGGTTGGTCCTTCAAGTCTCTCAACACCCGACCTTGTCTCTGTTCCAGTTGGAGTAAATAAGCAATTGATATGGCACTAGGTTTATCGCAGTCTTAAGGAGGAACTGTTCTTGATCCCAACACTGATGTTAAAATGCTTGGTGGTACTCGAAAGTATCTAGCACACGGATAATTTTACACTTGGATTTGGATATTTCAACTATCGCCTTTTTGGCCTAGCCAAGACCTCATACCTCAAGGGAAAATTGAGAATCCATTTTGAATAATTATGGATCTTACCTTACCAATATGATCGACGACACTCTTGAGAAGGAATTATTAACTCTTGCGTAATATACTCAATGAGCCTCTACCATTTTATCCATTGGTGGATCTAGTCGGGGAGAGGTTCTTATGAATGATGGACTTCGTAGGGAAAAATGGTGTTGTAGGCAAATGCATGTGATCTAACTCTTCAACGTAATATGTACCTACATGAGTTAAAAGGGGCTTCTACTTTTCTTATTGAGATAGGTTCCACTTTGAGTGCTTTCAGATTCTATGGTTCCATAGGTGATCTAGTAAAGCTACTGATGCGAAAGGTAGAAAATAATAATGAAGTTATGTCTTCAGTTCAAATGTCACTATCATCTACAAAAGCGTCTCTTTCGACTTCTCAAGGAAATCTTTAGAATGTGCACCTCAAAAACCTCTATTTGGCTCAATGGCTCAAGAGTTAGATAAAGTAACGTCAGGCTTGCACCTTCCTCCAAATATTTTCAGAATGCTTTATTGAAAGTGGAACATTTTTACCCTCCTTTGTGCATTTCGAGAAAGCAAGACCTCCTGGATCAAATAATTGAAGATGGTAAAATCATTTTTCTCAGAGATTAACAATACTTTTTCCTTTTTTTTTAATGTTCCTGCTTGATATGTATGTATAACTGTGACAACCTCCATGGAAGAATATATATATATATATATATATATATATATATATATATATATATATATATATATATATATATATATATATATATATATATATAGATATATATATATATATATATATATATATATATATATATATGTGTGTGTGTGTGTGTGTGTATATATATATATATATATATATATATATATATATATATATATATATGTGTGTGTGTGTGTGTGTGTGTGTGTGTGTGTGTGTGTGTGTGTATATATATATATATATATATATATATATATATATATATATATATATATATATATATATATATATATATATATATATATATGTGTGTGTGTGTGTGTGTGTGTGTGTATATATATATATATATATATATATATATATATATATATATATATATATATATATATATATATATATATATATATATATATATATATATATATATATATATATATATATATATATATATATATATATATATATATATATATATATATATATATATATGTGTGTGTGTGTGTGTGTGTGTGTGTGTGTGTGTGTGTGTGTGTGTGTGTGTGTGTGTGTGTGTGTGTGTGTGTGTGTGTGTGTGTGTGTGTGTGTGTGTGTGTGTGTGTGTGTGTGTGTGTGTGTGTGTGTGTGTGTGTGTGTGTGTATATATGTATGTGTGTGTGTGTGTGTGTGTGTGTGTGTGTGTGTGTGTGTGTGTGAATTTGAAAATTGGACATTGTTGTTACTGTGTTAATTAGTGTGTGTTAGGTCCCGAGTATGTTGCTTCAGGGTTAGCCATTACTTTATGAGGTTTTAACTTGAATGTTATTAGACGTCTTTGTGTTTATTCCTAACTAAAGGTTAGTACCCCTTCCCTTCCCCTGGTGAAAACCTAGTTCTTGGTCGACATGTGGCAAATCTACCGCGACCTCTAGACCTAAATCATGGTTTTTCCACTTTCTTGTGTGAGGGTCTTGTGTGAGGGGTTTTTCCATTTTCTTTGTGTGTGTGTGTGTGTGCGTGCGCTCGCGTGGGATTCGAATTGTGGCATATTGATTACTTTAGTCAAACGCATTTTCCGTTTTTGATAGCACCCTTGAATCTTTGTGATGGGGCATTGATTTCCTTGGTTGTACCTTAGACTCATCGCTACATTTCATAATCACAAATAAAATATATATTTCAATAGAAAATTCTTATTTCATTAATAAAAGTAGTCATAATACATTACGACGACGTGATTCTGTTACATACAAAAATTATTAAAATAACCAAGTTATTTTGCCACCGCTTTTTCGCACCCGGGGTATTCCCATCGCCTTTGGTTTGCATGGATTAGCCACTTTTTCTTGTCTAGATAAAATGACATGCCTTATCGACGGGAGGGAAAATATTCATATCTCTTAACTAGGAAATCATGGAAGTTACATTCATTTCCATAACTTCGCTTTCTCCTTCTTTCTTGTCTTCTTGCAAGGCTTGGTAGATTCCTTTTTCTCAATCCAGATCGACATTTACCGTGACTAATTCATTGTGGAGTTTGTGAAACTTCATCATGAGGTCAATGGGATATGCTACAACCTCAAAGGTTATCATGAAGGGTCTGTCGAGGATACAAATATAAATGCTCTTACAAGGGACCACCAGAAATTGAGAATCAATTTCTTCAAAAAATTTCCTTTTCCCTATGTTAATCATCAATTTAATGTACCCCTAAGAACGGGTCGTTGTTCCTATGAAAGCCATAAAATTTATTTAGGACCATCTTCTCAAAGGCTTCCGAGTACATCACATCACAAAAGCTACCACCATCAAGCAATATCCGAGAAACATCAAAGTGGTCATTTGTTGCTTTTATGATCAAAGAAAATATTTTGTTTAAGATCTCTCTAACCTTTTCAATATCTCGGAATTCGAGCACCAACCTTTCTAGACCCTTGGTTGATGTACTCACGCTTGATGACACTCTGTCATTGCATGTTTTTTGGCAAAGAAGAAAAGAAAAACAAGTCAAAGATGATCAAATTTAATGAATAATTTCTAAAGAATGAAACATAAATGACCTAGTATGAAGAATTGGGGACTTAGACAATTTGGCTGAAAAGGGAGAAAAAGAGAGCAAGCCACCAGAATAATTATGTGTTGCATTACACGTGCGATAGAAAAGAAGAAAGTGGTATCGCGTCCATAGCGTGCGTGGAAGAGCAGCAAACATAAAATTGTGTGTGCGATGCAGCTTATTACGCGTGCGATGAGCCCTTTTTGGGAAATTTCTAACGTGTTCTGCTACGATTTGATAGCTATAAAATGGAAGACTTTGGACTTTTTTAGGGGTGCTGCAATTGGAGACTGAAGAGTATGATTTACAACACTAGAAGCGAGTTTTTTAGCGCATTTGAAGCCATTGGAGGCCAAATCTTCAAGGAATTCTTATGCAATCTTATTATTATCAATTGGTATTTTATTTTTATCAGTATGAGTAGATCAACACTTTTAGGATAGTTTTTGTCTGATGAACTTGTTTCAAATTTATTAGGATATATGTTTAATTTGATGTTGCATGATTATCTTAGTTATATTTCTATTTAATTGATTATTTTACTTAAAGCGTATAATTTGAGATACTCTGTTAATATGATTATGGATGTATAGGGAATACCGACCCTTATCCTATGTGCCTGATCTAGAAAATTAATCGAACCTACGCTGATTGAATAGGGGTAAGAGACCTCGAGTATTGACCTTAGAGTTAACATATTGTATCATCGCCTGATTTCACTTATGCCGATTGAATAGGGATATGAGACCTCTAGTAGGAATCAGTGATCTATAGACGAAGGGATTGAGTATATTGGTCTTGTTAGCTCACCGTGGAAATAATGACGCTTCATTTATGTAACGCATTAGACATCAACAGGGGAGAAATATGGGATTCGAGGAAAAACATGACCACTTTCTATAATTTTTCAGACCACTTATTTTATTTTCAACTACAAAATTGAACCCCCCCCCCAATTGTTACTTTTTATACTTGCATAACTACTGCTTTGTTAAATAGTAGTCCTAATGAATTTAATTCTTTTTTATTACTACGAAACTAGTGGTACATTTGCCGAGAAGTTATCAAATTTTTGGCGTTGTTGTCGAGGACTGTTGCTAATTTCAACAAGGCAACACTTATGCAACGTTTTTATTTTACATTAATATAAATTAATATAATTTTTTGTATTTTAAATTATTGTCAAACAACACTACTATGGGTATTTGCATTCTGTTGGTTTACGTTTCAAGTTTAAGGCATATAGAAATCCACCATGGTATAACGAACAACACATACTATGAGGGACTACTACAGACCTACCAATGCAACACAGGTTTCTCTAGATTTCGTCCCAACAAATCCAGTAAATTTTAGATCAAATATTTTATGCTTTCAGATCTTAGAGAAAAACACTTTGATGGGAATACAACATGTGACCCATGGGAACATCTAGCGCGGTTATATGAAATAACATCGATGTGTCAACCAGAAGGTATTACAAAGGATCAGGTCAAACTGAAATCATTTAGCTTCTCATTGGTGGGGAGGGCCGAGGATTGGCTATTGTGTCTTCTAAACGGAGTAATCAGAACTTGGCAAGAATTTAAACACAAATTTCTGGAAAGATTCTTCACTACAACACAATTCGTAGAGAGAAAGGCGGAAATTACACACCTCGAGCAGCAAGAAACCGAATCTCTCTAGGATTCTTGAGAGAGGTTTAAACTATTATTACGCATATGTCCTAATCACAATATGAGCACCATGGAACAAATGCAGAGTTTTGGAAAAGGTATACAAACTCAAGCACAAATGCTTTTATATGCATCCGCCGGAGGTACAATTAGGACACTGATTGAACCACGTGTAAAAGAGTTGATAGAGAAAATGAGCCTAAATGAATACAATTTTGAAAATAAAAGAGACGTTAAAAATGTAGAAACAGAGAGCAGATCCCTTAGTGAGTTTATGTTAGAAGGTTACAAAGAGCTTCTTAAAAAGCTAGAACTAGTTAATCAAAAGTTGAATGTAACACGTACAACTCATGAGTCCTCAAATGAGGTAGTATTCTTACTTTGTGCTAATCGTGGTGAAGAACATTATACAGGTAATTGTGTTAGAGAACAACTTACGTGAGAAGTAAAAACTATAACCATAAATCCCAATCAGGGATCACCATAAACGGAAGCAAAAGTCAAAATCTCCTCGTTGGAAGATACGATGACTAAATTTATGCTGGTAACACAAAATGAATTTTTGTAGGTTAATAAATTACAAAATTTGTTGAATGAAAAGCACGACGAGCCAATGAAAAGACTGGAAGGGAAAATTTCTAGTCTATTTCAGCAAATCACATCACTAGCAAAGGAAAGAGGAGATTGTGATGCAATAGAATTAAGAAATTGCACACTTTCCTCTGTTTCCAGTGTGAACAAGCCGAAAATAATTATGGAATAAAGCAGTGAGAAGGATGAGGAAACAAAAACCAAACCTACAGAGTAGGAAGTTTCGAGCGAAACCATTGTGAGGGAAACAACACTAGACAAATTAATTGATAAAGACTTACCTTATAGGATAACCAAACAAAAAAATCATCAATGAACCAACCCCCAACTTACCAAATCACATTAAACCACCTTACCCTTTCATTAAGAAGAAACCGAATAGAGAAATGGTAGTGGGGCAGTTTAAAAATTCCATGGAGATGCTCATAGCGTTACAAGTGAGTATTCCATTTTGTGATGCTCTGGAACAAATTCATGTGTATGCTAAATCCATGAAAGAGCTTCTAAATGGTAAACACAAATTTAAGGATGATGAAAATGTTGCTTTAGCTTAAGAATCTAGCGCAATCATTCAATGTAAACTTCCACCCAAACTAACAAATCTAGGTAGATTTACTATTCCTTGCTCTATAGGTTCATTAAAAATTTCCTAGGAACTATGTGACTTAAGGGTGAGCATCAACTTGATTCCATTGTCCATGATGAAGAAATTAAATTGTGGAAAGTCAAAATCTACGATAATGACTTTGACTCTGGCCAACAGATCAGTCACATACCCCTATGGAGTACTAGAGGACGTGTTGGTAAGGGTTGATGATTTACTTTTTCCTGTTGATTTTATCATATTGGATATGCATGAAGATGCCTAAACAATGTTATTGTTAGGTAGACCCTTCCTTGATATGGGAAAAGCTTTGATGGATGTAAAAAGAGGAGAATTGATTAAATTGATTAATTGATAGACAATATCTCGAAAGGAGAGGTTATGTCCTCTCCAATTGAGAAAGTATTAGTACAATCAATTGAAAAGATAGGTGAAGACGAAGATAATGTCAAGTTAAATGAGTTGGTTCTACAATTGCAAGCATCACAACTAGAGCGTGCTAATAAAAGATTAGAAGAATTATGAGGCAGTAGCGAGGAGAAACCAACAAATCCTGAATTAAAAGAGCTTCCTGAACATTTAAAATATGTCTTTTTAAGTCAGAGAAATAGGCACCCAGCAATAATCAGTAACACATTATCAAAGATCGAAGAAGAAAATTTATTACAAATGCTAAGAGAAAATAAAGAAGCATTAGAATGGAAGGTATCATACCTGGAAGGTATTAGTCCAACATATTGCATGCAACAAATAAAGCTAGAGGAAGAATTCAACCTGGTCGTGCAACCTCAACGGTGATCACATCCATCAATGAAAGAAGTGGTAAGAAAATAAGTCTTTAAATTACTTGAAGCATGTATGATTTATCCTATTTCTCATAGTTCTTGGGTAAGCCCAGTCCAAGTGGTTCCAAAAAAAAAGGAGGTATCACCATTATACGTAATGAAAAAAATTAACTAATCCCAACCCGTATTGATTACCACGGGTTAAACCTTGCTACACATAAGGATCATTTTCACTTGCCATTCATGGATCAAATACTTGAAAGACTAGTAGAACAAGCCTATTACTATTTTCTAGATAGATACTCAGGGTGCAAATTGTTGTAGCTCCAAATGATCACGAGAAAACAACATTCACATGCTCATTTGGAGTCTTTGCGTATTGAAGGATACCTCCCGGATTATGTAATGCTCCGACAATGTTCCAAAGGTACTTGCTTTCTATTTTCTCTAACATGATTGAAAACTCAATAGAGTTATTTATGGATGAATTTTATGCATTTGGTACTTCATTTGACTATTGTCTTGATAGATTAAATGATGTCCTAAAAAGATGTACTGAGACAAACCTAGTTTAGAAATGGCAAAAATCTCATTTTATGGTGACTGAAGGGATTGTTCTTGGCCATAAAATCTATGCTAAAGGAATAGAAATTGATCAAGCCAAAATTAAGGTGATAAAGAAACTTCCCCCTCCCGTAAATGTTAAAGGAGTTAGGAGTTTCCTAGGTCATGCAGGTTTTTGTTAGAGTAAGCCCTAATAGCCAATCAGTATTGGCTATATATGCTTTTGTATCATGACTTTGATATATGTTGTTTGTTAATATATATACTTATCGGGCATTGTATTTATTGTGTTACTTGTATTTGACATAATAGGGTCCTTAGAATAATTAGTCTGGTTAATGATACATTGAGTCTGAATTAATCATAAGACTTCATTAAAAATAAAGACGTTATTCTTAAAGTATCCATAGTCAAGCTTTACTGCCAAATAGGACAACAATTATGCATAGAAACTATTATGTGATTAGATTGATGACTGTATCTTACAAGTCATGGATATGAGATATTAAGTCTTCATGTAGGTATAAATATTAGGAATAATATTTATACTGGATTGACCCACCATGAGAATACTACATAGTAATTTATGTAAATGTCGTAAGTTATTTTTATAGTGATAGTGATATGTACCACCCTTCGTCCTCAAACCACTATGGACCCTAGATGTGGAGTCGAGTTCTTTATTTTCAATTAAACTTTGTTTGTAACAGGATAACTGATGAATCCAAGGTTTTGAGGTTGGCATCAATTTTGGTAAAACTAACTTGACGGCTTGATGTTGGACAATATGTCCTAACATGAAGAACTAACTGAAGATCAAGATGTTAGACGAGATGTCCTATCATGATGATTCGACATCTTTGTCTGTTGCTTTTCAATTTTTGATTATGATATTTTTTCTTCCAGATTTGAGATTATTCTAGGAATATTTGTTTATCATAGGTGGCATTAAAGATTGAGGAATTAGAGATTCTGTAGGAATATGAAGATGCCGTTTTCTAAGTGTGGAGTCACTTTAGGAAACTTTGGATTGAAGAAACTATTCTTTTGGAGAATCAGTTCCAGATTCTGTGTAACAGAATTACTGCATTTTTAAAGCCCAAATCCAGTCTTGTTTTTGGTTATAAATAGGATGGATTTAACCTAAGAAAAGTGTGGAACATACATTATTTCTTAGTGTGTACTAGGGTTTATATTTTTGTGAGCATCTCTTGTGTTGTGTTGATACTTGAGCTGGCTGTTTACATTGAGTTGTAATTTCTGTTGCTGCTATGATTGAAAGGGAATTGAGAAGGGTGTCATACCTAGGAAGAGTCTTAGGTAGAAATTAAGCACAGTTAGTGATTAAGTGGTAAGTTGTAAATGGAGGTTGTTTAGCTAAGAACTAATATTATCTAGTGGATTTCATTCCTGTCTTGATAGCCCCCAGACGTAGGTGTTGTTGTTCACCGAACTGGGTTAACAATTACTGTGTGTTTGTTTACTTTTTGTAAGTTTTCATTGTGCTGCTTCTTGTCGTTGCTCTTCATAGATCAAGTGTCTTGACATCTCTTGGAACATACGAGATCTGCATACCAGAATTTCAATTGGTATCAGGGCAGTCATCCTGCTCTGCATCTGGGTGAGATTCAGGGAAGTTACTTTCTGGTACAATGGACAAAGATAGGGGAATATTGTACAGACCACCTATTCTTGATGGATCCAATCATGAATATTGGAAAGTGCGTATGGTGGCCTTTATTAAGTACATGGAAGGAAAAACTTGGAAATTTGTCATCAAAGGATAGTATCCTGCAAAGGTTAAAGATCAATAATGTAAGATTATTGATGTTATAAAGCCTGAGGAATATTGGGATGATGAAGATGGCAAGCTTGCTCAAGGTAATTCCAAAGAATTGAATGCCTTATTCAATGGTGTGGACAAGAACATTTTCAGGTTGATTAAATATTGTATTATTGCCAAGGAGGCTTGGGAGATATTGAAGACTATGCATGAAGGAAATTCTAGGGTGAAGTCATCTAGACTTCAACTTCTCACAACCGAGTTTGAGAACTTGAAGATGAGAGAGGATGAAAGTATTCAAGACTTTCATATGAACATTGTTGATTTAGCTAATACTTCAAGTGATCTAGGAGAAAATATTCTAGAAGCCAAGTTGGTTCAAAAAATTCTAAAATATCTTCTAAAGAAATTTGATATGAAGGTGATTGCTATCGAAGAAGCCCAAGACAGAAACACCATGAAGGTGGATGAGCTAATAGGATCTTTTCAGACTTTTGAACTGGAAATCAAGGAGAAATCTGAAAATAAGAAGAGCATAACCTTGGTGTCTAATCAAGATGAATGTGACCCTAATTCCAACGAGGATTTTTCCAAGGTTGTGGGGCTTCTTGAAAAACAGTATAGCCAATTATTGAAAAAAACTAGACAAGAAGTCAAGATCTAATGTCAAGACTCAGTCATCCAACATCAACAGAAGGAAGGATTCTGGAAGAAGAACCTATAATGATCAGAAATCCAAAAAAAAGGTAAGGGAATCCAATGTTATGAGTATGAAGGGTTTGTACATACCAGAGTTGAGTGTCCTACCTTTCTCAAAAAGGAAAAGAAAGGCTTGTCTACATCTTGGTCTGAAGATGACTCCTCAAGCGAAGGATAAATGGATAAACATGTTTTGCTGCTACTGGAGTATATGATTCAGACAGAGAATCAGATGTTGAATAACTCACCTCTGATGAACTGGCTGCCTCTTATAAGGAGATATGCATCAGAAGTGCAGAAATTTGTCAATTAGGGCAGGACCAACAGGATCTTATTGCACAACTCTATGATGAAATATTAAAGCACTTGGATACCATTTCTGACTTGAAGGATGAAGTTGTATTTCTTAATTCAAAACTTGACAATATGACTAAGTATATAAGAATGCTCAATAGTAGTTCCGACATGCTGGATGAAATTTTACAATAAAAAAGGAATGCTAGAAATCTTAAGGGAATTGGTTATAATGATCAAGTAGGGAAAAAGCCTATTGTGAATTCTACTCAACACAAAATAAAAGAGGATCGCACAATGTCAAGCAAGATGTCCCAACATATACCAAGACCCCAGAAGAACTCCTCGGAAAGAAGGAAGTAGAACTAGAAATGGCATCATTGTGGTAAGTATGGTCACATAAAGCCTTACTGCTACAAGTTGCATGGTTATCCCAAATCAGCAACTCGTTCCAAGAGGAGAGAGGAAGCTGCTGTTAGCTCTCATTTTCGACGCTAGTGGAATTCAGAATCATCTTAATTCAGAATGTCATTCTAAAAACATGTGAAGGCTTCGACACAACTATGAGGAAGTATGAGTCGAAGAAAGATGGACAAAGTTTTTGGAAAAAATGCTAAGTGTTGGAAAAGCTCTCGACCAGTATCATGTTAAGGAAAACGCAAGGCAGTTACCATCAATGTTGGAGGGGATTCTTAGGGTCTAAGTTCAAATTGATAGTGGGCGAACGTGAGAGCAATTGAAGTTGTAAAAAAGCGCCAAAAAGACACGTTGTGAAGCCATAACCGTCATCTTGCTAGCATTATAAATAGTTGTCATTTTTATGTAATAAGGGTGTTCATTCATCTTGTACTAGTCACTCCAAAACACTCAAAGTACCCGCGTGTAGAGAAACGAGTTAGCGAGAATGTATGTGATACAACACCAATTCCTTTTCATTAATGCAATTTACTTGCCTTTACCATTTATGTGTTTTTACTCATTCTGCACTTTAACCTTCAATTTTTATGTTTGAACTACCTTTTTTTCTCTCCCACGTCTTCATGTAAACTTCCTTTCATTTACTTTCACACAAATTTAAACATTATGCACTTATTTCAAGCTTTTATGTTAAAGTCATTTACTTTTGAAGATTTTATGGTCGAACGTGGAGTTCAAATTATAGTCTTGTGCACCTTTATTTTCAAAGTTATTTACAATTACTGCATTTACTTTTGAGGATTTCATAGTCGAACGCGGAGTTCAGATTATAATCTTTTGCATGTTTACATTATTGTCTTTATTTCAAAGTCATTTACTTTTAAAGCCTTTACGTTATTGCCTTTAATCTTCAACGCATTACGTGCTTTCTTTTAATCTTCAAGTTACCTTTACGTTACAAAGATTTCATAGTCAAACGTGGAGTTCATATTAGGATCTTTTTGCATACTTAGCACATGTCCTAGGGTTTAGTATGGTCGATCCTGCAAGTTACTCAATTTTACCTTAAATTGATAGACCAACGATTATTTACCAAAATTCACAGTAAACAAATTGGCACACCTGGTGGGACCCAGTGCTAATCATTTCAACATTTACATTAATCTTTTGGGCGAATACTTTGTTGTATGTTATTAAGGAGTGGAAAGTTAGCCACAACACATGAAGAAGTACCAAAAAGAAGATACACTAAAAGAATGGAAACAAATGCTAGTCAACAAATTGATCCTCAAGGAAGGATTTCAAATACTCAGTGAAGCATGGGGTCTCAGAACACTCCATATCCAGTTTCTTCGACGGGAGGATAGACGCCACCACCAATAATTGTGTCTGAACAAATGCAGCCCATGGCCAGTCCAGGATCAACATGTGTACGAACGTACACTCAACCTGTGTTGGAATATATAGGACCAAAAAGTCCAAATTCACCAACACCTCTAGGAAGTTCGATAACAGGCAAATTCCTCCTCCAGGTTTTTCATAACCATTATTAAGGAACCCATATTATGGCATGCCTACGTCGATAATGCAGAATCTGCAGAATGCGCCACCAATTTTTTCAGAGAATGTGGTATCTTCGCCAGTACAAGGATCTGGATTAGGTGGTCGAAACAATCAAAGCATAGGTGTGGATTACTCTGTTCAAGTACCCAGTCTTACAAACACATCCATAAACTGTTTAAGGCAGCAAATGGACGAAAGTAACATGCAGATGGTGCACACATTGTCTCAGACAATGGGAGAAGTTTTTCAACCTTTAATTCAGAATACTACTCAAACTAATCAACAGTTGGCGACGAAATTAGCATGTATGGATGATTTTATGGGAGTACCAATGTTTGATCAAAGAGAAACCGTTGTCGAAAACAGGCCACGATATCAGCAACGAAATGTACCTGAGGAAAACATGGAAGACCATTAAATGGGCAAACCTTTCAAAGTCGAACCACAAAGGAACTAGGTACCAGTTCATATGGAGGAAGAGCCAGGAGTAGTCATGGTGAACAGGAATCAGAATGTTGACCAAGTACTTAAACAGGTACGACATCAAGATGTAGTAGAAGAAAATAATCTTGCAGCCATGGTCGAAAGAATAATGACCAGAAATGGTGCAAACTTTGGTTTTACGAGGCCAAATTATACCTCCCCCATAGTGGATTATATTCTTCAAGCTGAATTACCCCATAGGACGAAGGTTCCAAAGTTAAGTAAGTTCGCATGAGATACTAATGAATCAACCGTCGAACATTTGGCTAGGTATATGATTGAAGCAAGAGAGATAGCAGGTGACGAAAGCCTTAGGACCAGGTACTTCCCAAGTTCTCTCACCAAAAATGCTTTCACGTGGTTTACCACGTTGCCTCCTAATTCAGTTTACAATTGGACCCAATTAGAACGTTTGTTTCACGAAGAATTCTACATGGGACAAGCTTATATCAGCTTGAAAGAATTGGCTAGTATCAAACGAAAAGTCACTGAGCCAATTGATGATTACCTTAATAGGTTTCGACTTCTTAAAGCCAGGTGTTTTACATAAGTACCAGAACATGAGTTGGTCGAGATGGCTGCTAGGGGTCTTGATTATGCCATTAGGAAGAAGTTGGACACCCAGTATCTCAGAGATATGGCGCAACTAGCGGATAGAGTTCGACAGCTAGAAAGGCTAAGAGAAGAGAAAGCTAGGTTCGACAAGGGTAAAAAAGTAGCCTTTGTCGAATGTAACGAAGATGTAGAAAATCTCTATGATGAAACATCTTATTTCGACGAGCATGAGGTTGATGTTGCTGAATTAAAGCAAGGTCCACCTTATGCTTGTAAACTCTTAGCTCCCTCGAATAGGAAAAATCCCCCTGAGTCTAACGACAAATTTCCTAAGTGTCGCTACTGCGAAAATCGACGCCGGCTGACAGAAGAGTCGCCACCGTGCGTTATTTATCCCAAAGGAGGGAAAGGAAACGCTCGAAGTAAACCTAACGCAAAGACGGGAAAAGGTATGGTCATCGCAACCAAAACCTGGATTCGGGAGTCGGTTACGCAAGGGGAAGGTATTAGCACCCCTCACGTCCATCGTACTCGATGGGATCCACGCTTGCTTGGTTTGTACGGATTACACTTCTATCTAAACTAAAGGATGAGGTCTGAAAAGAAAAGAAAACACGACTCGGCAAAGCATCGCACTTTATGCCTACGTATTCCCGTCTGGAACGAGAAATCAGAGTCAACGTAGTTCGCCTAACTACGGGTGAAGGTGGGGAAAGGTTGCTCGCTAGGACATCGCATCCTATGCCTACGTACTTCCACACAGCATGGAAGATCAGAGCAAACGTAGTTCGGGCTACGCACGACACAAGCTGTTCAAGTGTCTTTTATGAAAAATCTCACCTTAAACAAGGGTTTTCTTATTGCAAAAAGGTTGATGTTTGTTCAAATCTTTTGACGGAAGAAATGAATTAATCTCTGTTATAACCTTTATTAGTGTTTTTCTGTTGTTTTGAAGAAAGAAGAGATAACACTCTACAAATCCTAGGGTTGAAAAGGGGAATAAAAATCTACCCTAATGTTATCATGCATGGGTTAACTCCTAATGTCTATCATGCTCCTCTCTTGCACAGAGAGAAACAGAGATCCTACGGGAATAGACGGAAACAGAAACAACAGATATATACAATAAAGCAGTAAAATGCATGGATGCAACAATACAAGCGAGGCAAGGGAGCCCCACTCAACCTCGAACCTAGAAAACAATAGGCAAAAGTGAACAGGATTCACTTTCAACCCAGCAGGTTAAACAGCAAACAATACAGTCCGGGAAATCACACAATACATCAAAATTAAAACAGCTAAAAGCTAAACAGCAAAAGCAATCTTCATTAGCATCTGCACCCATCTTCAGGCTCCAAGCAAGCATCAGTCTCTGATCTTCAATCTCCCAATGGCTTTTCTTCAAGTCCTAACCTCCAAGCTGAGGAATCAATCCCAAGAGTGAACTGGGTGTTAAGCAATTAGTTGACCACCAAGGGTGGCAAACATACTGCTATCAACACAAAGAATATTTCTCTCAAGAGTTCTATCCCTTAGACATTAGCACCAAGCCTTCCAAAGGAAGGGGGTGAATGTCTTAGAGAGACTCTGCATCACAGAGAAGGATGGAGGTAATCAAGGCCTTCCATGTTTGAGAATCAAGTTTGCTACTCTAGAGCTCTGCCTAACTCCTAGATCCTACAAACCCCAGCAGCTACAAGCAAGAGACACTCCTCATCAACTCTGGAAGTTGGTCTTCATTCTCTGATCTTCAAATGGGCTTCATCTTCACAGGTCTTCAACTCAAACCCCAAGTTCCAAACAAACCCAATACCCCACACACAGACAAAACATAACCCTAAAGAGGGCACACCACACAAACAATCAATATAAGCAATATACCAATAGCAGTAGGGGAATCCTAATATTTTCTAAGGGATCTATCTTATACCCATAACCCCTATAGTCCCATACCCCAAAATCAAATCAAAATTCCTAAAAGAATTAATCTATCTCACCTATGCTCATTTAAAACCCTAATTTTGATCATGTTATTCACACCTAATCAAATCACCTAAGACTAAATTCTAAAAATATGAATTAAATCCTATATACAAGTTGAAGTCCTAAACTAATCAACCTAAAAAGAATGGATTAAAAATACTAAAGCATCTATTCAAACTAAAATCACCAAATTTGAGTACTAAACTAAACTCATTAAAATGCTATTTACAAGAAAAATGCATGAAAAATATTAAAACAAAATAAAATGCCAATTTTATCATTTATTATTTTTCTAGACAGAAATATTGATCTACCACAAAAAGAACCAATTAAAAACAAGCTATTTTCAATTTTTTATGATTTTTAAAAGATCAAAGAAAAATAAAGAAAATAAAATCACAAAATATGAATTAAAAGGGGAGAGGGGTGTTACTAGCAGACACGCCCAGTTGAAATTCTGATGGGCCTCAAAAATGGGGGGGCGCGAATATTAATTGGCGCTAGGCCCAGCACGCTTCAGAAAACAATTAAATCCACGGTTCAAATAGCAACTGAAACAAGTTCATTTTGCATTGGGCTTCCAATTGGGGGTGGGGATAGGAATCTGAATCCAAGGCCCAGAAGCTTCAATTAGTGAAACGCATCGTTTCACCTTTGCCAATTCCCTCCGTTTCTCAACTTCAAATATGGGCCACATGATGAGATTAAGAAGTCAATAATTCAGGATGATCTGACGGCTATTGGTCATCGTCCCCAATCATGAAGCTAGGGTTTCAGAAATCCATGTCCATGCAACCATATTCAAGTCCCTCGTGCTCTCTCCATAGGCCATGAAATCAAGACTTGTAAAAACCAAAATTAACCTACTAACTCCAAGGAATCCAGCCATACCAATATCACTCCCTGAAACCCCCTAGAATTCCAAACTCGATAGGTGGAAACCCCTGATTCACCAACTGCACACTGCAATGGAAGCTTACCAAATTTGCGAATTCTTGTACTAATGTACTCTCCATATTGCACTGATTATTCTGAACTAATACACCATGATTAACATCCCCTAAACTAAGGTTTCTTGATCATCAAAGTTTCAACACCCTGCCATTAAACCTCATAGAACCTTCTCAATCTTTCAGAAACTAGTCATCTAACCTAACCTAACATCCTTACACTAATAATCTAACCTAAAAACACCTAATTAGGGAGATATAGGAGAAATCACCAACCTGCTATTCTTGTTGGAACAGATGAGAAAGAGCTCGATTCAACACTTGCAAGCTTTCACCAATGATCCTTAGATGATGTTAGGGTTTCTGTTTGCAACAATGGTGATGATGAGTGCTTGGATTGTGAGATTCGAATCTGTTATGGATCTTGCAATTTCAAACCCTAGAGCTACAATCTTTCATGGATGTGCCTCTGAGCTTGTTTGTTTCTACTCACAATCTTCAATGGATGATGGATGAAGAAAAAGAATGATCAGAATTGGTATAGATTGGAGAATTTCACACTTTCTTACAATGGAAGCAACAATGGAATTCTCTCTTTTCTCTCCCTCTTTTCACCAACCTCTTGCACCAATGGATTCAGTTCAATATATAGATGAGGATAGGCAGATCTAGAAGTTTCTAGATTGATCTAGGAAAGTGTAGAATGTGGTGGAAAGTTCATGAAATTCTCACTTAATGATACTTTGATACATCTCATATCTCATGCATACACCCTCTCATATTTGTGTCAAAATCTCCTCTCATGATTTATTGAAATGGTATGTGTGAAAAAACCAATCTCCTTGCCTTGAAATTTCACTTATGCCAAGTTTTCCATACTTGCCTTATTATGCAAGCAACAAAAATACAAAGCAAGTCCAAAATTTAACCCCTAACTCAAAAAAGTGGCTGAACCAATGTCTTTAAAATGATGTTTGGAATCAATTTGGTATATTGGATGACCCATTTTGGATTTGTAGATCTCTCAAACCATTTTTTTATTTCAACTTTTTCAACTTATATGCCTTTTTTAGGTCATTTTTCACCAACTTTGGTCAAGTCTCATTCTATGCATTTCCAAACTTCCATGACTTCTTTTATTGACTTAAAATGACATTTTGAGCAACTTTGATGTTGTGAAGTTTTTCATTTGAAGCTTCCTTGTATGAGTTTTAGGCATAGGCTAAGAATGACCTGTAATCCTCAGATGACCAAAATACCCTTTGCTTGCCAAGACCATAAGTAGAGTTCCCCAAATTATATTAAGTCATACCATACCTTTCTAGAAATCTAAGACAATAAGGAACAACTCTTATGTTGGCCAGGAATCCATTTGAAATATCCTTGAAGGTCAAAAGTTGCTTGGAAGACAGACAACTTTCACAGACAAATTTCAGTGCCCTCAAATGACCTATAACTTGCAAGAGCTATAACTTGAGTTCTATAAATCATCTTGATGACTTCCACAACTCCAATTAAAGCTATGAAGATACTCTACAAGTTTCATGTGGACCAAGAATTCATATGAAGCTTGCATCTTGAGTTACACTGCTTTGAAGTTTGACCTAAATCAGGGGATTTTACACTGAAACCCTAATTTAGTAACTCCAGTTCTCCTTGACTCCTGTTGATTTTTCTTTAGCACAACATCATATCCATATCCATATAGCAAATAATGAACCCCACATTCTTCAAATGCTCCTTGATGCCCTCCAAAACAAGTCTTTGACCTAGGATTGACTTGGTGTTGACCCAGACAAAACCCTAGTTGACTGACTTCAACTGAGGCTCTTGCAATCATTCCAATGACTTGGTTCTCCTCAAAAATGATCATCTAGGCTTTTCATAACATACACACCTCATACTCCTGGCTCATAGCTCACACTTCCTCTGATGACCCCCAAACAAACTCAAGATAGGAGAGAATTCACTGATCAACCTGTCAATTCTTCAAAGCTCAAATTCTTCCCTGATGACCTGAGTAGTCTTGAATATGAATGAAACCCTTGGATATACCTCTTGAGATAAGAATAGCACTTGATCCCCTGATTAAGATAGCTTGCTTATGCTATGCAATGCAGATGAATACACTATGTACATGATGACAATGCAAATGATTATGCAATTGAAACATAAACCTAGGTTAGAAAAGGTTGGGCAAATTTTGGGGTGCAACAGCTGCCCCTATTCAAGCGACTTGGACCCGACTGGATGAAGAGCGTGCAACCTTCATACATTCGAGGTACGAGACGGTTGAATACGAAAGAACTCGGAAATTTGCCAACCGCAAAAATAAATTGCGAAAACGACTACTGCTTGGGAAAACCCTGGGAACTGGCCTCTGTTGTCACAGCAACAACTAGCCATCCATCTGTCAAATAATTTGATGTTGTCCGCAGACCACTCCATTCCGAAGAAATGAGCATACACCACACAACGAGAAATTGTTGACGTCACTTATCAACCTCTGTTGATCTCACTTACCAACCTCTGTTGATCTCACTTATCAACCTCTATTGATCTCACTTATCAACCTCTGTTGATCTCACTTATCAACTAAGCACACGCTACCAGCGGGAGCATATTGACTTCACTTGTCATGTTGATTTGACTGATCAACCTTTCGCATTCTGAAGAAGCGAGCAAACGCTTAACCAAGCGAGACAATGTTCGAAGACATGAACAACCAACTCTGCGGGGAAATGAGAAACTTAACCAAGCAACTCTGAGGTCAATTCTGACGACTACCGTCAAACACCTGCTGGGGAATTGGAACTTAACCAAATACCCTTGTTGAAAAATACGAGGAATTTAACCAAACCACTTCTGTAGCAAGCTCCCTGCTGGGGACTATGAGGGACTTAACCAAGCAACCCATTGAAGTAACACCCTGCTGGAGAACATAACTCTGTTGGGGGAATTGCGGGTGACGCCCGAAAATCTGTATTACCACCTTCTAATACTGATACTACATCATCCTGAGAAAGACTCAGCTGGGGAAATACAAGTAACTTAACCAAGCGACTTGTCGAAGAATACCCTGTCGGGGCTACGAGGAACTTAACCAAGTATCTCGTTGAAGACCACCCTGCTGGGGATTACGTCTCTACTGGGGTAACTGCGGGTAATCATCCCAAAATCTGCATCCCGCCATTTCTACAGCACTCTGGGAAAGGACTCGGATGGGGAGAAAGAGAAATGCTTGACCAAGCAACTCTGCTAGGGGAATATGCCATAACGAACACGATCGTTGCATGTCTGGCACAACAAACCTCTGTGACAAGATGAACACGATCACTGCGTATTCTACACCACCACCCTCTTGACAGGAGGAAACACGATCACTGCGCGTCTTGATGCTGCAAACAAAATCACATAATGGGACAAACACGACAAACACGATCACTGCGTGCCAGACGGAATAAATCCACATAGAAGAGGCGAACTCGTTCACTGTGTACTTTGACCACCCATACGACGAACACGATCACTGCGTGTGCTGCAACAGGACAAACACGATCACTGCATGTATCGACCAATAAAACCCCCAAAATGAGGTCAACACGATCACTGCGTGTGTAACGAAACCGACCCATGTAATAGGACGAATACGATTACTGCGTATGCCGACCAACAAAACCAACTGACACGATAGCCACGATCACTGCGTGCTCCGCGTCACAAGTTCCCATGGTACTATCAACACGATCCCTGCGTGCCATACGAATACGATCACTGTGTATCTTGAACACGATCATTGCGCGTTCGGACAAGGTCACTGCGCGTTCTGAGCCACGATCCTCTTGACTGGAGAAAACACGATCCCTGCGTGTTGTGTGTCTCAACTAACCCACATAACTGGACGAATACGATCACTGCATATTCTAACCATACATAGGATGAATGCGATCACTGCGCGTTTCATGTCACGGCCCTCTTGACTGGAGGAAACACGATCCCTGCATGCTGTGGCACAACTTCAAACATGGGACGAACACGATTACTGCGTACTTCGGCCATCAACAACCAGATGAACACGTTCACTACATGCCTCACCCTATAACCACCCCGCGCAACGGACGAATATGATTACTGCGTATACCGACCAACAAAAACCGGATGAACACGATCACTGCGTGTCAATTTATAACCACTGTATAACGGACGAATACGATCACTGCGCATATCGACCCACAACATGACATAACACGGTAAACACGATCATTGCATGTCCTGTACTACCAATAGAGTAAACACGATCACTGCGCGTCTTGCTCAATAAAACCCCCGAGCTGATACCGACACGATCACTACGTGCCTTACAAAGCAATCTCCTTAGATCGGGACGAATACGATCACTGCGCCATTCGACCACAAATACACATACCAAGATCAACACGATCACTGCGTGTCCTACGACATAAACCCCCAAAGGTCGGGACCAATACGATCACTGCGCACTTGGGCCACAAATCAACTTCTCAAAATCAACACGATCACTGCGTGCCTGACAACATGAACCCCATAACTGGTCAATATTAACACGATCACTGCGTGTTTTACAACATGAACCCCAAAATTAGCCAAAAATACGATCACTGCGTACTTTGAACACAGAATTCACGTTTTCCTGAAACCACGATTTCTCTTATCGGCAGGGAACAAACATCTCTGAAACTGAAGAGGTAACCACCTGGCTTATGTTTCAACAATGCATGTTTGGTAATGACGAATTCCACACTGCATGGAACTGCTACGTGCTCGTGTGAAATGCAAATGCTCATGATGCATGCTTATGCAAAGAGTTACTTCAGCAAAATAAATGCTGAAGACACACTGGATCCGCTGGGGATGACCGGAATACCACCGATACGCTTCCAACAAAATAAATGTTGGAAAGATGAACTAACTCCGCTGGGGATAACCATCCTGCTAGGAAAATAACTCACGAACTCAGAACTCCAAAATCTGCTGAGGACGGTCCTCCGGACGAGGAAGAGCGACTTGTTGGGGAAAGAAAGGGCAATCCTGCTCAGGAAAACTTCTTTCAGCAGCTCCAACCACCTAATCACACTCTGTGGGGAACCCCTCCTGCTATCACTGAGCTGGGGAAATCATCCGGCTATCACTGAGCTGGGGATTGAACTACACATTCTGATTTGCACCGCGCAAGGACTCTTTGGGGAAGTTAATCATATCCACCTCGACCTTCGCTGGGGAGGACTCTGCTCTGCTTGATAAGCCACTTCCGAACTACAGAGGATACATTGATCTTTTCCTTTGACGCAATCTCAACTCTCCTGGGGAGACAACATTCAATCTTTCTTGGGGGGACTTCACTGGGGAAGACACAACATTCACCCTCAGGAAAGAGTACCAGCCTGCCATGGACTCTGGCGGGGGACTTTGTGAGCTTTTTGAATACCTGCAAAAATCAACAAGCAAACACAAGGCAATCCATGCAAAGAGAGACATCTTGGTAATCACCCACAACAACCATTCAGGTAATTTTTGGTTTTAACAATCATCGGCCGAGGCCCGCCAGTTTACACGCATGTAAGTTTATCAAAAACATCGGCGCTTTTTACAAACAAAACTGTAAAAAATTAAAACCAAAGTCGCACACTATACTGAATGAACACTTTATTGATAACAGCCTGAGAATAGGCAAGATTTGTACATCGGATGCAACTCCTGAAAAGAGGTAGTCACACATAAACAAAATGCAGAAGTATACAAATATACAGATAAAATTTGTACACATGTCGGCAACGTGTTACAGACGAACACCATGAACCGATCCTCCTATGACTCGTCGGACTCTGACGCTTTCCCGATCTCTGTCTTCGGAAGAGATTGCTTTGGATAATTGACCCCCCAGGGCTCCCAAACCGCAGTCATTTGCTTCTCAAATCCCTAACTTTTGCGTGAATCGCCCTTTGCTGGTTTTCGATTCACCGGGATACCCCTTTTTGCCGAAGCCGCCCAGTGTAGGTTTTCGACTTCGCGGGTGTACATTTTTTCCATTTTATCCCTAACTTTTGCCCGAACCTTTTTATTCTGTTTTTGGTTCGCCAGGATGCCCCATTTTTGCCTGGACTCTCTTTTTACTGTCCAGCGGGTCAATTTTAAGCAAAGTATTTTTTAACTGCGTCCGAGTTCACAGGGGATGAAAAGTATTCACCATCCATGGTGGATAACAATAAGGCTCCTCCGGAGAAGACCTTTCTCACGACGTATGGACCTTCGTAATTGGGAGTCCATTTGCCCCTGTGATCCGATTGCGGTGGGAGAATCTTCTTCAGCACAAGATCACCATGTGCAATGGATGCCAATCTTTTCTCATCTATCAAGCTCAGCTGATTCAATCTGCTTCTCACCCATTCTGCCTCTTCCAGCTTAACATCAAGCAAAACTCTCAAAGATGGTATCTCGACCTCCAATGGCAGGACAGCCTCCATGCCATATACCTGTGAGAACGGTGTTGCCCCGGTTGATGTACGCACTGTAGTACGATAACCGTGCAAAGCGAATGGCAGCATCTCATGCCAATCCTTATACGTTACCACCATCTTCTGAACAATTTTCTTTATGTTCTTGTTGGCCGCTTCAACAGCGCCATTCATCTTGGGTCTGTAGGGAGATGAATTATGATGCTCGATCTTGAAATCCCGACACAGATCTTTCATCATCTTGTTGTTCAAATTCGAACCATTATCAGTAATGATCCGTTCAGGAATACCGTATCTGCAGATTATATCCTTATTGATAAATCTGGCCACTACCTGCTTCGTCACATTGGCGTAAGATGCTGCTTCCACCCACTTGGTGAAGTAATCGATCGCAACCAGAATGAAGCGATGCCCATTAGAAGCAGTAGGCTCAATCTTGCCAATCATATCGATTCCCCACATGGAGAAGGGCCACGGAGAAGCCATAACGTTCAGTGGACTGGGTGGCACATGGATCTTATCAGCATAGATCTGGCACTTGTGACACCGCTTGGCAAATTTGAAACAGTCAGTTTCCATCGTCAACCAGTAATACCCCGCTCGCAACAACTTTCGAGTCATAACATGCCCACCTGCATGTGTACCAAAAGTTCCTTCATGGACTTCTTTCATGAGCAAGTTGGCTTCCTTCTCGTCTACACACTGGAGGAGTACCAAGTCGTGGTTCCTTTTATACAACACGCCGTCGGGATTCAGATAGAAGTTGCCTGCTAATCTCCTTAGAGTCTTCTGATCACGACTGGATGCCCCAGCCGGGTATTCCTTATTCTTCAGGAAATTCTGTATGTCGAAATACCAAGGTTTACCATCAGATGCTTCATCAACTGCAAACACAAAGGCCGGCCTATCAAGGCGAGAGATGACAATGTTGGGAGCCTCATTCCAGCGGTTGACTTTATACATCGAGGATAACGTTGCAAGGGCGTCAGCCATTTGATTCTCCGCCCGAGGTACATGATGGAACTCCACTCTATCAAAGAAAGGTAGCAACCTTCTCGCATAATTCATGTACGGTATCAGATTAGGTTGGCGCGTCTCCCACTCTCCCTTAATCTGATTCACAACCAATGCTGAATCCCCATATACATCCAGATTCTTAATCCTCATATCGATAGCCTCCTCTAACCCCATAATGCAAGCTTCATACTCGGCTTCATTATTCGTCACTGAAAAAGTCAATCTGGCTGTGAACGGGATGTGCGACCCATGGGGAGTTGTAATGATTGCCCCGATCCCGCTACCGTACGAATTGACAGCCCCGTCAAAAATCATTTGCCACTGGGAACTCCGCTCAGGACCTTTACCAGGCAACGGCTCATCACAATCTTTAGCCTTCAAGTACATTATGTCCTCATCAGGAAACTCAAACTTCATGGGCTGATAATCCTCAATTGGCTGTTCGGCGAGATATTCGGACAGAACACTTCCCTTAATGGCCTTCTGGGAAACATACTGGATATCGTATTCTGTCAATACCATCTGCCATCTAGCAATCCTTCCAGAGAGCGCTTGTTTCTCAAACACATATTTGATCGGATCCATCTTTGATATCAGCATGGTTGTATGATTCAGCATGTATTGTCTTAGACGTTTGGCAGCCCACGCCAATGCACAACACGTCTTTTCGAGCATAGAGTATCGAGATTCACAGTCCGTGAACTTTTTACTCAAGTAGTAAATTGCATGCTCTTTCCGCCCTGTCTCGTCATGTTGACCGAGAACACAACCCATACTGTTCTCCAGAACCTTCAGATACATGATCAGTGGTCGTCCCGCTACTGGGGGTATCAACACCGGAGGTTCCTGCAAGTATTCTTTTATCTTTTCAAATGCTCTTTGGCAATTGTCTTTCCAGACCACCGCTTGATCTTTCTTTAACAGCTTGAATAATGGTTCACACGTGGTCGTTAGGTGAGAGATGAACCTAGCAATGTAGTTCAACCTCCCTAAGAATCCACGGACTTCTTTTTCTGTCCTCGGTGCTGGCATTTCTTGTATTGCTTTTATTTTCGCAGGATCGACCTCGATTCCTTTCTTGCTCACAATGAACCCCAGTAGCTTCCCGGATCTCACTCCGAAGGTACATTTATTAGGATTCAGCCTCAGCCTGAATTTCCTCAGCCTTTTGAACAACTTCAACAAATTAACCAGATATTCTTCCTCTGTTTGAGACTTGGCTATCATGTCATCGACATACACCTTAATCTCTCTATGCATCATGTCGTGAAAAAGTGTTGTCATGGCCCGCTGATACGTTGCCCCAGCATTCTTCAAACCAAAGGGCATCACCTTGTAACAGAAGGTTCCCCACGGGGTGATAAAGGTCGTTTTTTCCATATCCTCCGGAGCCATTTTGATCTGGTTGTACCCTGAAAAGCCATCCATGAAGGAAAACACTGAGAACTGAGCCGTGTTGTCAACTAACACATCAATATGCGGCAGCGGGAAATCATCTTTCGGGCTCGCTTTGTTTAGATCTCTATAATGAACACACATCCGAACCTTGCCATCTTTCTTTGGCACAGGCACGATATTAGCGACCCAAGTGGGATAAGTGGTAACAGCCAGGAACCCAGCATCCCATTGCTTATGCACCTCTTCCTTTATCTTTACGGCCATGTCAGGACGAGTCCTTCTCAGTTTCTGCTTCACAGGCGGGCAATCTTCCTTCAACGGCAGACGGTGAACAACCATATCAGTGTCCAAACCCGGCATGTCCTCGTAGGACCAAGCAAATATATCACTGTATTCACGCAGCATCTCAATAAGCTCTCGCTTGATATCCTCTTGCAACGTAGCCCCTATACGGATATTCCTGACGCATTCCTCAGACCCCAAGTTGACAATATCAATCTCTTCCTGGTGAGGCAGAATGGCTCTCTCCTCTTGCTTCAACAACCGACTAAGCTCTTCTGGTAAGTCACCATCCTCCACAATCTCCTCTTCCGCTTGGAAAATCGGATGCTCGAAGTCTAAACGAGTCATAGGAAGTTTTTGGTCGGTGTCATTTGAAAATTCGTGAATCCTGCGAGGGAAACGGTTAAGTGCTTCAAAAATGATGTACAAGCAAAATGCATAACCACGCTGCCATTTTATTGAAAAATAAAATAAAAACAGAAAGAAAAGGATCACAACATTTGAATGTAAAAAACGCCGTCATTTATTAATCATGCAAACATACAGGTAAACAGTTAGGCCCTAAGACAAGATCATCGATGCCCGGGCAAGGCATGTGATCATACAATGATTGAAAAACAATGCATTACTGTTTGGTGACTTGGATGACATCCTGGATGGACCAGTTGCATAGGCTTTGCCCCGGCGTGCTGGGTCGAATCCATGAGTCCATGTCGCAATCGCTATCCGCTTCATCCGTATCAGACACGGCATTAATCCTCTCAAAGCTAACTCCTCCGGGCGTGAACACGACAGGTCCCTTGTACTTAGGCGCACTCTGCGAGAAAGATGGGCGGTACCCCAAGCCATACTTGTCTTGGTTTATTGGGATGTCCAGAACCTGCCCCCACTTCTGAGTCTCTCCTGCTTGTACCAACACCTTGGCTTCTTTATATGAGGAGACTTCCACCTCTAGCCCTTCACTCTTCACTGGAGCTTCTTCTTTAACTTTCACCTCTTCGAACGCCTGACACAGCGTTTCATGAATCTCTCCATCTACCTCCACGTACTTGAAGGAAGACAAATGACTGACTAAGATATCCTCTTCGCCACACACCGCCATAATACTCCCCTCAACCATATATTTCAGCTTCTGATGGAGCGTAGAAGTTACTGCCCCAGCGGCATGAATCCAAGGTCTCCCGATCAAACAGCTATATGCAGGCTGGATGTCCATGATGTAAAACACTGTATCAAACACTTCCGGACCTACCTGGATGGGTAACGTTATCGACCCGAAGACTGACCTCCTTGTGCCATCAAAGGCTCTTACGACCAAATCACTAGGTGTGCACAACAACCCACGGGTATCTAATTTTAAAAGAGCTTTCTTTGGTAACACATTCAGCGAGGACCCAGTGTCTACCAGCACATGGGATAACACAGTGCCCTGGCATTCAATAGAGATGTGCAAAGCATTGTTATGATCACGCCCTCGAGGCGTTAAGTCAAAATCCGTGAATCCCAGTCCATGCCCAGCGTTAACATGTGCCATAACTCCCTCCAGCTGATTAACTGAAATCTCCTGCGGCACGAAGGATGTCTCGAGTACCTTCAACAGAGCATTTCTATGCGCTTCAGAACACAGCAACAGCGATAATATGGAGATCTTAGACGGGGTCTGCTGCAGGTGATCTACAATCTTGTAATCACTTTTGCGGATTAACCTCATGAATTCTTCCACATCTTTGGCTATCGGCTCTTTCTCTTTACTCCCCGAAGATTCCCCCTCAACCACTTTGTTCTTACCTTTGGCAAGCCTATCTGCTTCAACCTCAGGTGAAGTGAAAATTCTCCCGCTCCGGGTTATACCACCCGCTCCCACTATATTATCCACGGATCCCGCTGGCGGATCATTCAAGTCAATCTTTTCCCCATTGCAATACACCTCAGCACCATAACTCCACGGGACTGCTCTTGTGCTTTCAAAAGGGACTGGCTTAGCGTTGGTAATAGTAATGGTCGGCCTTTTCAATGATGCCGAAATCGTCACCGATTTGAACGGAATGGTGATCGTAGCAATCTCTCTACGCTCTTCTTCAGATTCTGTCTCAACAGACTTCTCCCGCCCCGCAGCCCTGTCAAACTGCAAAGTTCCTTCATCAATCAAACTTTGAACTCCCCTCTTCAACTTCTCACAGCCCTCAGGTTGAATCAAACAGTCATCACACCCTTCGCTGCAACCGGGATAGACTCCTCCTTTCAACAAGCGCTGCTTTACGAAACTCAAAGGGGTTTTCAGCTCACTCACTTCTGAAACTAAGTTCAACTCATCATCTACCATGATTGCATTGGCCCCAGCCCCACCATGCTTGGGCATTGGCTGCTGCGTGATATTGGGACCGTCCTTCCCGAAGTTAATAGCCGTACTATCAAGCAAATCCTGTACTTTATGCTTGAAAGCTAGGCAATTTTCAATATTGTGCCCTGGTGCACCCGAATGGAAGTCACAGTGCTCATTAACATCATACCCGACTGGTGGCTGGCTAGTTGGTGGTGCTAAGGTCCTCTTCTCGACTAACTGCAATTTCAACAAAGTTTGAAGGAGTTCTGCATATGATACCGGCGGCACTTCGAATACTCTCCTCGGTCGCGGGTTCTGAAGTCTGCGCTGATTATTATTAGGCTGCTGCTGAGCCTGCTGCTGTGGTTGTTGTTGTCTCTGCTGCTGAGAAGGCCCTGGAATAGTTACACTTGCAACTTGCGACTGCTGACGCCAGTTTTGACTTTTATTCTTTCGTCGAGCCTTGAATACGGCGTTGGTATCACCCTGCCTTTTATCGCCAAACGTCTTCTTATTACCTCCCGCGGAACTGGACTCACCCGCTTGAATTTTACCAATTTTTACCCCGTTTTCAATGCGCTCCCCCATCAATATCAACTCCGAGAAAGTACTCATTGAGAAATTGAGCAACCGATCATAGTACATTCCAGAGAAAGTTCCTATGAACATATCCATCATTTCGCGCTCCACCATTGGAGGGTGCACCCTAGCAGCCAGATCTCGCCATCTCTGGGCGTATTCCTTAAAGCTCTCGCTAGACTTTTGAGACATACTCTGCAACTGGACTCGGTTAGGGGCGAGATCACTATTATACTGATAATGTCGAACAAAAGCCTCCGCCAGCTCTTTCCAACTCCTGATCTGAGTCGGCTCCAAGCTCATGTACCACTCCAGCGATGGCCCTGACAGGCTATCCTGGAAAAAGTGCATTAGCATCTTTTCATCCTCAGAATATGCAGACATGCGCCTGTAAAACGCGCGCACATGCACCCTAGGGCATGTATCCCCTTTGTACTTATCAAATGACGGTGCTTTGAATTTCAGCGGGACCCTCAGCCCTGGGACTAACCCCATATTTGACATATCCAACCCAAGAGCATTCTGGCTGGCCAATCCATTCACTTTCTCTTCTAGCAACCTCATCCGATGGTTGTCATCCCTGGCTCTTTCATAGCCTTCGTTCTGACCAGAGAACACATCCTCCTGGCGATCCTCCCAGCGAGGTACTGTATCATATCCGACATAATCTGCATCACGGCCCGGACCCGTTTGGACGTACCTGGGGTCATACCTCAGATTACCCATCTCTTGAGCGTTGTATGCGCCAGCTCCATATCCCAGATTACCATAGCCACCAAACCCAGCCTTGGCGCCAGCCATGCTGCCATATCCCATATTCACACCATTGAAGCCCTGGTTACCATTGATACCATTCATTCCGACATTCTCAACACCCCCATTGAAACCCTGGTTGACATTACCCGCAAATACCCCAGCAGTATCTGCATTGACATTCATATTACCGGTGTTCCCACCTACAGGACCAGTTTCTCCAGCATTCAAACCGGTTACGGGAACAACGTCAGCACTTTGACGATTCTCAATTCAGGGAGAAGCAACGATGTTTTCACCCTGCGGTGTCCCGTTGTTCTCAGCCCGTGCGACTATCGGTTGAACCAGATTCTGCAGCTGCTCTTGCCCTTTGGCGATAGTCTCCATGGTTTGCATGAGCAGGGCCATCCTGTCACGCATCTCCTGCATTTCACTCTGCATGTTGTCCATGATCTTCTTCTGGTTGATCCTGGTGGAGTAACGGTGGACCCGCTTTTCTGCAATCCTGAAAATACCTGCTTCAAAGATGCAGGAGATAAGATACACGAATCACAAACCTGCAATGCAAATATGAGTATGTATGCAAAATGCAATGTGTGTCTGTGCATTAGGGATTATCATTCCCCGATTCTAGTGTGAATGTGCCAGTGCAGTGACAGTGCTAGCAATACAGTGATTGGAGCCGAATCAAAGAAAACCTCGTATATTGCAGTGAAATCCAAGAATACAATATCACTGAGAGTACAATAAGAAGGCATGACCTCAACCAATAATCCTGGTGATGGTCAGCACAAATGCAAATAAAGCATACAAGCTAATACATGAAGTGATCAAGTACTCCCATCAGCCTGGTACTCTTCTATTAACTTCTTGGTCTCTGGATGACCTGGTCGGGTAAGCAGACCTTCGACAAGCTGGTTTCTTCTCTTGAGAACACGCCGCACGTCACCAGCAGTTTCCTCCCATGCCCCTTCTCCGAAGCGATCCTCTAGCTTCCGCTTCTGAGACACAGCTTCGTTCCTGCCTTCGATGGCTTTGTTCAATGCTTTATGGAGACTATATCTGGTCATTACCTCCTCTTCGTGCTTCTCAATGCTAGCCTTCAACTGCTTCTCGAGGTCAGAAGTTTGCTGCTTCAGCTTATCTTCCCTCTTCTTATTGTTGGTCAGCGTAGCATTCCATGTCTTATTACAAGAAGAGATTTCTCGGTGAGCAGCGTCGAGCGCTTTCTTTTTGGACTCTAGCATGTCATGGGAGCTTCTGAACTCTTGACCCAGACGTTCGCGCTTCTTTTTCTCCTCCATCAACTCGGCACCTAGCCTGTTCACTAGTTCGATTTGCTGTTGGAACGAACGTACAGGCTTATTCTTCTCACTCCTCATCTGAGCTAGCTCTTTCTCTAACTCTTCATTAATCTTCATCAAGGCTTCCTTTTCCTTCACCACTTGCTCGTAGACCTCCCTAGCAACAGTGGTTGGCTCTTCTACCGGAATATGAACGGGGACCGGAGCAACTGGAAATGGCATCAATATCTGTCTGGCTCTCTCTCGGATCCAAACTTTGTAGGACGCATATGCCTGACAATCACTCTTCCCCAACAGCGATTTCCCTTTTCTGTTAATATGCATCCAGGCATGCCGAAGCTTGGCTAGTAGCTCTCCACTCAAATCGCCGGTGAAGTACAAAGATTCCTGTACTTCTTTCTCCTGAGGTGGGTTCTTCAGCGCATATCCAAACTGACGGACGAACAAAGATGGGTTGTAGTTGATGCACCCTTTTCTCCCTATCAACGGAACATTAGGATACCCAGCACAACTGCAAATAAGCGCGGACCCCAACAAGTCTCGATCAAACCACTCAATGTCCTCAGAAGACAGCCTCATCATGCGCTCTGGCCAGTCAGTTGTGGTCGCAATATCCACAAAAGGTCCCCTCAAGGGGAGATGGCTCTTAAACCACATGGACAGCAGAGGCACGCAACAAGAGACGTTCTTGCCTCTCCTGTTCTCATTCATGTAGTGCATTGAATGGTAGAAGTCCCCGATCAGTGTAGGCACTGGGTTACCAGCAGCAAACAGATGAAATGCATCCATATCCACGAAGTTTGGGAAATTAGGAAACAGCACTATCCCGTAAATGCATAGAGCCAAAATAGCGTTAAAGACCACCCAACACCCATTCTTAGCGTACTCTTGAGCCTTACTGACCAGAAACTGGAGTGAGAAACCCGGAACCCCTCGCCAAGAAGTCATCAACAGCTCAGAAGCATTCATGTGCAAGGCTTTAGCTAAATCCTCTAACTTGGGTTCAGCGTCAGAGTGAATGAAAGGGACTGCATTCTGTACCGGTAGCTCAGTAAACTCTACATACTCCTCCATGGTAGGCCCCAAAGTGAAGTCAGCGAATGTGAAACACCTCAAAGTCGGGTCATAGAATTGCATCAGCGTGTACAGCCCATTCAACTCATCATCAGTGGATCTGCGAACCAAATTCAACAGCCGTCCATAACTCTGTCTGAAGCTTCTACGGACATCCTCATCCGCAAGAGAAATCAGACCCAGGAGTGGAGTAATATCAGGAATAGGTAGCTTGTACGCAACTTTCATCCTCAAACCGGCCATAATCAATACTCAGAAGTCCAGACACTAGAATCGAGGAATATGCAAATGCACCTGCAGCACAGACACACGTTAATGGGATGCAATGATAATGATTATGCAAACAATGCAATGCAAGCAACATGCAACAGGGGCCAAGTGCTATAGCTGAGAAGCCTGAACCATATCAAAGGTCTCAAACCCTGGTCTCCGATAGACCCAATACAAAGCTCCACACTGGTCTCTGAGAGACCTCATAATATAACCCCAACTGGTCTCTGACATACCTCACAACTGGAACTCTGACTGGTCTCTGATAGACCTCATAACTATCCATAAATACCCAGGATCTCTGATCAAGAAATAACCGGTATCTGAAGGTCTAGTTACCTGCATAACCCCAAACCCTCTCACAGGTGGATGTCCTAGCAACTGACAAAGGTATGGCATCCTATGCGGTCGTCGGCGTCACAGACTTTCAGGGTTGATGATACGATTCCCAGAAGGAGTGGCATCATCAAATCCTGAAGAGGCCTCACTTAGCCAACTTCCAAATGATCGGTCCCCAGAGTCGACAATCCAACTAACCAGCAACCCGAGCCACCCAAAGGGCAGGACAGGAGGCCAACCAGAAGAACCTCGTCTGAGTGTAGATTTCGCGGGACACTAGGACATGCAAAGCATGTGCGCGCCCACTAATCTCTACTCTAAATCTAGGTGCACTCAAGCCCAGGTCCGGCTTATCTCTCAATCATGGAACACCCGTCACACCCCTATACAGCAATAATAACAATAATATAATGTTGAAAGTAAATGACAGAAATATAAATCCATACAAAATCCTCGACGGGAAAACAAGCGCTAGGATCGACTCTCTTAAGGGACGTTGGATCCCAAATGCATAAGGAACTATCGCAGTCCTTAGCAGCCCGGGGACGTTGGATCCCCAGCAGAGTCGCCAGTTGTCGCTACTGCGAAAATCGGCGCCGGCTGACAGAAGAGTCGCCACCGTGCGTTATTTATCCCAAAGGAGGGAAAGGAAACGCTCTAAGTAAACCTAACGCAAATACGGGAAAAGGTATGGTCATCGCAACCAAAACCTGGATTCGGGAGTCGGTTACGCAAGGGGAAGGTATTAGCACCCCTCACGTCCATCGTACTCGATGGGATCCACGCTTGCTTGGTTTGTACGGATTACACTTCTATCTAAACTAAAGGATGAGGTCTGAAAAGAAAAGAAAACACGACTCGGCAAAGCATCGCACTTTATGCCTACGTATTCCCGTCTGGAACGAGAAATCAGAGTCAACGTAGTTCGCCTAACTACGGGTGAAGGTGGGGAAAGGTTGCTCGCTAGGACATCGCATCCTATGCCTACGTACTTCCACACAGCATGGAAGATCAGAGCAAACGTAGTTCGGGCTACGCACGACACAAGCTGTTCAAGTGTCTTTTATGAAAAATCTCACCTTAAACAAGGGTTTTCTTATTGCAAAAAGGTTGATGTTTGTTCAAATCTTTTGACGGAAGAAATGAATTAATCTCTGTTATAACCTTTATTAGTGTTTTTCTGTTGTTTTGAAGAAAGAAGAGATGACACTCTACAAATCCTAGGGTTGAAAAGGGGAATAAAAATCTACCCTAATGTTATCATGCATGGGTTAACTCCTAATGTCTATCATGCTCCTCTCTTGCGCAGAGAGAAACAGAGATCCTACGGGAATAGACGGAAACAGAAACAGCAGATATATACAATAAAGCAGTAAAATGCATGGATGCAACAATACAAGCGAGGCAAGGGAGCCCCACTCAACCTCGAACCTAGAAAACAATAGGCAAAAGTGAACAGGATTCACTTTCAACCCAGCAGGTTAAACAGCAAACAATACAGTCCGGGAAATCACACAATACATCAAAATTAAAACAGCTAAAAGCTAAACAGCAAAAGCAATCTTCATCAGCATCTGCACCCATCTTCAGGCTCCAAGCAAGCATCAGTCTCTGATCTTCAATCTCCCAATGGCTTTTCTTCAAGTCCTAACCTCCAAGCTGAGGAATCAATCCCAAGAGTGAACTGGGTGTTAAGCAATTAGTTGACCATCAAGGGTGGCAAACATACTGCTATCAACACAAAGAATATTTCTCTCAAGAGTTCTATCCCTTAGACATTAGCACCAAGCCTTCCAAAGGAAGGGGGTGAATGTCTTAGAGAGACTCTGCATCACAGAGAAGGATGGAGGTAATCAAGGCCTTCCATGTTTGAGAATCAAGTTTGCTACTCTAGAGCTCTGCCTAACTCCTAGATCCTACAAACCCCAGCAGCTACAAGCAAGAGACACTCCTCATCAACTCTGGAAGTTGGTCTTCATTCTCTGATCTTCAAATGGGCTTCATCTTCACAGGTCTTCAACTCAAACCCCAAGTCCCAAACAAACCCAATACCCCACACACAGACAAAACATAACCCTAAAGAGGGCACACCACACAAACAATCAATATAAGCAATATACCAATAGCAGTAGGGGAATCCTAATATTTTCTAAGGGATCTATCTTATACCCATAACCCCTATAGTACCATACCCCAAAATCAAATCAAAATTCCTAAAAGAATTAATCTATCTCACCTATGCTCATTTAAAACCCTAATTTTGATCATGTTATTCACACCTAATCAAATCACCTAAGACTAAATTCTAAAAATATGAATTAAATCCTATATACAAGTTGAAGTCCTAAACTAATCAACCTAAAAAGAATGGATTAAAAATACTAAAGCATCTATTCAAACTAAAATCACCAAATTTGAGTACTAAACTAAACTCATTAAAATGCTATTTACAAGAAAAATGCATGAAAAATATTAAAACAAAATAAAATGCCAATTTTATCATTTATTATTTTTCTAGACAGAAATATTGATCTACCACAAAAAGAACCAATTAAAAACAAGCTATTTTCAATTTTTTATGATTTTTAAAAGATCAAAGAAAAATAAAGAAAATAAAATCACAAAATATGAATTAAAAGGGGAGAGGGGTGTTACTAGCAGACACGCCCAGTTGAAATTCTGATGGGCCTCAAAAATGGGGGGGCGCGAATATTAATTGGCGCTAGGCCCAGCACGCTTCAGAAAACAATTAAATCCACGGTTCAAATAGCAACTGAAACAAGTTCATTTTGCATTGGGCTTCCAATTGGGGGTGGGGATAGGAATCTGAATCCAAGGCCCAGAAGCTTCAATTAGTGAAACGCATCGTTTCACCTTTGCCAATTCCCTCCGTTTCTCAACTTCAAATATGGGCCACATGATGAGATTAATAAGTCAATAATTCAGGATGATCTGACGGCTATTGGTCATCGTCCCCAATCATGAAGCTAGGGTTTCAGAAATCCATGTCCATGCAACCATATTCAAGTCCCTCGTGCTCTCTCCATAGGCCATGAAATCAAGACTTGTAAAAACCAAAATTAACCTACTAACTCCAAGGAATCCAGCCATACCAATATCACTCCCTGAAACCCCTTAGAATTCCAAACCCGATAGGTGGAAACCCCTGATTCACCAACTGCACACTGCAATGGAAGCTCACCAAATTTGCGAATTCTTGTACTAATGTACACTCCATATTGCACTGATTATTCTGAACTAATACACCATGATTAACATCCCCTAAACTAAGGTTTCTTGATCATCAAAGTTTCAACACCCTGCCATTAAACCTCATAGAACCTTCTCAATCTTTCAGAAACTAGTCATCTAACCTAACCTAACATCCTTACACTAATAATCTAACCTAACAACACCTAATTAGGGAGATATAGGAGAAATCACCAACCTGCTATTCTTGTTGGAACAGATGAGAAAGAGCTCGATTCAACACTTGCAAGCTTTCACCAATGATCCTTAGATGATGCTAGGGTTTCTGTTTGCAACAATGGTGATGATGAGTGCTTGGATTGTGAGATTCGAATCTGTTATGGATCTTGCAATTTCAAACCCTAGAGCTACAATCTTTCATGGATGTGCCTCTGAGCTTGTTTGTTTCTACTCACAATCTTCAATGGATGATGGATGAAGAAAAAGAATGATCAGAATTGGTATAGATTGGAGAATTTCACACTTTCTTACAATGGAAGCAACAATGGAATTCTCTCTTTTCTCTCCCTCTTTTCACCAACCTCTTGCACCAATGGATTCAGTTCAATATATAGATGAGGATAGGCAGATCTAGAAGTTTCTAGATTGATCTAGGAAAGTGTAGAATGTGGTGGAAAGTTCATGAAATTCTCACTTAATGATACTTTGATACATCTCATATCTCATGCATACACCCTCTCATATTTGTGTCAAAATCTCCTCTCATGAGTTATTGAAATGGTATGTGTGAAAAAACCAATCTCCTTGCCTTGAAATTTCACTTATGCCAAGTTTTCCATACTTGCCTTATTATGCAAGCAACAAAAATACAAAGCAAGTCCAAAATTTAACCCCTAACTCAAAAAAGTGGCTGAACCAATGTCTTTAAAATGATGTTTGGAATCAATTTGGTATATTGGATGACCCATTTTGGATTTGTAGATCTCTCAAACCATTTTTTTATTTCAACTTTTTCAACTTATATGCCTTTTTTAGGTCATTTTTCACCAACTTTGGTCAAGTCTCATTCTATGCATTTCCAAACTTCCATGACTTCTTTTCTTGACTTAAAATGACATTTTGAGCAACTTTGATGTTGTGAAGTTTTTCATTTGAAGCTTCCTTGTATGAGTTTTAGGCATAGGCTAAGAATGACCTGTAATCCTCAGATGACCAAAATACCCTTTGCTTTCCAAGACCATAAGTAGAGTTCCCCAAATCATATGAAGGCATACCATACCTTTATAGAAAGATAAGTCAATAAGGAACAACTCTTATGTTGGCCAGGAATCCATTTGAAATATCCTTGAAGGTCAAAAGTTGCTTGGAAGACAGACAACTTTCACAGACAAATTTCAGTGCCCTCAGATGACCTGTAACTTGCAAGAGCTATAACTTGAGTTCTATAAATCATCTTGATGACTTCCACCACTCCAATTAAAGCTATGAAGATACTCTACAAGTTTCATGTGGACCAAGAATTCATATGAAGCTTGCATCTTGAGTTACACTGCTTTGAAGTTTGACCTAAATCAGGGGATTTTACACTGAAACCCTAATTTAGTAACTCCAGTTCTCCTTGACTCCTGTTGATTTTTCTTTAGCACAACATCATATCCATATCCATATAGCAAATAATGAACCCCACATTCTTCAAATGCTCCTTGATGCCCTCCAAAACAAGTCTTTGACCTAGGATTGACTTGGTGTTGACCCAGACAAAACCCTAGTTGACTGACTTCAACTGAGGCTCTTGCAATCATTCCAATGACTTGGTTCTCCTCAAAAATGATCATCTAGGCTTTTCATAACATACACACCTCATACTCCTGGCTCATAGCTCACACTTCCTCTGATGACCCCCAAACAAACTCAAGATAGGAGAGAATTCACTGATCAACCTGTCAATTCTTCAAAGCTCAAATTCTTCCCTGATGACCTGAGTAGTCTTGAATATGAATGAAACCCTTGGATATACCTCTTGAGATAAGAATAACACTTGATCCCCTGATTAAGATAGCTTGCTTATGCTATGCAATGCAGATGAATACACTATGTACATGATGACAATGCAAATGATTATGCAATTGAAACATAAACCTAGGTTAGAAAAGGTTGGGCAAATTTTGGGGTGCAACACTAAGAAAACATTTACTTTCGACGTTACTAAATGTGACGAAATATTTGATTTGTTAGTTAAGTACAAGCAAATAATAGTGCATGTTGGTGCTAAAGTACCTCCTTTAAAACAAAGGAAGAAAAGAGGCTTTTGTAAGTACCACAATTTCTTCGGTCATAAAACTTCTCAATGTTTTCTTTTCAGGGATCTGGTGCAAAATGCCATTCAAGAAGGAAGGCTGAAGTTTGGAGACAAGGGGAAGACTCAAATGAAGATTGACTCTGACCCATTACAAACCATAGAAGCTAAATATGCAGAGCCTGAAGAGGTTTAGATGGTCGAAACCATTGAAAAGGTTAACTCTCCAGTTAACATGGTGGAACTCACTGAGAACTTCGCCACCAAACTTGAGATAGCCAAGGTAGCTGAAGGCTGTAACCCTAGATCGAACCGTCTAGAAAAGACTGATGGTCGTAACCTGATGCTGGTGACTAAGAAGACTGCTGATGAATTCGTCCTGATCGATAAAACTAATAAGAGATCAGACGTGACAGGAGAAGAATTGGGAAGAAACACTACTGAGGGCGTTAATATCGTTGAAGTTGGTGAAGAATCTAATGCTAGTGCGGATAGTGTTAGCACCAATGAAGCTTTGGGAAGAAATGTTCCCAAGGTCAAAGTTATCAAGGAATTGGAGAACAACGTGGTGTTGGAAGGCGAGATGATGGAAATGGATGGTTGTTTGCTAGAAAATTGGATATGCATGGCAGCAGAAAAATACTTCAACACATCCCTTGATGTTGAGAGGTTTAACGTTGAAGCGTTGGACGAAGCTGAAGATTCCAAAAATACTGGAGACCTTGAAGCTCACTTGTCCAAAATGAAGCTAGAAGATGAGGTTGATGTCAACATGGTCGAGATCACAGATCAAAAAGGTGAAGAGATAGGTGAAGTAGAAGGACAAGAGGAACATAACAAAGTGGTATACCCCAAGCAGGAGGAAACCATTTTCGACTTCCTACACCGTTGCTAAAAGAATGGATCAGGATTAATGTTGTTCCCTAGGTGTAGTGTTATTTTTGATGAGAAAGCTGCTCGCGATCTGGAGGGAATCAAGAAAACTAATGGAAACTAGGGGCAGAAAATGAACCAGGGTCCAAGAAATATTGATCCCAGAAAACCTTCGGCTGGGATTAAAACCCCAGCTAAGCCCGACACATTCAAACCAGCTGGAAACTTGCCCACGGGAAGATGGATCAAGCCTGTCGAAGGACAGGGGCAGAAGAAATGGAAAAAGTTTAACGTAGAGAGGGGTTCTTCATTTGAGTATCGAAAGGAGAATCATACCACTAACAAGTCAGCCTACATTTCCCAAAATTACAAAGGCAAGAACCCTATGACCAGGTCACAGTGGCAAAGAGAACAACGCAGAAGAAAGGTTATGATAGACGCTCAGGCGCAAAGACAAGGAGAGTTGAGTACCAATATTGGCAATCAGGATAGAAATACTGAGAAGATGCCTATAAGGCGAAAGCTGTTTGAAGATCAAAAGAACTAGCCAGTGAAGGAAGTCGAAGATGATGAGAACATGACTGACAACTTCGACAGCGAATCAGCAGCCTCCTTAGACATCATAGTGAATGTCGTATCTGTCATGCCTAGAGAATTTGACCAAGTAACAGAAGTAGAAGATTTGGATCAGAACACTAAGATGGAAATGCTGGCACACAAGTCTGTGTGTTATTACATAATGAACAATGGGTGTGTAGAGGAGAAAAATGCTTTCTTTGAGTGCCCTACAGAAGCTACGAATGGTCACTTGAAACCTCTTTATATCACTGGAAAGGTGGAGAACATACCTATCAACAAAATATTAGTGGATTATGGTGCAATTGTAAATCTGATGCCCCGCTTTCTACTAGGTAAGATTGGGAAATGTGACGAGGATACCAAGCCCCATAACATGGTTATGTCGAACTATGAGGGAAAAGTTGGCTCCACCTTGGGAGTAATCCAGGTTGATCTTACGGTGGGGACAATAACTAGACCTACAGTTTTCGTGGTTGTCGAAACTAAAGCAAACTACAATCTGCTCTTAGGAAAAGAGTGGATTCATGGTGTAGGCAATGTACCTTCGTTAATGCATCAAAGAATTACTATTTGGAGGCCAGACGGTATAGTAGAGAACATTGAAGCTGATCAGGGATACTTTAAAATTCCCGTTAATTACGTTGATGGGAAGCAGTTTGATAAGCATTTGGCAAATATTGCTCCATATCCTCCAACAGAGTTCGAGTTTACTCCTGACGAAGCAACATTCCATTCATTATACTTACATCCTGTCGAAGGGTTTAGATGGGATAGTGAGGTACCAGGAGGAAAGCTTCTGTGTTTGGGAGGGCCTCCAATAGACCCCACGGGGTGGGGAAGTGAATTCAGTGACCATGACTGAAGTTGAAGTCTTGAAGCAAATTTCGGCCTATGTGGCTGAAACGAAATTACAAGCGGCTCTAGAAGCTGCTAACAATTACATGGCTAGCGAAGCCATTTTTGAAATTCACCAAGAATGTCCTGTTGAGGACTTCGGTCCTAAACCTCCAGATAAGGTCCAAACTAGAGAGTAAAGTCAGAGGTTCGACGCCATCTATGAGGATGAGCCTTTGGGGTTTGAAAAAGATCCGCTAGCCAACAATGTTAAGATGCTAGCACAAGATCCGTTTGAAGAAACTGGTCTTAGTGAGGGGGCACTCAAAATGCCTATGTACATCAGTTCTAATTTGAACCCCCACTTAAAGGTCGAAGTGGTCCAGTTATTGAAGGAATTCAAAGACCGTTTCGCCTAGGACTATGACGAGATGCCTGGTTTGAGCAGGGAGTTGGTCGAACACAGGTTGCCTATGATACCTGGGAAAAGACCAGTCAAATAAGGTACAAGACGGTTTGCACCAGAAATAATGTCAAAGATTAAAGAGGAAGTCGAAACACTGCTTCGTTGTAGATTCATCCGCACAGCCAGGTATGTCGAATGGTTGGCTAATATAGTATCGGTTATTAAAAATAATGGGTCTTTAAGAGTTTGTATAGATTTTAGAGATCTAAATGCTGCAACTCCTAAAGACGAATATTCAATGCCAGTAGCAGAAATGTTAGTGGATTCTGCAGCCGGACATGAATATCTTAGCATGTTAGATGGATATTCTGGTTACAACAAAATATTCATTGCTAAAGAAGATGTTCCTAAAACTGCTTTTAGATGTCCTAGAGCTTTAGGCACCTACGAATGGGTAGTGATGCCTTTTGGTCTTAAAAATGCGGGTGCCACTTACCAAAGAGAGATGGATTCTATCTTCCATGATTTTATAGACACTTTCATGCAAATTTATATTGATGATATCGTTATAAAATCTATTTCTGGGAAGAGTCATATCGATCATCTTCGACAGTCATTCTTAAGGATGAGAAAATTTGGTCTCAAAATGAATCCCCTTAAATGTGCATTTTGTGTACAGGCAGGAGACTTTCTGGGCTTTGTGGTCCACAAGAAAGAGATCAAAATAAATCAATATAAAACCAAAGCCATAATGGAAGCAAAAGCTCCATCAACTAAGAAGGAGTTGCAGTCATTATTGGGCAAGATCAACTTTTTGAGAAGGTTTATATCTAACCTAAGTGGCAAGACACAAGCATTTTCACCATTGCTTCGTTTCAACAAAGATGGTTTCAAGTGGGGGTACTTACAACAGGAAGCCTTTGACAAGCTCAAGGATTACTTAAGTCACCCACCAATCTTGTCACCACCTTGTAGAAATAAAAGTATAAGATTGTATATAGCTGCATCTAATAGAACTTTAGGGAGCATGTTGGCTCAAGAAGATGAGAATGGAGTCGAAAGAGCCATTTATTATCTTAGTAAAGTTTTAAACGATGCAGAAACTAGGTATAGCATGATTGAAAAGTTATGTTTATGCTTGTATTTCTCTTGTACCAAATTAAAGCAATATATAAAGCCCGTTGATATGTATGTTTCGTCTCACTTTGATGTTATAAAACATATGTTATCTAAACCTATCTTGCACAGTCGAATTGGAAAGTGGGCTTTAGCCTTAACAGAATACTCTTTAACATATCAACCTTTAAAGGCTATGAAAGGGCAAATAGTGGCAGACTTCATAGTTGACCATTCTATCAACGAAAAGATTTGAATTATGTTGAATTAAAATCGTGGAAGTTATACTTTGACGGATCAAGCCATAAAAATGGAACAAGAGTAGGCATACTTATTATTTCTCCTGAACAAATTCCAACAAAATTTAAATTTAGCATCACAGGGCCTTGCTCTAACAATGAGGCTGAATATGAGGCACTAATTGTTGGCGTTGAAATTTTGTTAGAATTGGGGGCAACTAGAGTCGAAATAATGGGAGACTCAGAGTTGGTGGTGAAGCAAATCACAAAGGAATACAAATGTGTTAAAGAGAATCCCATTATGTACTTTGTGGTAGCAAATAGGCTATTAAAGAAATTTGAAGAAGTGGCCATCCAACACATACCCAGAATAGAAAACCAGATTGCTAATGACTTAGCTTAAATTGCTTCTGGATACATAGTGTCGAAGAAAAACCTTCAAGAATTCATTGAAGCAAGAGGGAAAGTGGTAGTCGTTGGATTATGCCCATCAGACTTGGAAAAAATTAAGGTTGGGTGTATGAATGGCAAAATTTTTGAAATTTTTTCTATAGATGGTCTAACGGATAAGGATTGGAGAAAGCTTATAGTCGAATACCTGCAAAATCCAACAACTTCGACGGAACGAAGAGTCAGGTATCAAGCCTTAATTTATATGCTCATGGGTAATGAGTTGTTTAAAAAGACCCCTGAAGGAGTCTTGTTAAAGTGCCTTAGTGAAACAGAGGCATATTTAGCGCTTTCGACAGTTCACAGTGGGCCCTGCGGAGCATACCAAGTTGGCCATAAAATGAAATGGTTATTGTTTCGACAGGGAATGTATTGGCCCACTATGCTAAGGGATTGCATAGAGTTCACCAAGGGTTGTCATGAGTGTCACTTCCACGCTGGCATACATCATATTCCTGCAAGTGAGTTACACTCCATAATAAAACCATGGTCGTTCAGAGGATGGGCTTTGGATATAGTGGGAGAAATTCGACCAGCATCGTCAAAAAACTGAAGGTATATCTTGGTTAGTATTTACTATTTTACCAAATGGATTGAAGCAATGCCATTAGTAAATGTAGGTCAAGAAGACGTTATTGAATTCATCCAGAATCATATCATCTATAGATTTGGTATCCCAGAAATAATTACAACAGATCAAGGATCAGTTTTTATTGGTCGAAAGATGCAGGAGTTTGCCAAAGAAATAGGTTTTAAACTCTTAACTTCTACACCTTATTATGCTCTGGTGAATGGGCAAGTCGAAGCTGCTAACAAGGTGGTAGTTGGACTAATCAAGAGGCATGTGGGAAAGAAGCCTAGAAATTGGCACAAGACGTTAGACCAAATCCTTTGGGCACGTCGAACGTCCCCCAACGAGGCTACTAACACTACGCCATTCGACTTACCTTTGGTCATGATGCAGTCTTTCCTGTCGAGATATGTTTGCAATATGTAAGAATCCAGAAACATCATGAGATCCATGTTGAATCTTACTGGGCAATGATGATGGACGAACTAGTGGACCTGGATGAAGAGAGGCTTAGAGTTGTTAAAAAGACAAAAGAGAAGGTTCGAAGAATCCTACATGTTCCATAAAAATATGTGTCGAAAGATGTGATTTGGTGCAAATGACTGATAAAAATATAAGAAAGCAAAATATTGTCATTGCATAAGAAGGCTTGAAAAGCCACAAAATAAATGATGATTACAAAGACAGAGATCAGTAAGATATCAGAAGGGAAGCTTTGACTTCAGTTGAGCGAAAGTATTCACATGATGACTGAGACGAGCCTCACATAAAGATTTGTCGAGCCTGGCTGCGGCAAGCTCCTTTTCAAGCTTCTCGGCTGCATTAATGAGGTCGATAGTGCTCTTTAGCTCTTGGGCCATATTAGGATCGACGAAGCATTGCAACTCAAGATTGCGTTTTTCAGCATTACAAATCTCCGTTTGAAGTTCCTTGATTTGATAATTCCACGCCTCAATGTCCTTTTGGTTAGAGGCTATCTCCTCTTGATGTTGTTTATGAGCAACCTCCAGCTGTTCGACCTTAGCTTCCGATTCTTGTGCCCCAGTCCAGGTTGCACTTTCATGACCAGCTGTGGCCATAATTGTTTTCTCGATAGAGGGGAGCCGTTGAATCTCTGTAGACAAGTCATCCACTACAACCGTCAAATCAATCAAGAAACCATGAGCTTATGGACTAAGGGTAGTAAGATTAAGTTTCTTGAGTTGGTCCTTTAAAAAGAGACGGGATGTAGGGTCTGAAGCCATGACATTATGAATATCTCCTCTAAATAATTTCTTCTTGATGGACTGGAGAATAGGACCAACGAAGTCATCTGAGGTCGGATGACTAGGAGGGGTCGAAGAACTGGAAGAGAAGCTACATTTTTGCCCAAGGATCCATCTGGCATATTCCCTGGGGTTCGACCATTTGAGAGCCGTCAAAGAATCCTCAGGAGTCTCGATAAGAGCTGGAGTTCTCTTCACCACAGGTGAAGTTTGATGGTGTGCAAGACTTTCTTGGTCTTCAGCGTCCTCTTCTTCTTCCTCCACTTCTTCATCTTGGTCTTCAGAATTTCCTTCTTCTTCTTTGTCTTCTTCCTCTGCGTCGTCTCTATCGGTGGTGGATGGATGTTCTTCTTGATTATGAATTGGTTTAGGACGCAATTCCTTTAGTTCCTCATGAATGGCTGGATGTGGGCTATCACTGGTTGGTGGGCCTGAAGGAGTACATGCTTGTTCGGCGACCACCTCATCAATAACCATAGGTTCAGCCTGATTAAGAGGTGGGGGACTTGAAGCATCATCATCCCCAGAATTGAACTCATCAGCTTGAGCATGTTGTGTGGTGGTTTGAGCCAAATGAGGGTTATTTTATGTAAAAGGAGCAACGGGCTGGTTCACCTCACTCAAACCAGAGCCAAGATCAGAAGAAGGGTGATAAGTTGGCTCACCTTGGCTATTGAGGAGGATGGTGGCAGAATTGCTTGAAGTTGGCGGAGGATTGGAGATGTTCGTATCAGCCTGGTAACACAAGTTAAGGATAATAAGGTTGAGAATGTTGAAAAAAAACATTAAATATAATGAGATTTAGTGCGCATACCTAAGCTAGTGCAGCACTAGGATTGGAGTTGTCACCCCCATAGTCACTTGAAGATGGCTTCGAAGTTACCATGGAAGGCTGTCTTTCGACACCACTTGTGGCGGGTGTCGTCTCAAGAGTTTTGGCCACCTTTGATGGAGGTGGGCCAGTGGGTCCAGATGCCTTTACATGTTTCTTTCTCTTCTTTGTAAGAATCTCCTCAGGAGATTCATCAGCATCTGAGGCAACAATAATAGGAACGTCCTTCTTACCTTTCTTGGAAGGAGTGGAAGGTTTTTGCCTAGCCTAAGAAAATAAAAAGTAATACAAGTGTGAGAAAGGAATCACATAGTAAGAAAACAGGCAAAGGATGTAAGATATACCTGTTTACCTTCTGGTTCCTTGCTACTTTGAGAAGTAGCAGCCCTAGTGGAAGGAGCTGCCCTAGGCACATCTGGAAGATAGCAGATGATTTCCAGTTAAAAATTGAATGTTTAGTTGCATAATCATAAGTACAGGGTATCAGACCTTCATATATGTCAGATTCGACATGAACATCCTGAATCCCTATATGAAGGTGTCCTTTGAAACTGTCTAAAGTGTGCTTAGTCGGAACCACTCGTCGAGCCTTTGGTTGAGACTGCTGTCGAAGGAGTTTTAGATCCTCACCACAGATAAACCATTCTGGGAATGGAGGGGCAAGTTCCACTCCAAAATCAACAGTAGGCAGGCGATGGAATTTTGGAGGGAAAAGTTTAAAAGCTACCTCATAACATTTCTCATGGGGAACGTTGGAAGGAATTTTCAATTGATCTAGTTTTTGCAGAAAGTTTCTTTTTAAAGTAACGGCAGCCTCATGAATGGTTCGACTAAGATCATCTGGTCGATAGACAGTTTCAAAGTATTTCTGAAAAGCTTGAATTTCTTGGATATGAGCGAGCTTACTCTTCTTTGTCTTGTCCTGCACATCAAGGAAAGCTTGGTCAAGTAATGAAGAAAAGGTGGTCACATTAAGAAAATGTTCATTGTAATGTTTCGACCACCAGTGGTGGAAGGAGGAAGTGCAGAGAAAAGAAGGCTCAAAGAACACAGGCAAAAGAATTCCTTTCTTCTTACTCAAGTCGACGAAGATAGCAACAACCGTTTCTTCGTCAAAACTAGCAGTATGAAGGATAACTTGGCCCTTCTTCTCATATAAACATCTAGGAAAACTCTGGGCCAACCCAAACTGGCGAGAAACGAGGTTGGGTTGATATGCAATCAGGGATGCTAAACCTCTTCCCAAATTGATCCTGTTGACAATAAATCTGGGAATTAAAAAGGCTTCCCATATGGCAACAGATTCATTGTCAAAATCCCCATGAGAGTTGGGAAATGGCCTCTTAAACCACACGGGGCCATATTTCCTTTCAGCAAAGGGTGCCATATTAGTAGTAAATTCATGGCGCTTAGCAAACATCACGATATAACTGGTGAATGCTCCTCTAATAGTTTCGCCATCATCAGAAGGAGTCAACTGGACCAGACAGGGTCCTTCGATGCTCCTCCCTATGATCTCAACAGAGGTTTCATCAACTAGGCCTTTCCTGGGAAGGCTAGCTTCAAAAGTTACGTTAAGCCACAACTGAAGCAGCCAAAGAGGACACTCAAATATACAGAACTGTGGGCCTCCATGTGCTTCAGTCGAGACGCTCCTTCACTGAGAGACTCATAGAGGTTCGCCAAAATGAGCTCACTCAAGTAGACTCCTTTGTTGTGATGAAGCTGGTTAGCAAGAGGCAAGTATTTTTTTAGCTACTATCAAAAATTTGATGCAGAACATGTATCTCGACAGCCATATGGCGAGAAACGTTATATGCTCTTCGTCATAAACGTCTTCTTGATTTTGGTTGAAGTGGTGTTTGATGAAATGAGTGTAGGTAAGTTTGGAGTTGGAGATATTGATATAGTCTTCAGTGTCTACGTCAGGTTGGTAAGGGACACCCTCGGGACGAAGGCCTGTGATAGCGGCGATGTCGAAGAGAGTTGGCGTGACCATTCCACATGGCAGATGAAAGGTGTAGTGAGTACTATCCCAGAAGTACAAGGACGCTGCTAGCAAATTCAGACAATATGGTATGTTAGTCTTTGACAGCATCAAAAGGTCATAAATCCCTATGGATTTCTAGTGATCAGCTTTAACCTTCTCCCACTTTGCCATCCAAAGATCGAAGTCCTTAAGGGGACTGACAGCTCTTACTAGCCTAGTACCATCAGTAAGGTACTATAGGTCAATCTTAGGCAATGAGGGTGTCGCTTCCGCGAAAATAAGGTGCCGACAAAACAGAAGAGTCGTCACCTTTCGTTATTTATCCCTCAGAACGGGAAAGGAAACGATCGGAAAAACCTGACGAAAAGGTATAAGACAAGGTCATCGCAACCATTGTCTGGGTTCGGGAGTCAGTTACGTAAGGGGAAGGTATTAGCACCCCTCACGTCCGTCGTACTCGACGGGATCCACGCTTGTTTGTGTTTACTGGATGGGTTGGTTTTATCTATCTACCTATCAAGGCTGGTCTGAAAAGAAAAGAAAATGACTCGGCAAAGCGTCGCACTTTATGCCTACGTATTCTCATCAGAGAATGAGAAATCAGAGTCAACGTAGTTCGCCTAACTACGGGTTACGGGAAAGGTGGCTCGCCAATACGTCAGTATTGTGCCTACATACTCTCAACAGGTATGAGAGATCAGAGCTTACGTAGTTCGGGATAATACGGATTACGGGGATTCAAATTCATCTGTTTTATCGAGTAGGGTTAAACAACAGTTCCAGCAGTTAGGGACAAAGCCTGTTTGCGGTGGCGCTGAAGTTTAACGACACTCTTTTCTTCAGAAAAGCTTCCTTTGGATTATGGGCCCACGGGGCAAAATGGTTTGAAGTTTGTTTTCTGTCTTTTACGAAAGAACTGTTTTTTATTGTGTTTGCAATTTCAATCGCACTAAAGACTATGACCTGAGAGTGAATGTGTCGCATGTCACCCAAAGGGTGCCATACTAAACATCCAGACTGTTGAAAAGAGGCTCTCTAACAATCCTTTCTCAGATAGCTTAAGGCTCGTAATGTACGAAAGAAATCATTCATGATTACTGTATCTTAAGTTGTTTTGAGATGAGAAGAGAAAGGGCTCAACTAAAGGGAGACTATCAAGTCCTACTGTCGTCATGCCAAGGATTCATCCTATGGTTGAAGTTTGAAACAGGGAACTCCTAGAAGTTATCATGCATAGGTTTCAACCTAAAGTTCTAATCATCACTTCCTTATCAAAGGAAGTGAGAATCCTAGGGGATCATGTCAATGATAAACAGAAACAGATAAAGCATCAGCTTAACAGTAAACAGTAAACGACTGTAAAATGCATGCAATGCAAGTGAGGGAGGAAATGTGTGTGGGGCATCAACCTCCACAAGCTCATCTCAACCTCAAGCCAGATATGAATAACAGTAATCATACAGAAGAAATAGCCTGCTATCAAGCAAAATATAATAACTGCAATCATACAGAATAAATGAAATAAAGTGCCATCAAGCAAACACAAACCACATGGGCAAGGGAGCTGGGCTCTACCGAATACCCGTAAGCAAAGCCATACAGTAAAAATACAAGCAGAGGGAGCAACTCAACCTCTAGTGCAATCATGCTCCTAGCTTAAAGTCATCCTAGATATGGACTTATTCTAATGCATCAAGCAAAACAAACAAGGCACATCAATACAGAAAAGAAAACAGACAAGAAAGAAAGCCAATCAACCCCTCTTTCAATTCCAAGCTTCAGCTCTTCTGACAGCAAACCAGTCTTCAGACTTCAATCACCCTTCAAGGCTTTTAGCCTCACTAGCAAGTATCATCTTGCTTCTCCAGGGTTTCAATCCATCAACATAAGTTTCCACTTATGCTCTCTTCTTCCTCAAGCTTCAGCTCTCCAGTCAATTCCACCCTCAGGCTTCACTCTTAACTACAAGTATCAACTTGACTCCTTCAGGCTCTCCAAGCATCAGTGTAAGTATCACCTTATCCTTTATTCCTCAAGCCTCAGCTCTACACTCAATCTCAATTGAATCCTCTTCATAAGTATCAACTTAGTCTTCAAGCTTCAGCTCTCTTTGCTTTACCAGTATCAACTTGGTCTTCTTCCCCTGCAAGCTTCAGCTTCTCAGAGTAGTCTTCAATCACCTAGAAGTGTCAACTTCATCCTTCAATTCTTTTAGCCTCAGCTCTTCATTCAATCTCCATTGGATCTTCTTCACAAGCATCAACTTGTTCTTCTTGCTCTTCAAGCTTCAGCTGCAATGGCAATGCTCAAGGAATCTTCCTCTTCCACACTCTTCAATGAAGTCCTCATCTTCAAACTCCATTGGATCTTCTTCACAAGCATCAGCTTGTTCTTCTTGCTCTTCAAGCTTCAGCTGCAATGGCAATGCTTAAGGAATCATCCTCTTCCACACTCTTAAATGAAGTCCTCATCTTCAAACTCAAGCCCAACATCTTTTAAGATACTCAAACCAGAAGACAATTGATTTAACAGAATGAGTGGAAATGATAAACAGCTTATTGACAACCAAAGGAAGCCTGTAAGGGTTCATCATTATGAAAGACTGGTTCCCTCAAAGTTCTACTTCCCAGATAAAGCCACTCATCCCTCCAAAGGAGGGATGTGAATATCTTAGAAGGACTTTTAGTCATTGGGAGGAATGGAAGCACAAGATGCTTTCCATATTTGTGAAAGAAGTCATTCTAGTTCTAAGGCTCTCCCTATGTCTCCTATCTCCTACATCTTCATCAGACACCTTCAGGCACAAGCAATTCCAAGCTCCAAGCAACTTCACCTTGTCTTCAACTTGTCTTCAATCTCAACCAAAGGCAAACAAAGCAAAACCCTAATCTAAGGGAACCAAAGAAGTTAATCTAGTTGAGTTAGTAAGTTAGGATCACCTAAAACCTAGTACCCAAGTTAATCCTAACTAAAATACTAAAACCAATTGTAAAATCCTACAAAAATAACTATGGGGACCTAGGTCAATCATGACTCTACCATATTAATTCCATAGATCAAATCATCAAATAAGACCTAGAACTAAATTCTACACTACAAGGTACTAAATTTCAACCCTAAAAGGAAGCACCTAAATCTCAATCTAGAAAGAACACCTATTTTCATCACAAAAATGTGAGAAAAATACTATGGGAGCATACATGTCTAAACTAATCACACACAAAAAATTAGGATCAAAATCATCACCACATGATCACACAAAATTCCACAAAATTAGGTATCAAACATAACCATTTTAATATTAATTAAAATATAAAATTCCCATAAAATCAGAAAATGCATGAAAATAAAATATTTTTTATCTAAAAACTACTAGACTCAATCATGAGTAAAATTCAAAAAGAATGGAATTAATTGGATTAATTTTCAATTTTATATGATTTTTTCAAGAACCATGAACAAAATGAAAAAAATAATGAAAATCAAATAAAATAGACAAGCACGCGGTGCAAATAGAAACTGAAATCAGTTCAAACAATGGATTGGGCCATGAGGGGGGCGGTGCGGATATCAGTCTTTCACTAAGCCCAGAACCACAAATAAATGAAACGCTGCGTTCCATTAACTCAGCTCCTTCACAAATTGAAATTAAAACGTGGCCGTTGGATGAGGGTCCTAGTCCAAGTCAAACCAAGATCTGATGGCTATCAAGTCATCTTCTCCAATTCAAACCTCTGCAACTCGCGCGCAGCTCCGGCCACCACCGGTGGTGCTCCGGTCACCATTCCACAACCCTAGTTCAACCTAGAGTCCACCATAGGCCACGATCCCTTCATGAAACATGTCCCAAATTCCCTCACGAACTCATTCATGCCCTTAATTCTCTTTGAAACCTCAAGATTCACCATAACCAACTTTCAACCGAAAATGGTAACATCCTAAATTGGTCACTAATTCTCAAATTAACTATCTGAAAACCTTCCTACACCGTTCTACAATGCATCTAACACCCTAATTCATCTTGATTCTACCTAAATCATGCTGAAGGAAGAAAGTTACTAACCTGAAAATCTTGGATGAATAGATGCACTAAACCTTCAATTCAAGCTCTACAACCTTCCAGACACGATCAATGGATCCTTTCCTTGCTTCTGTATGCAATAGAACTGGTTGAAAGCTCCTAAATCTTGAAACCCGATGGTGAGTTGCAGGTGGGAAAATCTGAACTCAAGAACACCAATTAGCCACGAATTCTTCTTGATTATGATCTGGATTCAATCCCCAGCATCCATGGAAGAAGTTGCAATCAAGAAAATGGAGGGAGAGTGAAGAAATTGGTGAAACCGAATTCAATTGCAAGCTATGCAATTTCAATCTCAATCTATGCTCTCTCCTTCAATCATCACCAACCTTTGCATGGGATCACCTCTACTCAATATATAGATGATGTATGGCTGATCTAGAACCCTCTAGATCCTTCTAATGAGAGTTTCAATCTCTCATGTCATGAGATTTTCAACCATATGCTATGATATGCATAATTCTGTTTGCAGCTTGAAACCAATCTCATTCTCTTCCAATTTCTCCCCTAGTGACATTTTGAAAGTGTTTAGCTTGCCAAGGGCCTTGGTTATGCCTTGATTCTAGGTTTTGCACATGTTACTTAATATGCAAGTAATCACTTTTCAAAGCAAGTCCCCAAATTAGATCTCAAATCAAAAATGTGGCTAAACCAATGTTCTTAAAATGTTTTCTAGAGTCAAAATGATATATTACATGCCATGGTTTGGATGTGTAGGTTGAAAATATCAATTTCCAACTTTGATTCATTTAACTTATACCCTTATTTTAGGTCATTTTTGCAACTTTGAGCTACAAGCCTTTCCAACATCTCTTGACCTCTTTACTAGCCCTAAAACATCATTTTGAACAAGTTTTATGTTGAACATTTTTCCATTTGAAGCTTGGAAATAGGAGTTATGGCCTTATGCTTGAAATGACCTATAATCTCCAAATGACCAAAATGCCCTTGACTTGTCAAAGCCATAACTTGAGTTCTACAAATCCTATCAAGGACTTTTAGTACTCTATAGAAATCTAAGAGGATAAGGAACAACATTCATGTTGACCAAAAGTCCATAGGAATCATCCTTCTTGGGCAAAAGTTTGATGCAAGTTGGGTAACTTTCAAGCCCCCAGATTCACATACCTTAGATGACCTGTAACTTGTCAAAGTCATAACTTGAGTTCTACAAATCCTATCAAGGACTTCTAGTACTCAAATTAAAGATAAGATCAAGCTCTACAATATTCATGTTTGGGGAAAGATGAGATGACAATCACATCTTGAGCTAAACTGCCTTGAAGATAGGGATTAAACTAGGGGATTTTACACTGTCAAGCCTTAGAAACCCTAGCTTGAAACTTCTCAATCTCTTCAATCATGATGATTTGACCTTGGAATCATCCTTATAACATATCAATGTGTCAATACATGATCACATGGCTCTTGAATTAGGTCTCAACCTTCCTCAAATCATCAGTTGACCTAGGGCTGACCCAGTCAAACCCTAATTGCATCAATCATGGCTGAGTCTTCTTAATCTTGCACAATGACCTGTCTAGGCTTCATGATGGCTTTCAAGACATCTCATAAGCTCTCTCAAGGCTTCAAGTCCATCTTTATGGCTTCAGAATTATCTGATGATCTTCCCATAACTCTCAAGTTAGGAGACACCCACTTGGCTTCAACCACTCTCTCTGGGGATCTTTTGACTTCTCTGACAAGGATATCAACCCTTGAGCATTTGAATAACCTTCTTAGCTATCTTCATAATCTTTCATAACCCTTGATTGGTAATTATACCTCTTGATCTCCTGCATACATGTCAATGAAATGCAAATGATAATGCTAATGTGAATGAAATGAAACATAAGCTAGGTAAAGAAAAGTTGGGCAAATTTTGGGGTGCAACAGAGGGTTGTAACACACCCTTTCTATACCCACAAATAAACAATTAAATCATTCAAGCACTTAATAAAAATTTTCATCAAAGTATAATTAACACATGGTATAAAAGAGGCACGTCACATTATCCAGGAAATTCAAAACATATACAACACCTGCTCATAAAGATATGCAACAAAGGGTAAATCACCACCAAGGAACTTAGTCCTTAAAACCCACACATCAATATTTAGAATAAAAGCGGAAACATCTAAACATTGAGTCACTTCATTCTTATAAACATCTTATACATCAACAGTTTAATTCAAGTCAAAAAGTTATGGTTACAAAACATTCCAGCAGATACATACACAGATGTATCACAAAAGAACCCAAAAGAATTTCTAACTACCTGGTGCTAGATATTAGAGCCAACCGACCAAAAAGAACGAAGCCACGCTTCGCAAAAGACCTCCAGTAGACCTACTCTGCAATGCCTCATAGAGTATTATAAAACAGCAGAAGGGTGAGAAACATTATCATAACAAACAATGCATAGAATATATATACTACATTTCTCACCACAATACAACACAATTCAATCATATACATATCGCAACACATATACAGTTCATCACAAAACATACACAGTTATGTTCATTATACCGATATATCATATGAAGATAATAATGCACTCATAGAGACCGACTCACGATTCTATGCAGATGCAAATGTGGCACCGACTCATTCAGCAGGTTCAATTGAAGAACCAAAGGAACCATCGCTCGTTACCAAAGTAACTCCCCATCGGGCCTACGATGTTCACCCATCGCTCACACCCCACATGGGCACACGATGTTTTAGGAAGTCTCACACCCCACAAGGGCACACAATCATTCTGCAGATTCTCCACGGAATCAAAATAAACTATCGCTCACACCCTATAAGGGCACACGATGTTTCTGCAGATCCTCCTAGGGATCAAGGACAAACCATCGCTCACACCCCACAACGGTACACAAGGTTTCTGTAGATCCTACGCGGGATCAGACACACAAGAATGCAATCATGATGCTTCACAAACAAAACGACTCCATACATTCTTGACATGCATACATATACACCATATATATATTCATGTATATTTCATTCAATTCCAACAATTGCACAACATTGCCAAACGGCCATATTTCACACTTCACGATTTACGGTCTAGGATTCACGCCCTACGGCTACCCACAGCATTCCATATCACACACACAACCATGCATAATAAGAAGAACTAATCACCCTTGAATCGGAGAATCAATCATGGAAGTGAAACACAATAAAATAACACCCTGCTATGCTCGCTACCCTATTCGCCTAGCGAACTCCCAGCAGGTGCTCGCTACCTGTTCGCCTAGCGAACAAGCTCGCGAGAGCAAACAAAAGCCTCTAACTTGCTTCGCTACCACACTCGCTCAGCGAAGGCCTAGCGAGTCGCTCGCTACCCCTTTCGCTACCAGTGAAGAATACCACAAATCATTCTGCCCAAGTCTGGGACGGTTCGCTACTGGCTCGCCACAGCGAATGCTCGCGACCTGCTCGCCTAGCGAACGTGCCAGCGAGGGTCTGCGAACTCAGAATTCTCCACTTTCCAAAACTCCAAAACTCATCGAAATCTACCCGATTCAATCCCAACTCATCTCAGCAGCTTAGTATGACGTTCCTCGACTAAATTCTACCATTCATTCTCACTCTTAACCGTGAAAACTCAGTTTCTAAAGATTTACTCAAATTCGACCTAAAATAAAAAATGAGAAAAACTCTATGCAATCCAAAAACAAACCAATAGAAACATACATAATCATATACATTGAAAGAATGATAAAGTTTCACACCCTTACCCGATTAATCGAAGCTTAGAAGTTTGATTCTTGATGATTCTAGGTTTTTCTCCTCTTTTCTCTTCTCTCTTCTCTTCTTCTTTCCTTTCTATTTCTTTCTATCTCATTTTTTTTCTCTCTAATTCCACTTATACTCTTTCTATTCTATTTCTCTCAAATATCTACTGATTAAGGATTATCTAAAACACCCTCTAATTAATTCCCCAAAACTCTCCGAATAATAAAATAACACAATAAGCACACATAACATATTCATGTTCAAATTCCACAACTAAAAGAATAATTCAATTAAAATAAATTAAAAGACTCAACAAAAATGGGAAATTCAGAATCGGGGTGTTACAAGAGTTCTTCAACAGCAGTGGTGGCTAACCTGGGAAAGCTTTTTTGCCCTAACGACCTAGATTTCCGGTAAGAAGGCAGAAACTCACCCAACCTCTCGTCAAAAGTACCGACCTAGGCTAAAGGACCAGAAAGTGCGTAGGGTTTACCTGAAAAAATTAAAGGGATCATTACTTGAGATTGGTAGATGCTCCGGGCCGCTTCAGTGGTAGGTTTCGGTACACAGTGGCGAGTTTCCACTAGTTGAGGGCCAGGAATGTTTGCAAAAGGAGGGATAGTTTGTTTGAACTAAGTAACTCGACCCTTCTAGGTTTTCTTTTCATAAGCGTTGGATTGGGAAGATGCCATTTTTGAAGGAAGTGAAAGAAAATGTTTTTTTTTCTAAGTTTGGTAAAGAAAACTGAAGAAAGAAACATGATGCTTGAGATTCTGGAAAGTGTAAAAAGTTCACGAAATGGTGAAGGAAGGTATTTATAAGCGTTTGGGAATCCTGAAACGTTTAAATCCACCGTTAAAGTTAATCAGATAGTGGGATGCGTGTTTTGTTTTGAGAAATGATGAGTGTTGGCAGTTACGGTCAGATTGCAAAATATACGTTTTCAAGACAAAGTAATGATAAATATGGCTGAAAAGACGTTTAAGGATTTACCATGATGGGGTGATGTCATAAGCGTGAGATAAAAGAAAGTGAACATTTAGCCTCTAAACAAGTAGTGGGTGGTTCAGTCAAGGCCATGCAAATTTACATGCGTCGAAACGGTTGGAAAAATGACCTTCCTACCAAGACTGGGAAAGGACATTTCTTGGGGACAATTTGTTAGCTCTCATTTTCGATGCTATTGGAATTCAGAATCATCTTAAGTCATAATGTCATTCTAAAAACACATGAAAGCTTCGACACAACTATGAGGAAGTATGAGTCGAAGAAAGATGGATAAAGTTTTTGGAAAAAATGCTAAGTGTTGGAAAAGCTCTCGACCAGTATCATGTTAAGTAAAACGCAAGGAAGTTACCATCAAAGCTGGAGGGAATTCTTAGGGTCTAAGTTCAAATTGATAGTGGGCGAATGTGGGAGCGATTGAAGTTGTAAAAAAGCGCCAAAAAGACACGTTGTGAAGCCATAACCGTCATCTTGCTAGTATTATAAATAGTTGTCATTTTTATGTAGTAAGGGTGTTCATTCATCTTGTACTAGTCACTCCAAAACACTCAAAGTACCCGCGTGTAGAGAAACGAGTTAGCGAGAATGTACGTGATACAACACCAACTCCTTTTCATTAATGCAATTTAATTGCCTTTACCATTTATGTGTTTTTACTCATTCTGCACTTTAACCTTCAGTTTTTACGTTTGAACTACCTTTTTTCTCTCCCACGTCTTCATGCAAACTTACTTTCATTTACTTTCACGCAAATTTAAACATTCTGCACTTATTTCAAGCTTTTATGTTAAAGTCATTTACTTCTGGAGATTTTACGGTCGAAAGTGGAGATCAGATTATAGTCTTGTGCACCTTTATTTTCAAAGTTATTTACAATTACTGTATTTACTTTTGAGGATTTCATAGTCGAACGCGGAGTTCAGATTATAACGTTTTGCATGTTTACATTATTGCCTTTATTTCAAAGGCATTTACTTTTAAAGCCTTTACGTTATTGCCGTTAATCTTCAACGCATTACGTGCTTTCTTTTAATCTTCAAGTTACCTTTACTTTACAAAGATTTCATAGTCGAACGTGGAGTTCAAATTAGGATCTTTTTGCATACTTAGCACATGTCCTAGGATTTAGTATGGTCGACCCTGCAAGTTACTCAATTTAACCCTAAATTGATAGACCATGCGATTGTTTACCAAAATTCACAATAAATAGCTGCTAAAGCAAAGAAGAAGTGGTTCCTAAGAATGAAATTGTTGCTCTCATAGCTTATACCTCTCTAAGAGCCTCTGCCAAAGAAGACTAGTATTTTGATAGTGGTTGTTCTAGACACATGACTGGTGTCAAGAGGTTGTAGGTTGGTATTAAACCTCGTTCCACTAGCTATGTGACCTTTGGAGACGGGTTAAAAGGTGAAATAAAGAGTGTTGAGAAGCTGGACTACACTAGGCAACCTAGCCTGGATAAGGTGTTGTTTTTCAAAGGACTGATTGCTAATCTAATAAGTATTAGTCAACTGTGTAACCAGGGTCTCAAAGTTAACTTTTCTAAATCTGAGTGTCTGGTAACAAATGATAAAGAGGAAGTTATCATGAAGGGTGGCAGATTTAAGGATAATTGTTACTTATGGGCTCCTCTTGAAACAAAGTGTTCTTCCAGCTGCTTGATGTCAAAAGAAGATGAGATGAAAATGTGGCATCAGAAACTTGGCCACTTACACTTGAAGGGAATGAAGGAAGTTCTATCTAAGGAGGCTGTCAGAGGTATTCCTCATCTAAAAATTGATGAAGGAAGAGTATGTGGCGACTGTCAAATTGGAAAGAAGACTAGGATGTCACATAAGAGGCTTCAACATATGACCACTTCAAAAATCCTAGAGCTGCTTCATATGGACTTGATGAGACCTATGCAGGTTGAAAGTCTTAGAGGAAATGTTGTGGTGGATGGCTTCTCAAGACACATCTTGGTGAATTTTATCAAAGAGAAGTCTGAAGTGTTTCAAGTGTTCAAAGAAATGTGCCAAAAACTTCAAAGAGAAAAAGATTGTGGCATTGTTAGAATTAGAAGTGACCATGGGAAAGAATTTGAAAACAACAAGTTTTATGATTTATGTTCCTCTGAGGGAATTAGTCATGAGTTTTCTTCACTCGTCACCCCTCAACATAATGGTGTGGTTGAGAGAAAGAATACGACTATTCAAGAATGCGCAAGGGTCATGCTTCATGTCAAGAAACTTCCATATCATTTTTGGGCTGAAGCCATGAATACTGCTTGTCATATCCTGAATAGAGTTACCATCTGATCTGGCACATCTGCTACTTTATATGGGCTATGGAAAGAAAGAAAGCCAATTGTGAAGTACTTCCATGTCTTTGGAAGCAAATGTTACATTTTGGATGACCGTGAGCAAAGGAGGAATATGGATCCTAAAAGTGGTTAATGAATTGGGATACTTTATGAATAGTAGAGCCTACAGAGTTTTTAACTCAAGAATTAAAGTTGTGTTGGAATCCATAAGTGTTGTGGTTAATGACTCAACTACTGTCGTCGGTGGCTCAGATGCTACTGGAACATTCTTTCCCATGAGTGATGGAGATGTTACAGAGGATGTTGAAACATTACATGATGATCCTGAAGATGCTACAGACTCAAATGATGTTAATCCTGAATCTTCAGAGACTGAGAAAGTAGACAAATGACCCTCTACCAGAATTCAGAAATATCATCCTAAGGAGCTTATTATAGGAGATCCATATGGTGGAAGAATGACCAGATCAAGAGAAGTTGTTCCTGGTGCTTGCTTTGTCTCAAAGATGAAACCCAAAAATGTCACGGAGACCTTGACTGACGAATTCTTGACCAGTGTTATGCAAGAAGAACTAGAGCAGTTTAAAAGGCATGAGGTCTGGGATCTTGTGCCAAGACCTGAAGGGTCAAATGTTATTGGTACAAGATGGGTATTTAAAAACAAGTCTTATGAGCAAGGTGTGATCACTAGAAACAAGGTCAGACTTGTCGCTCAAGGATACACTCGGATTAAAGGAGTGGACTTTGATGAAACTTTTGTTCTTTCTACTAGATTGGATTTTGTTAGGCTGTTACTTGGAGTAGCTTGCCTGTTGAAATTCAAGCTATTTCAATGGATGTTAAGAGTTCCTTTTTGAATGGATACTTGATTGAAGAAGTTTATATGGAACAACCAAAAGGATTTTTTGATCCTACTTTTCCTAATCATGTGTTCAAATTGAAGAAGGTCTTATATAGGTTGAAACAAGCTCCAAGAGCTTGGTATGAGAGGCTAACTAAATTCCTCGTCAACTATGGATACAAAAAAGGTGGAATTGACAAAACTCTCTTTGTTAAAGAGGGGGATGGAGAACTCATGATAGAGCAAATATATGCATATGATATTATGTTTGGGGTGATGTCGACTAATATGGTTCAAGATTTTATCAAGCAAATACAATCTGAGTTTGAGATGAGTTTGGTGGGTGACTTAACATACTTTCTTGGTCTCCAAGTTAAACAAATGAAAGACTCCATATTCCTTTGTCAAGGGAAATATGCAAATATTATTGTGAAGAAGTTTGGCTTGGAGAATGCCAATCACAAAAGAACTCCTGCTCCTGCACACTTGAAGTTGTCTAAGGATGAAAAAGGAGTTAGTGTTGATCAAAGTTTGTATAAAAGCATGATTGGAAGTCTTCTATATCTTACTGCTAGCAGACCTGACATAAATTTTTATGTAGGAGTCTATGCTAGATATCAAGTTGAACCTAAAGTTATTCATATTAATCAAGTCAAAAGGATTCTAAAGTGTGTGAATGGTACATGTGATTATGTTCTATTATATTCTCATAGTTCTAATTTCTGTGTAATCACTTGACACACTTTGTTGTCAGATGCAGCTATCTCAGGTTGTCCTCTATCTGATCTTTCAAGATAATTGTTGATGATGGTTGAAGAGAAATTGACACATTTCCCTCTTACATAAACCTTTCCAAACTCATTAGATTTCCTATCAACACATTCTTCTGACAGGTTAACTATGAATTCTTTGACAAGTAGTTCATAACACTGAGTCAACTGAGTGACAATCTTCAGCAAGCCAGCATCATGAATAAGATTCATGATTTCTTTGTTTTCAAGAGAATTCTGAGCAAGCTCTCTCTCCAAAGCCAGCCTCTTCTGATAAACATATTTCCATTTGTTTACACTAGATGGATAATGGAAAGAGACATTGTTAATTGGGACATCTGGAACACTAGCATCCAGTTTGCTAGTTGTGGGTTTCTTCTTTGGTCGGATGTCAGTGACATCACAAGCAACATCTAACTTAGAGTCTGATTCAGAACTAGTTTGGGCCTTCCTCTTCTTTGGAACAACCTTGCTCCAAGCTTTGGTAGGGCCAACCAGAGTCTTCTTGGTCCCAACCTTCTTTGTAGGAGTGTCCTGCACACCAACCTTCTTCCCTTTCCTAGTCATGAGCCTTTTGGCTATGCTAGGGTTGATAGTGGCAATCAGATCATTTGTCTGAATACTCATCGAGGTTTACAATATCAACATTGTCCCTTTGAACCTCATCAGCATTATTTTTATCACTTTGCATGTGATCATCCTTATTTTCAGAGGCTTGACCCTTGTCAGTGTCCTTTTGAGTAGTTGTTTCCAATGTTTTAACATCATGAATGACATCCGCTTGTTCATCCAGATGAGGAGCAGAACCCTCAGTGTTAGAGGGAATAGATATTCTTAGCACATCGTGAGGCTCACTCAGAACCCTGGACACCAAATTGGCAATGGTGTTGTGTATTTGCCTCGCTTATTCCCCATTGATATCATCATTAGGATTGGGGGTTGTAGAGTGAGAAGTCTGACCTGTGACTAGGTCTTTAGGTCTTCTTGCATGTGTAGACCGTGGTTTCTTCACCAACAGTCTTTCTGGAGTTAGCATGCGCAGAGGAGCTACCATAAGAACCTCGTTAGGGTTGCTAGAATCAGGTCTAGCATCAGCATCTGTATCACTGATGATGTTCATCTTTTTGGAAAGGGAGGATTTTGGATGTTGAGACATTCTTGGAAACTTTGATTGCGAGAGAGAGGGTTTTCTGTGCTTGTTTGAAGAGGTATGGAAGATGAAGAGTTTGTATGGGCACCAAATGAAGTAAGAGTAATGTGTGAGGATGCTAGCGGGGTAATACTGCACAAGAGGAGGGAACTTAATATTTTGACCAATCACCATATGATTAATTTTCAAAATACAATTCCCAGTTAACATTAATTGCTATAAACTCTCATAAGGACACGTCCTCAACTTGCTTTGTGAACTTTCAAATTGAGTGGCCTTGAGACCTCTAGTAACCATGTCAGCACTATGTAGATCAGTGTTTCCAAGCTTCACACGAACCTTTCCAAGTTGATGCTTGTTATCCCTATGTCTGACTCTTTTGGATTAACCTGAGTTTATATTGATGTTACTCTTAATGTCACAGTACAAAGTCATGACATCCTGAGTGACATTGCTTCTTTTAAGATCATTTGTCATGGACTCCATCAAATTCCAGTATAACAGGTATAGGTTTCTATGATGTCCATATTTTGGATGTCCTTTCTTGACTTTCATACCAGCCTGACATTTTACACAGTCTCTTCTTTCCTCTGGGATTAACCTTGAAGTTCCTCTTACTGCAGTCTTGGATATGATCCTTTCTTTTCTCTGAAGATGTCTATCTTTTTCCAGCCACAATGGATCCTCTTTTTCTTCTCTGGTCAAGGGACAAATTTTCAAGTTACTTTTAGGATCCCATAAGTAACAATTGTTCTTAGCTCTAGACCCTCTCATGACTTCCTCACCTTCTTCATTGGTGACAACACATTTACCCCTAGTAAATTTGACATTGATACCTTGGTCACAGAGCTGACTGATACTTATAAGATTCACAATCAGTCCTTTAACCAACATGACATTCTCCAGTTTTGGAACACCAGGACAATCTAGTTTTCCAGCACCTATGACTTCTCCTCTAACTCCATCACCAAAGGTTACATGGCTTGAGGTATGAGGTTTGAGGTTCATCAAAAGATTCTCCATTCCAGTCATGTGTCTAGAACATCCACTGTCAAAATACCAGTCTTCTTGGGTTGGCATCCTAAGAGATGTATGAGCTACTAGAGCAACCTCCTTGGCAACCCATTGTTGTTTCTTGACCTGAGCCTCCTTTTTGGGTCTCACTTGATGTTGTTTCTTAGCATGAATACCCTGTTTGTATTTTCCTTGGTACGGGTGACTAGGAAATCCATGTAACCTGAAGCAGATGGGTTTAATGTATCCAAGTCTTCCACTGAAGTAACACCTGTACCCTTGGAATTTATTCTTGATCAAGTTCCATCTTTTGTTTCCCTGATGTTGTGACATTGGTCGTGACATCCGGTTTGACCTCTGATTCTCAATCTTTGGCTTCTTGGACCACAAGATGGGTTTCTGTTTACCAACAAATCCCATACCAGACTTGTTTCCTGCTTTATGACCACTATGTAGTATTTTGTCTAGAGTGTCAGTCCCAGTGTTTAGCATCCTTAAGGATTTTGACATCTGATCTAGTTTAGATTCCAACAGGCTGACCTCACTTTTGAGAGAGTCTATGGTTGCCAGATGATCCAGTTTCTCCGCATCTAATTCCGTTATGCTTTTCTTCTGTTCTCTCCTTGCTGATATATTTCTGCACTTCTGATGCATAGCTTCTTATATGAAGCTGCAAGTTCATCAAAGGTCAACTCATCTTCACTTGAGTCACCATCATATATGCATACACTGTTCAGAACAGTGACATGTTTGGCAGATTCTTCATCTGATCCACTCTCTGAGTCTCCATTAGACCAAGTAACTGCTAGGCCCTTCTTTTGCTTCTTGAGATAGGTGGGACATTCTGCTCTAATGTGCCCATATCCATCACATTCGTGACACTACACTCCTTTGCCTTGGCTGGGCCTATCTTCATTTCTTCCTCTTCTGCTGATGTCAGAAGAAGTGTTCTTGTCATTAGGCCTAGATTTGTGATCTATTCTTTTGATCAGTTTTTTGAATTGTCTTCCAAGCAAGGCTATTGCTTCTGATAGATTCTCCTCACTGTCACTATTGTCTTCCTCAGAGTCTTCTACTGAATTTGAGACAATGGATATGCTTTTGTTCTTCTTCTCAACCTGATCACACATTCCCATCTCAAAAGTTTGGAGTGAACCAATGAGTTCATCCACTTTGATGTTGCATATATCCCGAGCTTCTTCAATAGCAGTGACTTTCATGGCAAACCTCTTAGGAAAAGATCTCAGAATCTTCCTCATAAGCTTTTCTTCAGACATTTTCTCTCCTAAGGCACCTGAGGTGTTAGCAATCTCAAGAATATTCATGTAGAATTCATGAATAGTCTCATCCTCTATCATTCTCAGATTTTCAAACTTGGTGGTCAGCATTTGTAATCTTGACATATTAACTTTAGAGGTTCCCTCATGAGTAGTTTTGAGAGTATCCCAAACCTCCTTAGCCAGTTCACAATGATGCACTAGTCTGAAAATGTTCTTGTCTATACCATTAAATAAGGCATTCAAAGCCTTAGAATTCCCAAGATCTAAGGCCTCTTGTTCTTTGGTCCATGCTTCCTCAGGTATTAATACAGATAATCCATCCCTGTCAGTCTTCACTGGATGTTCCCATCCTGAGTTTGCAGCTCTCCAAGCCTTGTTGTCTAAAGACTTCAAGAAGGCTATCATCCTAGGTTTCTAGTAGTCATAATTTGAGCCATCCAGAATTGCTGGTTTATTTGTGAATCATATATCCTTGTCCATAGTACCATAATTTATCTTCCCTAGATCTCACCCAGAAAATAACAGGCAGGGTGCCCACTCTGATGCCAATTGAAATTATAGGTACCCAACAGTGGATGTTATCACGGATGTTATGACATCCACTGTAACACAGACTACAAAGCTTAAAGACAGACAATAAATGAAAACCGTAAATAACACAAGTAATTGTTCACCCAGTTCAGTGCAAACCACACTTACATCTGGGGGCTACCAAGCCAGGGAGGAAATTCACTATCGGTAGAATTAATTCAGAGTCAAACAACCAGTTTTCCCTCTTCACTTAAGACCTACCCAATGACACTTCAGCCTAACACTAGACCAGAGTTACCAACTCACTCCCCCTCAATCACAGCAGTGATATTAACCAATTCAAAGTTATAAAAGGCAATGATGTCACACTTCAAACACACCTTGATCTTGCTTCACAGCTTTGATCAAGTGACACACTCTCTTGCTTAAAAGCTTAGAGTGACACAGTGAACAAATAGTTCACAAACACTAAACCAAAGCAATCATGCAGCAGACAATTGCTTGGCATACAAGTATCCTAAGACACATTACACACGTGAAGAACAACTGATACAATCAGACTTCTTCACTCACAAATACACGTTCTATGAAACCCTGTCAAGAACTATTCTCAAATAGGATTGCCCCTTCTGTATATATAGGCATCATACAGTCCTTGGGCCTTCGTACATAAGTTAGGTTTACCCAAGATAAACCTCTCATCATGAAGCTGCGCACATCCAATTGAGTCAGCGGCATTCCATGTTATCCTTAGCAGTGCCTGATATGTCGCCTAAGATAACTAGGCTTCCTAAAATGTTTCCTAAAGTATAGCCTGAGCTAATAACAAAAACTAATACCTGCACACCCTGATGTCATATGTTTGATGTCATAACATTCAGTCATGACATCCAACTTAAGTGACTCTTAGCTATTTAAACTTACCCTACTGAATCCTCATTATATATGTCATAACATCAGTCATGACATTCATACATCCATCAATGTTTTGCCACAAAATGTAGCCAATCAAAAGCATCTACACATGGGCTCCAAAATGCTCCCCCGTATTCTCAGATAACACAATGGCTTCGCCATTACAAGGATCAATATCTGGGTTGAACATTGGTCGAAATCCCCAAATTCTGAGTCTAGGATATTCGACGCAGGGCCCTAACTTGACTAATACCTCTGTTGCATGTTTAAGACAGCAAATGGACGAAAGCAATTTGCAAATGGTTCAATCTTTGTCCCAAACCATGGGTGAAATCATTCAACCATTAATCCAAAACACGACCCACACCAATCAACAGTTAGCAGTACAGTTGACACGATTGGCTGAATTCATGGGGGTACCTCCTCTGGCCAGAAACCAGGCCCCGATAGAAAACGTTCCACGACGGGACTTGGGAAACATGGCGGAAGTTAATGTGGAAAACCAGGGAAGAGTCAACCCTCCCATATTGGAACCATCTAGGGTCGAACTGTTAAGAGATTAGGTTCAAGCTCCGGGGGAGAGGGACCCAGGAGTAATCATAGTGAATCGAAACCATGACACAGACAATATCGTCCAACAGGTTTGACGCAATAACATGGTTGTCGATAATAATCTAGCAGCCATGGTCGAAAGAATTATGGCTCGAAATGGTTTGAACATTGGCTTCACCAAGAAAATTTATACCTCTCCAATAGTGGACTATATCCTTCAAGCGGAGTACCTCTTAGAACGAAAGTGCCCAAGTTTACTAAGTTCTCAGGAGACACGACGAAATTCACTGTCGAACATGTGGCTCATTATATAATCGAGGCCGGAGAAATAGCAAATGACGAGAGTCTTAGAATAAAATACTTTCCAAGTTCTCTCACTAAAAATGCCTTCACTTGGTTTACAACGCTACCTCCCAATACGGTGTGTAATTGGATCTAACTAGAGCATTTATTTCATGAACAGTTCTAATGGGCCAAACCAAGATTAGTCTAAAGGAACTCACTAGTGTGAAGCGTAAGTTTTTCGAGCCAATCAAAGAGTACCTTAATAGGTTTCGATTACTTAAGGCCAGATGTTTCACACAGGTGCCTGAACACGAGTTGGTCGAAATGGCCGCTGAGGGTCTCGACTATTCCATTAGAAAGAAATTGGACACCCAGTACCTAAGGGACATGGCTCAACTAGCCGATAGAGTCCGACAACTGGAATGACTTAAAGACGAAAAGGCTAAGTTCAATAAAAGCAAGAAAGTAGCTTTTGTCGAACACAATGAAAATTTCGAAGGGGTATGCGAAGATCCCTTATATTTCGACAAAAGCGAAGTGGATCTTGCTGAACTTAAACAAGGTCCCCCTTATTCTTGCAAAGTACTGGCTCCCCCACAGGGGAAGAATTTTGTCGAATCTGAAAAGAATGATAGGTTCCCAAAGAAAACGTATACTTTTGACATCACAAAATGCGATGAAATCTTCGATTTGTTAGTAAAAGATAGGCAAATGATAGTGCCACCTGGTGCTAAAATACCATCTTTAGAACAAAGGAAAAAAATAGGGTTTTGTAAATACCATAATTTTTTGGGTCATAAAACGTCTCAATGTTTTCTTTTCAGGGATCTCGTTCAAAATGCAATTCAAGAGGGACGTCTGAAATTCGGGGAGAAGGCCAACAACCAAATGAAGGTCAATACGGACCCCTGTAGATGGCGGATGCCTATTATACAGAGCCGTTGGAGACCAACATGGTCGAAGCCACTACTGGCTATGACTTTTCAATTAACATGTTTGAGGTTACTGATAATCTCGCGAATGGGGTTGTAATGGCAAAGGTTATCATGGGTTTCGGACAAGAGGATTGTGTAAAGATGGCTACTGACAACCTCAACCAGGTTGATGATAGTCCAAGTTCAAATGACATGGGTAATCCAAGTTGGGAAATGGTGACTAAGGAAACTGATGATCACTTCGTCAAAATGGACCAGGCCACTGAAGGTTTGGAGTTAGGCTTGAGGAAACTGAATCTGGTTGAAGGAGTCGAAATTAATATGTTAGAAATCACCCAGCATGAAACCATAGGGGATAACGAATCGAACTGCCAGGAGGAACTCACTAAAGAGGCTTACCCAAGACAGGAAGAGACAATTTTCGATTTTCTCCACCGTTGCCAAGGGAAAGGGTCCAGTGTGATGTTATGCCCTTGATGTAGTGCCATCTTTGACAAGAAAGCTGCCCAGAAACTGGAAGGAACACGAAAATTCAAACAAGGTAGAGAGATGCATAGATTCGACTCTCGAAAGAGATCTGAGCCTCGCATCAGGGCTCCGAAAGTTAAGCCCACCAGTTTCAAACCCATTGCTGAAACTGCTAATGGTAAGTGGATGAAACCCAACGAAGATAGACAACAAGAACATCATAGGTGCAAAAACTTTGAGGTAAATCGAGGATCTTCAATTACTTATCGAAAAGAGTTCCAGTCTTCAAGAACTACCCACGTATCTAAGAATTACAAAGGAAAGAATCATATGTCTCGGTCACAGTGGAGATGGGAGCAGCACAAGAGGAAAGCCCTCAGGGAAAGCTCACTGAAGAACCAGGAAGAATCCAGTACTAATGCCCCTGTCGAGAATAGAGAGGGACAGTCGAAGACATTTGGAAAAGCACCTGTGGGACGCAGATTATTTCCTGCCCAGGTCGAAGAGCAGAAAAAGCCAGTCGGAGTCGACGATGAAATGACCGATGATTTCAATTCCAACTCCGATGATTCCTTGAAATTGCTGGTTAATATGGTGTTGGTAATGCCAAGGGAGTTTGACAGAATATCAGTAGTCGAAAATCCGAATACTTACACAGATTGGGAGATGGTGGCATCCAAGCCTGTGTGTTACTATGTTATGAATAACAAATGTGTCGAAGAACAAAATGCCTTTTTCGAACGGCCCACAGAAGCAATGAAAAACCATTTGAAGCCTCTTTATATCACAGCGAAAGTGGAAAATGTCCCAATTAATAAGATTCTGGTGGATTGTGGCGCAACATTAAACCTGATGCCATATTTCTTGTTGAACAAAATTGGAAAATATGATACCGATACGAAACCACACAACATGGTTTTGTCAAACTACGAAGGCAAAGTAGGTTCGACCATGGGGGTTATACAGGTGGACATCACAGTTGGAACGGTTACACGACCAACCGTTTTTATGGTGGTAGAAACAACAGCTAACTACAATCTCCTGCTTGGGCGGGAAAGGATCCATGGCATTGGGGCAGTACTATCTTCAATGCATCAAAGAATTGTCATATGGAGACCAGATGGCATCGTGGAAAATATAGAAGCTGACCAAGGATACTTTAAGGCACCCATAAGCCACGTTGATCGAAGAAAATTCGACAAGCACCTGGCCAACATAGGTCCGTTTGTTCCGACAGATTTCGAGTTTGTGCCAAATGATGAAGTATACTGCTCATTTTATCTGCACCCTGTCGATGGTTTCTGCTAGGATAAGGAAGTGCTAGGTGAGAGACCATCGTACCTTGGCACGGCTCCGGTAGAGCCCACTGGATGGGGAAGCAAATTCAGTAATGATGACTGAATTTGTAGCGCTTCAAAGAATTTCAGCCTACGTGGCCGAAACAAAACTACAAGCGGCCTTGGAGGCTGCCAACAACAAAATGGCTGAAAAAGCCAATGGGGAATCTTGTCAAAGAGGCCCTAGTAAAGGCTTCGATCCTGAATCTCCTGATAAGATTCAGCACGAAGACCGAAGGCCCGAATCATCTGATACGATTCAGCACGAAGACCAAAGGCTCGATGCTATTTATGACAAAGAGCCTCTGGGTTTCGAGAAGGATCCCTTGGAGAACGATATCAAGATGCTCGCACAAGACCCATTGGAGGAAGTAGATCTAGGAGAAGGAATGGTCAAAAGGCCAACATACATCAATGCCAATCTTAACTCGCAACTCAAGGTCGAAATTATTCAGTTGCTGCGGGAATACAAAGACTATTTTGCCTGGGATAATGATGAGATGCCTGGTTTGAAGAGGGATTTGGTTGAACATAGGTTGCCAATCAAACCTGGCAAGAAGCCAATCAAGCAAAACCCATGACACTTCGCTCCAGAAATTCTCTCGAAAATAAAGGAAGAAGTCGAAAGACTCCTTCGGTGCATGTTTATTCGTACGACTAGGTATGTTGAATGGCTAGCCAATATTGTACCAGTCATTAAGAAAAACGGATCTTTAAGAGTATGTATAGACTTTAAGGATCTAAATTCAGAATTTTTAGCATAATGTACCCCTAAAGATGAATATTCGATGCCGGTGGTGGAGATGTTAGTCAATTCTGCCACCGGCCATGAGTATCTTAGCATGTTGGATGGATACTCTGGCTATAACCAGATTTTCATCCCAGAAGATGATGTTCCCAAAACAGTGTTTCATTGTCCAGAGGCTTTAGGCACTTACGAATGGGTAGTGATGCCTTTTGGCCTGAAGAATGCTGACAACATATCAGCGAGCGATGAATTCAATTTTTCATGATTATATTGAGTCCTTCATGTAGATATATATTGATGACATTGTGCTGAAATCCGTGTCAGGAAAAGACCATCTGCGATAATCCTTCATAAGGATGAGGAAGTATGGTCTCAAGATGAACCCTCTAAAGTGCGTATTTTATGTGCAGGCGGGATATTTCTTAGGTTTTGTGGTCCACAAAAGGGGATCGAAATTAACCAGAACAAGACGAAAGCCATTATGGAAGCAAAAGCGCCGTCGAACAAGAAGGAATTGCAATCATTGCTAGGTAAAATAAACTTCTTGAGAAGATTTATATCAAACCTAAGTGGCAAAACGCATGCCTTCTCACTATTGCTTCGAGTCACTAAAGAAAGGTTCGAATGGGGAAAAAATCAGCTGGAGAATTTTACTCGTCCTCCAGTCCTTTCGCCACCATGTAGAAGAAAGAGCATGAGATTGTACATAGCAACATCACACAAGACTCTAGGGAGCATGTTGGCTCAAGAGGATGAGAATGGCGTCGAAAGGGCTATTTACTACCTTAGCAGGGTTTTGAATGATGCAGAAACTAGATATAGTGAAATAGAAAAACTATGCCTATGTTTGTATTTCTCGTGTACAAAGTTGAAGCAATATATAAAACCAGTTGATGTGTATGTCTCTTCGTATTTCGATATTATTAAACATATGTTATCCAAGCCTATTTTACATAGTCGAATTGGTAAATGGGTATTAGCATTAACTGAATATTCTTTGACTTATAGACCGCTAAAAGCGGTTAAAGGGAAAATAGTGGCAGACTTTATTGTCGATCACTCCATAAATGAAAATGCCCTAAATGTTGTCGAGCTAGAGCCTTGGAAGTTTTACTTCGACGATTCCAACCATAAGAACGGAACAGACATAGGTCTGTTGATTATTTCGCCTGACAAAATTCCAACAAAATTCAAGTACAAAGTCGAGGGGCCATGCTCTAATAATGAGGCTGAGTATGAAGCCTTAATAGACGGACTTGAAATTTTGTTAGAATTGGGGGCAACTCGAGTCGAAATAATGGGAGACTCAGAGTTGGTTGTAAAACAGTTAACAAAGGAGTACAAATGTGTCAAAGAAAATCTCATCATGTACTTCGTAATAGCCAATAGGTTACTCAAAAACTTCGAAGTGTTTACTATTCGACATATACCACGACTACACAATCAGGTGGCCAACAATTTGGCGCAAATTGCATCAGGATATAGAGTTTTGAAAGAAGATTTGTAAGAAGTAATCAAAGCCAGGGGTAAGGTAGTGTATGTAGGTTTGTGATCGTCAGACCTGGAAGAGACAAAGTTTGGCTACGTTGATGAAGAAACTTTCAAAAAATTTACAGTCGAAGGTTTGACAGACAAAGATTGGAGGAAACCTTTGGTCGAGTACCTTTAAAACCATTCAGCAGCCACATAACAAAAAATGGAGTATCAAGCACTAAGCTACATTCTTCTAGGAAACGAGTTATTCAAGAAAACCTCTGAGGGGGTTTTGCTTAAAAGCCTTAGTGAATCTGAGGCGTACCTGGCATTGTCATCAGCCCACAGTGGGACATGTGGGGTACACCAGGTAGGCCATAAGATGAAATGGCTACTGTTTCTCCAAGGTATGTATTGGACTACGATGCTGAAAGATTGCATTGAGTTCGCCAAGGGTTTCCAGGAATGCCAAGTCCACGCCGGCATACAACATGTTCCAGCAAGCGAGCTACACTCCATATTCAAGTCGTGGCCATTCAGAGGATGGGCTTTGGACCTGATAGGAGAGATTCGACTTGCGTCTTCCAAAAACCAAAAGTATATCCTAGTAGGGATAAACTACTTCACCAAATGGATCGAAGCGATACCTTTACCAAAAGTAGATCAAGAGGATGTCATCGAGTTCATTCAGAAGTATATAATTTATAGATTTGGGATGCCAGAAACAATAACGATGGTTCAAGGGTCAGTGTTTACGGGTCGAAAAATGCAGGAGTTCGCCAAAGAGATGAGATTCAAGCTTCTAACCTCGACGCCTTATTACGCCCAGGCCAATGGCCAAGTTGAGGCAGCGAATAAGATAGTGATTGGTATGATAAAAAAACAAGTTGGGAGTAAGTAAAAAAATTGTCACAAAACGTTGGACCAAGTCCTATGGGCATGTCGAACATCCCCTAAGGAAGCAACCAATAGTACTCCATATCGACTGAACTTTGGCCACGATGCAGTGCTGCCGGTCAAGATCTATATACAGTCAGTTAGGATTCAGAGACATCAAGAAATCCCATGGGAGATCTATTGGGATATGATGCTCGACGAGTTAGTGGACTTGAATGAGAAAAGACTTAAAGCTCTGGAACTTTTGAGAAGGCAAAAGAAAAGAGTGGAGAAGTCATATAATAAGAAGGTTAAAGCGAATACCTTTCTGGTTGGAGATTTGGTGTGGAGGGTAATCCTGCCTATGGATCGAAAGGTTAGGTCCCTAGGCAAATGGTCCCCAAAATGGGAAGGCCCGTTCCAAGTTTCGAAAGTCTTTTTCAATGGAGCACACAAAGTGGAAGAGCTAAATGAAGATAAGAGAATATTAAAAGTGAATGGCAAATATTTGAAAAATATAAGTCTGCGCTTCAAGAGATAAAAATATCAACGGAATAACGATTAATTTAAAACGAAGCCATAAATGTTATTAATGTAATATGCCAAAATGGCTCAGTACCTTACAACCTGAAATTAGAACTATGGCTTATAAAAGCCAGCAAAAGATAAGCTATTACAAAAAGTCTCAACAGACTAAAAAGGGAGATTGGCCCGCATCTTGAAATAGTTCAAATTTTGAAGCTCAAGATGTTTCTGACATAAGGCTTTATCGGTTCTCAATTGAGCAATTTCTGTTTCCAAATGACGAGCTTCCTCAGCAACGTTGACGGCATGGTCAAGTTCAAATGATAAAGAAGAATCGTCAAAGGAAGATAATTCATCATTCTTCTTCTTGGCTTTTGCTATCTTGTTGCGAAGCTTCTTGATTTTGCGCTCCCAACAAGCAATGTTCTCCTCATTTACGGTGATCTCTTGTTGATTCTTCTCTTTTCTCTCCTCTAATTCTGCAGTTTTTTGTTCAGACTCAGTGACAGCGGTCATAGCAGCGGCTTCACTACCGACCTTTGTCGAAAGATCGTTCTCAATTTGGGGCAGTAGTCGAAAGTCCTTATAGACTTGGTCGATCAAGGTACCAATCTCTTGGATGACGCTAGTAGCCTCGGGAGAGATCGATTTAAGATCCACTTGTTGTAGGAGAGTCTTCAAGGAAAGGTGGTGGACAGCGCCCATTTGTAAAAGGGAGAAGAGATCCCCTTTGAAGATCTTCCCTTTGATCTTCTCGAGAATGCTATCAGTTGGGTGGCTCGAGACTTGGCCTTCAGAAGTCGAAGTGCTAGGGGCTTTACCAGAAGAGCTACCTTGCTGGCTCAGGAGGAGTTTGATGTACTGTCGAGGGTTGGAGACCTTCAAGGCATCAAGTTCTTCCTTGGTAAGATTTTCCTCACCCTTGATGGGCACTACTTCACTTTCCTTGAGAGCAGCAGCGGTGGTAGTTTCAGCCACTTCAACAGGGGCAGGTCCATCAACTGGATGTTCCTCAGGTTTTTCTTCCTTGCTTTTACCATCTTTTGTTGCATCTTCTTTCATTTCGTCTTCAGTGCCTTCGCTGCTAGACTCATCCAGTTCTGACTGATACATGGTCTTATCTTCGACGACATCATCCTCCCTTGGGGTTTTTCCATCAGCGGCCATCGTTTGATTTAAAGGAGAACTGTGTGTTAGGCAAGTTTACATCTTTCTCCATAGGAGCCTCTTCATCATTTGTTACGTCAGAGTTAGGCGGAATGTTGTCTTCGTCATGGTCGGATCCATCGGTCTGGGACTGTTGGGTTGTTGTTTTTATAGGTGAGGGAGGAACTGTGGTAAATTCAGGTTTATTAATCTCGCCGAGAGAACTCATACCAGAACCCAAATCAGATGTAGAATGATAAGTGGGCTCACCTTGGTTGTTCAAGGGAAAGGTCGGCGAAGGAGACTTGGGTGGAGTAGTTTTCAAACCTCCAGCATCAGCCTAGACGAAGAAACAGACATAAGAAAGAGCAAGACAAAACAGATCAAGTTCCAAAAGAAAACAATTAGATACGTAGCATACCTTAATGTTTTCATCAGCGGGACTTGAGTTGTTACTTTCAATAGGAACGATATGCAGAATCGAGGCTGTTAGATTATGCCACTGATCTAGAGGGGGGGGTTGAATAGATCCCAATTAAAATTTTGAGTCGGCGCTACCAATTAAAAAATTGGTTTTGAAAATTTCTTTTAAGTGTGGAACCGACCGAGGAAAATATAGTCTAAAACGAACGGTTATTGGAAAACCGGATATGCGTTAAGTGTAACAGCCCAAATTTCATTAAATAATTAATTATGTTAATTAATTGGTTTATTGGAATTAATTTTAATGATTTGGATAATTTGGAATTTTGATAGAAAATTGAAGAGGGAAATAGAGTGGAAAGAAATAAAAGAATTATATAAGGAAAAGGAAATATAGAAACATTGTGGAAAGAAAAGGAAATATAAGAGAAAGAAGGAGAAAGAATAGAGAAAGAGGAGAAAAGAGAAGAGGAAAACTTGGAAGAGATCAAGATCAACCCAAAGCTTCAATCCAATCAAGGTAAGGGTGAGAAACATTATTATTTGATCAATGTATGTGATTGTGTATGTTTGATTAGGATTGTTGGATGTTTTCCCCTATTTTCCATTTAGGGCAAAAGTTGGATTTAATCGGTAGAACTCAATTTAATCGGCTAGATACTGAAATAGATGATGTAGAATAGTCTAGAAACGTTAGACTAAGAGTATTGGAATTGGATTGGTGAGTTTGGGGTTTTTGGGGTTGGTTGAGTTGGATAACAGTAAGTGAAAAACAAATTACGCAGACATTCGCTAGCGACTCGCTAGGCGAGCAGGTAGCGAATGCTCGCTAGGGGTTCGCTCAGCGAACAGATAGCGAATGGTCCCAGACTTGGGCAGAATGGATTTTGGTGTGTTCGCTGGTAGCGAAAGTGTAGCGAATAGATGGCGAAATGGTTCGATGGGAAGCTCGCTGCAGCGAACAGGTAGCGAAGCCTTCCAGTAGCTTCTGTTGGGGTTCGCGAGCTTGTTCGCTAGGCGAACAGGTAGCGAGCGTTCGCCAGGTGCCCGCCTAGCGAGGTGGTGGCGAACATGACAGGATTTCGTTTTTCTGTGATTTCATTCTATGTTGTGTTGTAGTTCGATCGGGTTCGATCATTAATGGAATGAAATGTTATATACTGTATGTGTATGTGTTGTGGGTAGTCTTTGGGCGTGAATCATAGATTGCGATATGTATAATGTTTGCATCGATTAGAAAATACACGAGAACATAGTAATGATTATGTGTGTATTATTCGATGAATTATGAGTGTATGTTGTTGTATGCAAATGTATGAGATGCATGGGAACATATCATGGATATGTGTGCATCGGTTAATTAATTAGGAGAGATGCATGGGAACATATCGTGGATATGTGTGCATCGTTAATAATTGTGAGAAATGCATGGGAACATATCGTGGATATGTGTGCATCGGTTAATTAATTAGGAGAGATGCATGGGAACATATCGTGGATATGTGTGCATCGGTTAATTAATTAGGAGAGATGCATGGGAACATATCGTGGATATGTGTGCATCGGTTAATTAATTAGGAGAGATGCATGGGAACATATCGGGGATATGTGTGCATCGTTAATAATTGTGAGAAATGCATGGGAACATATCGTGGATATATATGCATTGTTTGATGATGTGGTAATAGCATAAATATCATGGATATATGAAGTATGCTTGTGAATATGATGGGTTTTGGATGATTGGGGAATATGTATGAAGGGATATGTTTGGGTATGTTCATATTTGCTTATATTTACAACATGATAAATATGACTATGAATTGAATTTGTGGTGAGAAATGTAGAATGTAATTATGTGATACCTGTATATATATATAATCTTATGCATTGATTATTATGGTAATATTTCTCACCCTTCTGCTGTTTCATAATGCTCTATGAGGCTTTGCAGATTAGGATGCTGGAATTTTTTTGTGAAGTTGTCTTCATTCTTTTGAGTCGGCTGCTCTGATAAGTAACACCGGGTAGTTAGACTAGTATAGTTATTCTTTTGTGATACATTGCGATGTATCAACTGATGTGGTTTTGTAATTACCTGACATGATGTATCAATCTGGATATCTTATATGTATGTGAATTAATATTTTGGAAATGATTAAATGATTTTATCTTCCGCTTAAATTTAAATATTGAAATGTGATTTCTAAACCATGAAAATGTTACATATTTTATGGAGCAAATGTTAAAGTGTTTCATTGGTGAAATTGTGACATTCTTCCTTTATACCTTATTCTAAAATTTTCACTCTGATAAATTTGTATATGCATTTATTTGGGGGTATAGAAGGGGGTGTTACAATAGTGGTATCAGAGCAGGTCGGTCCGTCCGGCCAAGCTGTTAGAGTGTTTTTCCCTGTGTGTTATTGATATGCGTGTGTTGCATCATCAATATTGGTTGTTCTTACGTGGTTCTGTTGTTGGAATCAATCAAGATGGAGCTAAGGTATTTATGCTTATGGCAACTTTGAGAATTGGTGGAAGTGAAGAGATTGGTGCTTTACCAATTGTTAGAGATTTTCCGGAAGTTTTCTCTGAAGAGATAAAAGATTTACCACCGGAGCGAGAAGTGGAGTTTTCAATAGATTTAATTCCTGGAAATAGTCCGATATCGATGACTCCTTATCGTATGTCGGCATCAGAATTGAAAGAGTTGAAGAGTCAACTTGAGGATTTGCTTGAAAAGAGGTTTATTCGTCCGAGTGTGTCGCCGTGGGGTGCACCGGTGTTGTTGGTTAAGAAGAAAGAGGGTTCTATGAGGCTCTGTGTGGATTACAGACAGTTGAACAAGGTGACTATTAAGAACAAGTATCCACTCCCGAGGATTGATGATCTGATGGATCAGTTGGTTGGTGCAAGTGTGTTCAGCAAGATTGATTTAAGATCTGGGTATCATCAGATTCGCGTGAAAGCTGAGGATATTCAGAAGACTGCTTTTAGAACGAGGTATGGACACTATGAGTATTCTATGATGCCATTTGGTGTGACTAATGCACCAGGTGTATTTATGGAGTACATGAATAGGATTTTCCATCCTTATTTGGATAAGTTTGTGGTTGTGTTTATCGACGACATCTTGGTTTATTCTAAGAGCGAAGAAGAGCATACCGAGCATCTGAAGATTGTGTTATCTGTGTTGAGAGAGAAGAAATTGTTTGCAAAGCTTTCTAAGTGTGAGTTTTGGTTGAAGGAAGTTAGTTTCCTTGGTCATGTAATTTCGAGTAATGGTATTGCGGTTGATCCGTCGAAGGTTGAAGCGGTATCGCAATGGAAGACTCCGAAGTCAGTTTTTGAGATTAGAAGTTTCCTTGGTTTAGCCGGTTATTATCGGAAGTTTATTGAAGGATTCGCTAAGTTATCGTTGTTGTTGACGCAATTGACTAGGAAGGGTCAAACTTTTGTGTGGGATGCCAAGTGTGAAGCGAGTTTCCAAGAACTTAAGCGAAGGTTGACGACAGCCCCTGTTTTGATTTTGCCAAATCCGGAAGAACCGTTCGTTGTGTATTGCGATGCTTCTTTGATGGGTTTAGGAGGTGTGTTGATGCAGAATAACCAAGTTGTGGCTTATGCTTCGAGGCAACTCAAAGTGCATGAGAAGAATTATCCGACGCATGACTTAGAGTTGGCCGCCGTTGTGTTCGTGTTGAAACTTTGGAGGCATTATTTGTTTGGTGCGAGGTTTGAAGTGTTTAGTGACCACAAGAGTTTGAAGTATCTCTTTGATCAAAAGGAATTGAATGCAAGGCAAAGAATGTGGTTAGAGCTATTGAAGGATTATGATTTTGGTTTGAATTACCATCCGGGTAAAGCGAATGTAGTAGCGGATGCATTGAGTCAGAAATCATTGCATATGTCGGCGTTGATGGTGAAAGAGTTGGAATTGGTCGAGCAATTTAGGGATTTGAGTTTAGTATGTGAGAGAACTTCTTTTGGATTTAAGTTGGATATGTTAAAGCTTACAAGTTGTATTTTGGATGAAATTCGAGAAGGACAGAAATCGGATTTGAGTTTAGTTGATCGGTTGACTTTAATCAACCAAGGCCAAGGTGGTGATTTTCGGATTGATGAGAATGGGATTATGAGATGTCGGGATCGAGTTTGTGTTCCGAATGTTGTTGAGCTTAAAAAGAGTATCCTTGAGGAAGGACATCGTAGCGGATTGAGTATTCATCCAGGTGCTACTAAGATGTATCAGGATTTGAGGAAAGTGTTTTGGTGGCCTAGTATGAAGAAGGATATTGCGGAATTTGTGTATTCTTGCTTGACTTGCCAGAAGTCAAAGATTGAGCATCAGAAGCCATCGGGTTTGATGAAGCCGTTGTTTATTCCTGAGTGGAAATGGGATAGTATCTCCATGGATTTTGTATCGGGTTTGCCGAGGACGCCGAGTAATTTGAGGCTATTTGGGTTATTGTGGATAGATTGACTAAATCTGCTCACTTTATCCCTATGCGTGTGGATTACCCGTTGGAGAAGTTGGCTAAATTGTATATTGAGGGGATTGTGTGTTTGCATGGTATTCCGTCGAGTATTGTTTCGGATAGAGATCCGAGGTTCACTTCAAGATTTTGGGAGAGCTTGCAGAGTGCTTTGGGTACTAAGTTGCGTTTGAGTTCAGCTTATCATCCTCAGACAGATGGTCAGACGGAAAGGACGATTCAGTCGCTTGAAGATCATTTGAGAGCTTGTGTATTGGAAAAAGGAGGAGCTTGGGATAGCTACTTGCCTTTGATTGAGTTTACCTACAACAACACTTTTCATTCAAGTATCGGTATGGCACCATTTAAGGCGTTGTATGGTAGGCGGTGTAGGACACCATTGTGTTGGTTTGAGTCCAGAGAGAGTTCTGTTGTTGGACCCGAGTTAGCTCAACAGACTACTGATAAGATCAAGATGATTCAAGAGAAGATGAGAGTTGCTCATAGTCGTCAGAAGAGTTATCATGACAAGAGAAGAAAGGCACTTGAATTTCAAGAGGGAGATCATGTGTTTCTTCGAGTCACTCCGATGACTGGTGTTGGTAGGGCATTGAAGTCGCGTAATCTAACGCCGCGTTTCATTGGTCCTTATCAGATTTTGCAGAGGATAGGAGAAGTGGCCTATCGTGTGGCTTTACCGCCGTCGCTTGCTAATCTTCATGACATATTCCATGTATCTCAGTTGAGGAAATACATTGCGGATCCGTCTCATGTAGTCCAATTAGATGATGTGCAGGTGAGAGATAACCTGACTGTTGAGACATCACCTATGCGGATAGAGGATCGGAAATTGAAGCAGCTTCGAGGTAAAGAGATTGATTTAGTGAAGGTCGCTTGGGGAGGACCGGCTGGTGGAAATGTTACTTGAGAGCTTGAGAGCCAGATGAGGGAGTCTTATCCAGAACTGTTTGAACCAGGTAACATTTTCGAGGACGAAAATTCCTAAAGTGGGGGAGGGTTGTAACAGCCCAAATTTCATTAAATAATTAATTATGTTAATTAATTGGTTTATTGGAATTAATTTTAATGATTTGGATAATTTGGAATTTTGATAGAAAATTGAAGAGGGAAATAGAGTGGAAAGAAATAAAAGAATTATATAAGGAAAAGGAAATATAGAAACATTATTGAAAGAAAAGGAAATATAAGAGAAAGAAGGAGAAAGAATAGAGAAAGAGGAGAAAAGATAAGAGGAAAACTTGGAAGAGATCAAGATCAACCCAAAGCTTCAATCCAATCAAGGTAAGGGTGAGAAACATTATTATTTGATCAATTTATGTGATTGTGTATGTTTGAGTAGGATTGTTGGATGTTTTCCCCTATTTTCCATTTAGGGCAAAAGTTGGATTTAATCGGTAGAACTCAATTTAATCGGCTAGATACTGAAATAGATGATGTAGAATAGTCTAGGAACATTAGACTAAGAGTATTGGAATTGGATTGGTGAGTTTGGGGTTTTTGGGGTTGGTTGAGTTGGATAACAGTAAGTGAAAAACAAAATACGCAGACATTCGCTAGCGACTCGCTAGGCGAGCAGGTAGCGAATGCTCGCTAGGGGTTCGCTCAGCGAACAGATAGCGAATGGTCCCAGACTTGGGCAGAATGGATTTTGGTGTGTTCGCTGGTAGCGAAAGTGTAGCGAACAGATGGCGAAATGGTTCGCTGGGAAGCTCGCTGCAGCGAACAGGTAGCGAAGCCTTCCAGTAGCTTCTGTTGGGGTTCGCGAGCTTATTCGCTAGGTGAACAGGTAGCGAGCGTTCGCCAGGTGCCCGCCTAGCGAGGTGGTGGCGAACATGACAGGATTTCGTTTTTCTGTGATTTCATTCTATGTTGTGTTGTGGTTCGATCGGATTCGATCATTAATGGAATGAAATGTTATATACTGTATGTGTATGTGATGTGGGTAGTCTTTGGGGGTGAATCATAGATTGCGATATGTATAATGTTTGCATCGATTAGAAAATACACGAGAACATAGTAATGATTATGTGTGTATTATTCGATGAATTATGAGTGTATGTTGTTGTATGCAAATGTATGAGATGCATGGGAACATATCGTGGATATGTGTGCATCGGTTAATTAATTAGGAGAGATGCATGAGAACATATCGTGGATATGTGTGCATCGTTAATAATTGTGAGAAATGCATGGGAACATATCGTGGATATGTGTGCATCGGTTAATTAATTAGGAGAGATGCATGTGAACATATCGTGGATATGTGTGAATCGGTTAATTAATTAGGAGAGATGCATGGGAACATATCGTGGATATGTGTGCATCGGTTAATTAATTAGGAGAGATGCATGGGAACATATCGTGGATATGTGTGCATCGGTTAATTAATTAGGAGAGATGCATGGGAACATATCGTGGATATGTGTGCATCGTTAATAATTGTGAGAAATGCATGGGAACATATCGTGGATATATGTGCATTGTTTGATGATGTGGTAATAGCATAAATGTCATGGATATATGAAGTATGCTTGTGAATATGATGGGTTTTTGGATGATTGGGGAATATGTATGAAGGGATATATTTGGGTATGTTCATATTTGCTTATATTTACAACATGATAAATATGACTATGAATTGAATTTGTGGTGAGAAATGTAGAATGTAATTATGTGATACCTGTATATATATATATATATATATATATATATATATATATATATATATATATATATATATATATATATATATATATATATATATATATATATATATATATATATATATATATATATATATATATATATATATATATATATATATATATATATATATATATATATATATATATATATATATATATATATATATATAATATTATATATATATATATATATATATATATATATATATATATATATATATATATATATATATATATATATATATATATATATATATATATATATAATATATATATATATATATATATATATATATATATATATATATATATATATATATATATATATATATATATATATATATATATATATATATATATATATATATATATATATATATTATATATATATATATATATATATATATAATATATATATATATATATATATATATATATATATATATATATATATATATATATATATATATATATATATATATATATATATATATATATATATATATATATATATATATATATATATATATATATATATATATATATATATATATATATATATATATATATTATATATATATATATATATATATATATATATATATATATATATATATATATATATATATATATATATATATATATATATATATATATATATATATATATATATATATATATATATAATCTTATGCATTGATTATTATGGTAATATTTCTCACCCTTCTGATGTTTCATAATGCTCTATGAGGCATTGCAGATTAGGATGCTGGAGTTTTTTTGTGAAGTTATCTTCATTCTTTTGAGTCGGTTGCTCTGATATGTAACACCGGGTAGTTAGACTAGTATAGTTATTCTTTTGTGATACATTGCGATGTATCAGCTGATGTGGTTTTGTAATTACCTGACATGATGTATCAATCTGGATATCTTATCTGTATGTGAATTAATATTTTGGAAATGATTAAATGATTTTATCTTCCGCTTAAATTTAAATGTTGAAATGTGATTTCTAAACCATGAAAATGTTTCATATTTTATGGAGCAAATGTTAAAGTGTTTCATTGGTGAAATTGTGACATTCTTCCTTTATACCTTATTCTAAAATTTTCACTCTGATAAATTTGTATATGCATTTATTTGGGGGTATATAAGGGGGTGTTACATTAAGCCTTTGGATTAATGACAATATGGAAAAGAGAAACACAACACTAGTCACACTTATCAATGATCTAATTCACTTGTTAGGATTCCTAGTTCCAATGATTTAAAGAGCAAACCAAAACTAGATACACAAATAAGTAATTTTGGTTTAGGCAATATGTCGAACACTTGGCGTGCAAAAACACTCCAAGTGATATTTAGGTTGAGTAAGTGATTCCAACTAGCCTAGTACAATGTCTTATTGTACTTTGGATTCAAAAACAGAGTTTCAACCTCTTACTCAATTGATATCACAGTTTGACAATAGTGCTTATACAAAAATCACTTATTTTTAAGCTAAAATGAAAATGCTAAAAAAATAGAGAAGACAAGTATTTGGTGAGGCAGTTCCCCCGTCGTCCTCGCTTCGGGGTACGTCTGCCCTCAATTCTAAAACTAGAATTGAGATAGATTTAATAGATATCACATGTTGAATGTAACACTTTATACAAGGATTGAACAGCAAAAATACAACAGAAATTCTCAAGACGTTGAATGTTGCTTCCACTCCTTGCCCCTTGATTCAAGATGAATCAAGTCCTCCGATCATTGTTGATAGACCTCCGATTCCAGCCACCTTATTGAATAACCCTTAGTTCTTCAAACCTTCGGCCCGGCTGATCTCAACTACAACGAATCGAACCCGAGATCTTCCCCTCAATATCACTGAATCCGCTACTAGACTGTTGAAGAACACCTCTTCACAATCACCTTCGCTCAGATGACCCTTGATGAAGAATCTCGTCCAAAAACCCTCAAAAAATCAAACCAATCTTGGAGGATAAAACCCTAACGGTTTTATTCAAGAAAGAACTTGTCACAAGCTTCAACCCGAACTAGATTACCCATTCTAAGCTTCGAACCTTATCACCTTTAATCACTCACAATGCACTTAAAAAATGGCTGTGTGTAATTGATATGTTGTGAGATGTTGAAGATGAAGATGATGAATCTTGGACACCTATTTCACTCTTTCTTATTCTTGAAAACATGAATCAATTTTATCAAATGTTACTTGACATAAGTGGTTGAACTTGTATATATAGTACCAGACCAACCAAAGACATAACAGCTTTTCAAATAATAGTAGGAATCATTTAAAAACTGCATTTTCGCACGAACGGTCGACCACAACAGGTCTGTGTGTCGACACATAGCCTGCACTTTTGGAAATCTGCAAAATGTATCAGTATGCGTCGACCATACAGTCGGCGTGCGCTGACCCGTTGAAGAGTAATTTCTTCATGCGCCGACCCTGCGGTCGACTCAAACCTTCATGCGCTAACCAGTGGAAAAACACACTGATGTATGCGCCGACCCTATGGTCGACTCATACCCTGCAAACCTGCAAAAACTGAAATTCTTGTGGTTTTTCATGCCTTTTGTCACAACCACATTTTATCTACACATGTTATATTAATTATACCAGTTTTTAGACAAATGTAAAAGGATACGGTAGGTGATATGTTGCATTTGTTTGGTAGAGGTGGAATTTACAATTGTCAATTCATCCATGGTTGTAATTCGTCATCATCGAAACCTATATCAAGTGATGTCTTGCAAACTCGTGTGGTGTGTGACGATTTGCCTTCACAGAGGCACCCTCTGCAGAAGCTTTAGCAGGATCTTGAGGGGGAGTGTTCAACTTAGGAGTTTTGACTGTCAAGGGGGCAGATGGAGAATCAGTGATACCTAGGCCATGGGTAACCCTTCGCCTTCTCTTTAGTTGAGCATCCTCACGAGGAGATTCGTCTTCATCTTTTGAATCAATGATGATTTGGGCAGAAGCTCTTTTGAGTTTCTTCTAAGGAGTAGGAGGTTTGCGGCTTACCTAAAACAACGAGAGATGTTAGGAATAATTAAGGAAGTCAAGCTAACACAGACTTGCAGGGGGTTACCTTTTGGCCTTCGATCCTGCCTTCAGTGTTTGATGCTGGAGCATTTCTTTTAGGAGCAGCTGCAAAACAAATCATGTCGCTACCAGTCAGTAACAATAAAGCTCAGTTTAAAAAATCCAAATCGAAGGGAGATAACCTTCAAGAATGTCGGATTCGATGTGAACATCTTCGATACTAACATGAAGGTGCCCTTTAAAAGTATCGAGCGTATGTTTAGTCGGAACCACCCGTTGCGATTTGGGTTTTGACTGCTGTCGGAGGATTTTTATAGAATCTCCACAGATAAACCAATCTGGAAATGGAGGGGCAAGAGCCACGCCAAAATAAGCAGTTGGTAATCGAGGAATTTTTGGAGGAAATAGTTTAAAAGCAACCTCATACCGTTTCTCACGAGGAACAGATGAGGGAATTTTTAAATTTTCCATTTTCTTAGAAAACTTTTCCTTTAAAGTGACAGCAGCCTCGCGGATGGTCCGACTAACATCATCTGGTCGATAGGCGGTTTCAAAGTACTTCTAGAAGGCTTGAATCTCTTTGATATGGGTAAACGTACCTTTCTTGATTTTCTCCTGCATATCAATGAAAGCCTGGTCAATCAAGCGAGTAAAGCTCGAAACATCAAGAAACTCTGAGGCATAATGTCTGGACCACCAATTGTAGAATTCTGGAGAGCAGAAGTAGGAAGGTTCAAAATAAATGGGTGTAAGAAGAGACTTGTGGGAATGGTGTGCCAGTTGTGTTGAGCATTCTATGGGGTTGACAACAGTGAGAGGGAGTATAACGTGTGATTTCTTATCGTACAAACATTTGGGTAAAGTTGTATTAGCCCGAGTTACCGTGATACCAAGTTTGGATGATAGGCTACCAAAGTGGCTTGTCCCCTAACGAGATTGAGTTTGTGAACTAACAGTCAAGGTGTGAGAAATCGCTCCCAGATCAAATTCGATTCGTCTGCATATTTCTTTAGCAGAGGAGGGAAAGATCTGGTGAACCACTCAGGGCCGTATTTCCTTTCTGCGAATGGAGCCATTCTTGGGGTAAACTCATGACGTTTGACGAACATATGGATGAAGTTTGAAAGGTTGGTTCGAAGCGTGTGTCCTTCTTCGCTTGGAGTAAGTTGAACCAAGCGGGACCATTCGACTTGTCTTTCAGAAACAGAAGATGAATCCTCATCGACTTCTCCTTTGTTAGGAAGGCTGCCTTCGAAAGTGGCATTGAGCAAAAACTGAAGTAGCCAGAAGGGACCTGACATTAGTAGGTTGCCATGACTTTCAAGGTCCTTCAGCTTACCAGCGCCTTCGCTCAAGGCCTCATAGAGACTAGCCAAGATCATCTCGCTCAAGCAAATGCCTCTTTTTAGGTATAGTTGATTTGCCAAAATGAGTTATTTTCGTGCCACCTGCAAAGATTTAGTACAGAAGACACACCGAGACTGCCACATGGCCAAGAAGGCTATATGTTCTTCATCCTCGATAGTAGTAGTGTCCTTATTGTGATAGTGGTGGACAAAGTGGGTGTAGGTATGCTTTGTATTCGAAAATCCTATGGTATATTGACAGTCAATTTCAGGGTCATAAACTAATCCATGGGGTTTCAGCCCTATGATGGCAGCTATATCAAAAAGTGTAGGTGTCATCATCCCACATGGAAGGTGGAAAGTATAATGGGTGTTGTCCCAGGAAAAAAAAAAAAGAGGAAGCCAACATGAGGGGATAATAATTGGGGCCGACCTTCGACATCACTATGAGGTCATAGATGCCAGTCTCTTTCCAATCCTGGGCTTTTACCTTCTCCACTTTTGCCAACCAGTTAAGGTAAAGTTCGGAGTCCTTAAAATAAGGGGTGGCTCTAAACAACCTAGCTCCGTCATGGAGGTACTTAAGGTCTATGTTGTAGGAAGCTAGACTATCAGAACCACCGGCGGGAATCTTGCTATAATCCTTTTTCCCTAAGGGTTTGGTTGTTCTGTAAGAAGGTAAGAAGACGCTTAAACTAGAATAATTAAGACCTAAGGGAGACAGTGGGCCAGACATCGCTAAGGGTTTACCTGCAACAGTGACAGGGATGATTACCTGGGATTCATAGATGTGACATTTTTCCTCCAACAAGGGTTCGCGAATGAATTGTTGGTTCTTCACAACTTTGAGGCCACTCAAGGTGGTGAAAGGAGGGAGGATCGATGTAGAGGATTGCCCTTTGGGTTGTGTCTTTTCCTTCTGATTCTGGTGCTCAGCCATTGTTGAAGTTAGGGAAGGAAGTGTTCTTAGGAAGAAAAGGATATCTGGAAAGAAAAACGCAAGAGTTTTGCTGGGAATTGAAAAGGTTAAAAATAGTGCCTAAGGAAGTTATTTATATGGAAATCAAGAGTCTTAATCATAAGTGGCTAGAGTTAGTGGGCCCCGTGTGTGTCCTGAGGTGGAGAAATAGGGGTGGCAGTTGTAACCTACATCCCCTAAGCTCTAAAAGAATGATGATGATTTATGGTTTTTGTGAGTTCCAAGAGATTTGCCATGATGACCCATGACGTCAGGAACGTGCACAAAGGTGACGGAGCAGTTTCATGCGTGTTTCTTCTATTTTCCTTTTCTCTCTATTCCCCTTTCATCTTCCCAGGCATCAGTTGGCTAAAGCACATCGATTGACATGTGTGAGTCGAAATAGCGGCGTCGAATTAGATGCTGTCAAAAAAAATGCACTTTTTCTACATAGGGGTCAAAAAAGACATTTTTTGGGGGGCAACTTGTTAGCTCCTAAATTCGACACCTCTCGCAAGTTAAGATATTTAAGAGAAAACATCAAAATCTCGCTGGAGATAAAAGCTGATCAAAGAGTTCAAGGTCTACGAAGAAGAAGTGTTGAAACATTTGGACGGCTTTGGGAAAATCATCAAACTTCGAAGGGTCATGCTTCGACCGAGACGTTGCTTGATGATTATCTTAAAGATTTGAAATTCAAATAAATTGGAGGGAGTAGTTTCATTCGCTAATGACTAAGAGGATATGTGGCACCCGGTGGGCGAAGGACTCCATGCATCACGACATGTGTCGGAAGATGATGGTTTAGGGAAGTTATTGTTAGTTATTTCTTCTATTATAAATAGGAGTTTTAGAGGTTGAATTAAGTGTGTTGTAATTTACTTTTGTACAAGTCACTCCTGTAATTACTCCAAGTATCCGAGTGTAGAGAAAGAGAGTATCAAGGAGAATGTACGTGATGTAAACACACCATGTTTTACTTTTCAATGAAGTTTACTTTGTCCTTTTACTTTTATTAAGTTTTCTTTACCTTTTCGCCATACTTTCCAGTTTTTAATGCATTCTCACTTTACCTTGCACCCCCTTTTTCTTCTTCTAAAGATTTCTATCTCTTTCTATCCAAATTTCTAATCTTTTTCCTCTCTTTAATCTAATAAAAAATTCTACCATTAAGACTTTTCATCCAATATCGTCGAAGTGTGTAATTTAGGCAGATTCTAGAAAACGAAAACCTTTTAGCACATGTCCTAGGATCCATCTGATCGATCTTGTAAGTCACACCAAAGTTAGATTTGGAAGATCAACGATTGTTTTCCGATTTTCAAGGGAAACAATAACATAAAAACCTTAAATTTTGACGAATAGACGAAAGAATAGGTCGAAAAGAAAAGTTTAATCGACCATGTGAGGTTTTCTTTTAACAAATTTAGGTGTTGTCAATTTTGTAAATCGTATTCCCACCATTTTTATTCCTAAAGCGTGAATAAATATAAGAAAGATTTTGACTTTAAGAGCACCATACTTGAAAATAGAAAACGCTCCAACATTAAACATCAAAATAAAACTTATAACTTTTTTTAGCTTTTCGACGTCTACTCATACTTGTAGATTTTTCACTTAGCATATATCTTTTGTTGATATTAATTTATTTTTAGTTTATGTTTTTTTTTTTATTTTGTGTTAGATTTTTGTTAAAAAAAAGTTATTCTAAATGATGTTGTTTTGATTTTTGAGAAGAAAAAAATATATGAAAGATTTCTTAGAATGAGTTTTAGTTTTTAGCTTTTGAAAACTATTTTATCAATAAATTGATTTATAAATAAATTTCAAAAATAGTTATGAAGAAAAAAATCAACAAAAAAATATGTTTGGTAATTTTATTTTCAAAAATTATTTTAGAGCTTAATTAGTATGCATTGACCGTGTAAAATATTTTTACACTGTCATTCAATAAAAAAAATTATCAATCTATCATATCATACAATTAACTTAAAATTTACGGTCTGCTATGGCGAAATACATAGCAGTGATTGGTTGACAGTGTAAAATTATTTTACATTGTTAATATATATCAATTAAATTTATTATTTTAAAGTTGTACAATATTACAAATTCGTAATTAATAAAAATTATATCATTTTTCTTGTGATTAATAACAAATTTTTCTAAAACTAAATACCAAAAATTTTAAATTTTATTTTAATTTTTAAATTTTTAAAAACAAACTATCAAACAAATTTTATTATTTTTAAATTAAAAATAGCTTTACAATAAGACCAAATCAAGAATTTTTTTTTAATATAACTATATATTATATAATAATTACCAAACAAATTAAGTTTTCAAAAAATTTACAAAAGTAGCTACATTTCAGCGTGCATTCGCCGTTCCAATTGGCGAATTAGACCAAACCCAAAAAATAAAATAAAAAGACTTCGCCATATGAATTGGCGAATTAGGCCAATGAGAAAGATTTCGCCAAGTCAATTGGCGAATTAGGCCAATGGAATTTAATTAGGGTTTTCACGTTTTAATGTTTAGAGTATTTTGTTTAAATGTTAGGATTTAATAAATTAAAATGAATGGTAATTGTTATTAAATATTTTATTAAATTTATAAATTATGTTGTCTGTTATTCTTAATTAATTGAAATTTAAATATTTCAATGGTAATTTTTATTAAATATTTTATTAAATTTATAAATTATGTTGTTTGTTTTTCTTAATTTTTTGAAATTTAAATATTTGAATGGTAATTGTTATTAAATATTTTATTAAGTTTATAAATTATGCTGTTTGTTTTTCTTAATTTATTGAAATTTAAATATTTGAATGGTAATTGTTATTAAATATTTTATTAAATTTATAAATTATGTTGTTTGTTTTTCTTAATTTATTGAAATTTAAATAACATTAAGAAAAAAATTAAATATAGAAATGTTAAAATAAAATATAGAAATAATAAATTATATTAATTTATAATCTAACGAAAAGTACAATTACAATTCAACCAACAAAAAAAAACTAATGACTGACTCTATCCAAGTGACCACCGGTGCCACATTGCGGGGGACGCGCGTTGCGACGAGGTCTACGACCAGGTTGATGTGGTGTGTCTGGTCTCTGTGTGTTGAGTTACGGAGGAGGGTATGGTTGGGACTGCCCCGACGTATCAGATAGAGTTTGCATCATTTGACCCCAATAGCCGGGAGGTCCACTGTGAGCGGCGCTTCCGTAGTCAAGCTCAATGCCCATGTTTTCGTAGGATTGTCGGGTAGGGTGGGTGGAGTATGGACGGTACGGTTGTCCGAATGTGTACATGGAATTGGGTTGGTCTAGGTGTGTTGGTTGTTGTGGGGGTGTGGTAGTCAAATAGTGGGTGGTTGGAGGTGTAGTTGGGTGGGTAGTTGGAGGGTGTAGAGTCAAATGAGTTGTCTGGGCTATAGGTGGTAGGGGTAGGCTCAAAGGACGTATCAGGGCTGTAATGGTAAGGTGGTTGAGGCTGGGATTGGGTGGGTGGCACATAAGGTTTTCGTTGTTGATAGGGGGTATTTGTTGACATGTATGGGTTTTCGTAATGCTGGTTTTGGGCACTGAACTGTTGTTGTGGGTTTGACGATGAATCACGTTCCCTTGGGTCGGCCAGATAGGTTGACTGGGACAGGAAAGGCTCAGATGTCGTGACAAACCTAAACCAAGTCATATATTGACGACTTGGCCTAGCCCCGCGCACAATACGGTCGGTTAAGACGTATTTCCTTCTTCTTTTCCAGTGTATATGCAAGTCCTTCGCAAACTCCTTCCAATCACTCACAATCCACTGTGCGTCTACCCACTTTTGATGCCACTGCCCCAAGTCTACTGGAGCATCTGGAATGTCCTGATGCATCCCAAATTGTAGTTTCACCCGATCACTTTGGTGCATCTCCACCGTAGTGAACCTAATTATGGGTGTCTTGGATGTCCACACAGCGGCATCGTTGGGGTTGGGCTGGTGGTCGAGACCATCGTACGGCATCCAGACAAACTAGAATTAAGTTGGACAATTAAGTTAGACAGAGTTTGAGAGGTTTATGCATATTGAATTAAGTTGTGGTATTGAATTACGAAATTTAGGTAAATAACTTACATCATCTGGCCCAAGGTGGTCGATTAGGTTGCGGTATTGAATTATAGAGTGTCTTGGACATCTCTGATAATTCATCCCTGGAACAGACCACCTAAAAAAATAAACACATCTCAGAAATTATTAACTGAAAAAGAAAATGTAGTTGCTAAATAATCTTGAAAAGATACTTACTTGGTGGCGTACGGGAACGTAAAAGAATTCCTGTTTATAGGAGCAAGCATTGGCATTCTAGACCAACCCCACGCTTGCAGAAGATACGCACAACCATAAAAAGTGCAGGAGTTTTTTTTTGAAGTCTTACAAAGTGCGCTATATAGATGGGCGAGGACAACTGATCCCCAGCTATATTCGCACACTTTGTTAATATTCCCTATTAATGGTAAATACATAGTATGGACGGTGTTTCCAGTGCCATCTGGAAATAAAAAGTGCCCGAATAAAATCATAATATAGCACCGAGTTTTTTGTATTTTCTCAAACTCGGTGCTATCATCAGTTAAGAGAATACGGTTGTATTGTTCTCTAAGGTATTTTAAATTTATTCCCTGACCCCTCGAGCGACCCTCGCTTTCCTGAGGTCCGTCCGTACAAAGTGGGGCGCCCAATAAATCTTCGCAAAGTTGGTCAGGGACACCAACTTTGCCGTTGACGATCTTACCATCGATGTGTAGGTCGAGCAACATGTAAACGTCCTGAAGAGTCACAGTACACTCACCAAAAGGTAGGTGAAATGTATGTGTCTCTGGTCTCCAGCGTTCTAACAACGCTAGAATAAATTTCATGTCGAGGGAATAAGATTTGATTTTGATCAAATCACCAAACCCACAATGAGTAAGGTAGTCCGAAATGAGCGGGTCGTGTGGTATGTAGTCATGCACACGACATCGAAACCTTGATACATCCTGCAGAATAATGAATGTTACGTTAGAAAAGAAGTAAAATTATTAACGTTTTTTTAGATAAAATTGTAAACATAAACAAGCACAAAAGACTTACAAACGCAGCGATGTTTTCAGCCGTCCCTCTGTGCGAGTCACCCATGGTCAGTAGAGACATTGTCGAGAGTTGAGAGTTTGAGAGTTGAGTGTTTGAGAGTTGAGAGTTTGAGAGTTAAGTGTTGAAGGTTGAGAGTTTGAGAGTTTGAGAGTTGAGAGTTTGAGAGCTGAGGGTTGGAGAGTAGGAGAGTATGAGAGTATGAGAGTTTAAGTGTGAGTAGAATTTGATGGGTAAGGGCCCTATATTTATATTGCACAAGTGGATATGTTGTAAGTGCATGCTTCACATTTGGCTTGCTGCATGTGTTGTGTAACTGCATGTTGGACTAGTGTCATGCTGCATGTGTTGTGTAACTGCATGTTGGACTAGTGTCATGTTGCATGTGATGTGTAAATGCATGTTGGACTAGTGTCATGTTGCATGTGTTGTGTAAATGCATGTTGGACTAGTGTCATGCTGCATGTGTTGTGTAAATGCATGTTGGATGCATAATCTTTTTTATGCAGTGTCTCGTCTAATCAAGCATGGTGGATGCAGTGTCCCGTCTTATCCAGTCCTGAGGCATGCAGAAAGAGAGTCTCGTAGGCCTGCATGGTCAATGTAGGCATGCAGGATCACATGTGAAAAAGGAGATTCCTTCATTGTTTCGTCTAATCAAACAGGCTGCATGTCATTGATTCCTGATGCATGTCATTGATTCCTGATGCATGTCATTAATTAAAGACATATTTCTTCATATTATATTTTTTCTTAATTAAAGACATATTTAGGCAGAGATATGTATTCTGCAGTGTCACGTCTGATCAAGTGTCATGTTCAAGTCCTGATGCATGTTATTGAATCATGTGATGTGTAAATGCATGTTGATGTTGGATGCAGTGTCCCGTCTTATCCAGTCCTGAGGCATGCAGAAAGAGGATGTCGTAGGCCTGCATGTCATTTAATCATGGCACAGATTCCTGATGCGTGTAATCATTAAAAACGAACAAATAAATTGGCAAGAAAAATTAAAATGAACAATAAATTAGTAAAGAAAATTAAAATAAAAAATAAATTGCCAAAAAAATTAAAATAAAAAATAACTACTTAATATCTTTTATAAAAAAAACACGTGGATAATGATTAATGTATGACTGATAAATATGATTACATAATTATATCATAAACAAAAATTTAGAGTCAATAAAATTTAGGCCAAACTCACATATATGTGTGTGTGTGTGTGTGTGTGTGTGTGTGTGTGTGTGTGTGTGTGTGTGTGTGTGTGTGTGTGTGTGTGTGTGTGTGTGTGTGTGTGTGTGTGTGTGTGTGTGTGTGTGTGTGTGTGTGTGTGTGTGTGTGTGTGTGTGTGTGTGTGTGTGTGTGTGTGTGTGTGTGTGTGTGTGATGTGTAAATGCATGTTGATGGCAGAGATTCCTGATGGCATTAATTCATGTCGTAGGCCTGCATGTCATTAATTCATGGCAGAGGTTTCTGATGCTTGTAATTGATTGTGGAGCATGCGTGACAAGTGTCCTGTTGCATGCAAAGAGAGTCCTGACGCATGGCCATTGATTCGCAGGGTCACATATGAAAATTACACAATCATTTACTGATACATGTAAAAAAAAATCTTTATACAAGAAAACACTCATCCCTTTATAAAGCCATTAAACTCTTTAAACTCAAACAATCAAACACATTAAAGACTCAGACCCTCAAACATGCAAACACTCAAACCCTCAAACACTCATACCCTCAAACACTCAAACACCACAATTTTCACTATGTCTCAAACACCACAATATATGATTTCCGCTCATCTGAACGGTGAAGTTTTCGAATGTGAAGTGTCGGGATACAATTTCAGAAACACGAATGTTACAAGATTTTTAATTGACAGAAGGTCTAATTTTTTACACCTGAAGTCAAGAATAGAAAGAAAACTGCAATGTGGTCTAGTTGGGAAAATAATATACAAAAACCCAGTATTTTTTGGCGGACCTGATTCATGCAAATTTTGCCCTTTAAAGGTGCGTGACGATGAAGACGTGTGTAACATGTTCCGCAGTCACGAGTATTCTGGATTCTCAGATATCGTGTTATATGTTACGTTACAACAACAACAATTGTCTCAGCAACTTGATTCGTCTCAAGTTTTTTGCGATGAGGAAGATGAACACCCTGAAGTCAATGTCGTTGATGAAGAAGAAGAAGCAACTGAAGTCACTGTTGACGAGATGGTGAACAATCCGGAGGACGAAGTTCAACCTGACAATGTCTATTGTCCACCTCAACACATGACTACTATCGCCTTAGGTGATGATGAACCCTCAACCGATGTTTTCTACTACCCCAACTACACACCAGAGGGGCAACTAAAAGAGGGTGACGAGTTTCGTACGAAGGAAGATTGTGTCCGGGCTATCAAACAGTTTCACCTGGACTTGTCAGCCGACTACAGAGTCGATCGGACAAATCCGACGCGGTATACGATCTATTGTCGCAATGAGGAGTGCCCATTCCGATTAACAGCATCTTTCAGGAAGAGAAGTGATTCCTGGAAGATAGGGTCAATGGGTCTGTCCCACATTTGTATAATCTCAAATCCGATGCAAGACCATCGCAAACTCAGCTCTAAATTGATTTGCGATGAGATTCTGTCAGTTGTTAGCGACAACCCATCTTTGAAGGTGAGTACCATAATAGCACATATGGTACAAAAGTACAACTACACTCCTTCGTATCGAAAAGCCTGGATTGCCAGGACTAAAGCGGTTGAAAGGGTGTTTAGAAATTGGGAGGAGTCGTACAAGGAACTTCCTAAATTCCTGGTGGCCCTTAAACACTACTCTCCAGGAACTGTTGCGATATTGGAGACGATGCCTGCTTGTACACCAGACGGGACTTGTGTTGGTGGAAATGGAATTTTCCATAGAGTCTTTTGGGCGTTCGAACCATGCATCGAAGGGTTTGCATTTTGTAAACCTATAATTCAAATTGACGGAACATGGTTATACGGGAAATATAAGGGCACATTTCTCATGGCTGTGGCACAGGATGGGAACAACAACATTTTCCCAATAGCCTTCGCCATAGTAGAAGGGGAGACTGCTGGGGGTTGGAGTTTTTTCTTAAAAAACCTCCGCTCTTACGTGTCTCCACAACCTAACTTATGTTTGATCTCTGATCGACACCCATCCATCGAGAGTGCATACAACAACCATGACAACGGTTGGCAGGATCCTCCCTCGACCCACGTCTATTGCATAAGGCATATTTCCCAAAATTTCATGCGGGAAATCAAGGACAGGACACTGTGAAAGAAGGTTGTGAACGCGGGATATGCACTAACTGAACCCACATTCAAATACTACCGGGACGAGATCAGACTGAACAACGCGGACGCATTAAGATGGATTGATAGCATTGATAGGGAGAAATGGACGCGGGCATACGACAATGGGGTGCGATGGGGCCACATGACAACCAACCTCGTCGAGTCAATGAATTCTGTTTTCAAGGGAATCCGAAACCTCCCAATAACTGCCTTGGTAAAGGCAACCTATTTTAGGCTAGGAGCACTCTTTGATAGCAGACGTACGAAGTGGGGTTCGGTATTACAATCAGGCCAGCTGTACAGCGATACTTCAATGAAATTCATGAAAGACGAAGCTGCCAAAGCCAACACACACGTGGTCACAATATTTGACCGTACAGCTGGTTGTTTCAGTGTTGCGGAGTCTATGGATCACAACGAAGGGAGGCCTAGAGGATTTTACCGTGTTGAATTGGATAAGAGCTGGTGTGATTGTGGAAATTTTCAAGCATTTCGTATGTCGTGCTCTCATGTCATAGCAGCATGTTCCAAGTTGCGCCAGGACCCAACCAACCTTCTTTCTGCAGTTCACCAAGTCATTAGTCTATGCAATGTCTACACACACAACTTTCAAGTCGTGGCAAAGAAGGACTATTGGCCTGAATACGAAGGCGAAATTGTTTGGCATAATGACTTGATGCGCAGACAGAAGAAGGGTCGGCCTAACAGCACGCGCATTCGAACTGAGATGGATACCACAGACAAGCTGGTGAGATTGTGTAATTCGTGTCGGCAACCAGGACACAATCGAACAAAATGTCCTAACGTGGGATCAAGCAGCAGATCATAGTTTCATATTTAATCTTGTCCCTTTAATTCAATAGCAACTTTCATTCAATTAATAGCAAATTTCATTCAATTAATAGCAAATTTCATTTGATTAATAGCAAATTTAATTCGATTAAAAGCATACTTAACGCACACAACAACAACATAAAGACAGAACACTGCACCCAGGCATCATAAATTAAACAAACATAACAACAACGTAAAGACATACAATAACACATTGCACCAAGGCATCTACGATATCACGACCATCAACTTTATCTTCTTTGGTGTCAACATCATCACAAGGATGCCATCATCATTTTCCACTTTTCTCCATTCGCGAGTAACTCCGTTTCTCCCGGTCTCCTCGACCAACCTCTCAATTTTCCTAATCTTTTCTCCTGGACTAATATCCCCTTCTAGCCAGCGGTTCAGTTCCCTGTGCAAGTGCTCCAACGTCTGCGTATTCCACAGGAGCACCTTCATCGGAGGCTTTGTTGCTGAAAACACAACTAGGGCATTTCTTTTCATTAGATCGAACGTCGGAAAAGGTTCCTCCGATGCTGATGAGGACGAAGACGAAGAACGTTGATTTAGAAATGCAGACATTCTAAACTCCACTCAACTCAAACTGCACTAAGACTTTAGTCTTTTGGGATGTAATGTTGTGAAAACATACATGTGTTTGCGGTCGTATTTATAGTAAAAAAAATGGTACGTACCCTATATAATATGACCTAAATAACCTTACAACATTTATACACCTTATAATTCAATGGTTAATCAATTTTTACGTTTTAAAATTTATAATTTAAATCAATTTATATGCTTTAAAATTAACTTGTTATTCAATTTTTATTTTGTATTTAAATTAATTTATAATTAGAATTTTTAAATAATTTATAATTTAAAAACAATAAATATTACTTACATTTATTAAACATTCTTTTCATAAATATTATTTAAAAATATTACTTAAATTTATTAAACCTTCTTTTTTATAATTACTTAAATTCATCAAAATACACCAAAAACAAATAATACAAATAATCAAATATTTACACAATCAATTTATTAAAATATTTATAACAACTATAAAAAAATTCATTTTAATTTATTAAATCATAATCAAAATAATTAAATAATTAATTAAAAATAAAGTATATAGTTATAAATCAAAAAGTATATATTTAAACAAAATACTCTAAACATTAAAACGTGAAAACCCTAATTAAATTTCATTGGCCTAATTCGCCAATTGACCTGGCGAAGTCTTTCTTATTGGCCTAATTCGCCAATTCATATGGTCAAGTCTTTTTTTTTATTTTTTAATTTTGACCTAATTCGCCAATTGGAACAGGAAATGCACGTTGAAATGTAGCTACTTTTGTAAATTTTTTAAAACTTAATTTGTTTAGTAATTATTATATAATATATAGTTATATTAAAAAAAATTCCCAAATCAAACATACAACCTAGTTAATCCGTTTTGGGTATGTTTGTGTCGGATCCATCAATTTAATTACATAGCTGATCACTGTGTTATGAGAAGTATCTCTCACCATATCATTTTGCCGTCTAATTCCGTTGCAGTGCCATTAATCTAAATACTCATACGAGCACTAGTAATTCTCTTTGAATAAGAGAGGTCCAATAACAAGTGGGAAGAGGAAGATGCTGATATTATCAACTGTTTTGTCAAACTTTCATCATCACTCCATTCATCATGAAGTTGAATCTCCATCCAAATATAGTCAGTCGTCTTGTGACAAACAGAGACATATTTGACTTTATATAAATACATGTTTTGACCTTTTGAACAGAGACAAATTTGGAGGCATTTTTTTAATATATATCCGACAATAGGTTAAGAAAATTCCATTCCCGCATTTTTATATATAGGATAATACTACTTACGTTACATAATGCATCGATCCGCCGACGGTAAAGACAATATCCACTTTGGAATTTCTTCTCTTTTCATTTTCGTTTCCATCCATTCCCCAACCCAAGGCTTAAGTCGTTGAAATTCACTTCAACGTGTGTTAATTATTACTCATATTTCCTTCATGTTTATTGCTCATACACACACAAAAATCTATAAATAGTTATGTAGATATATCATATCACAACAAAAGAGTAAGTATAAGTAACTATCTAATCTCTTGAATCATATAAAATAACTTCTTCAAACTCACCTATAATTATTGAAAAACTGAAACTTCATGGAATCTTATTCTATCTCAGATTCTTCATCTAATAAATCCTCATACATGTCCCAAAACACTAAAAAACCAAATGAATCAATGAAACATGATAAATACCCTTTTCAATCAAAATATTCTTTGCTTCACTCAGTAAGAAAGTCACCCTCAAAGACATGGAAGAAAGCACCGTTGGTACCAACACCTATCAAAGTATACAAAGTGGATCCTATAAACTTCAAACAACTTGTTCAGCAACTTACTTGTGCACCTCAGTTCATGCCTCCACAGCCTGACCATCACAATATTCTCCAAAGCACAGACCATAGTACCAGAACCGCGGCTAATATTGACTCGGTTCCTTCGAACAACTGGTACCAGTACTTTCAAGCTGAATATTTTGGAAAGAATTTTGATCAGGAGGAAGAGGCAATGACACCTGATTTGCTGACAATGAATGTGTTCTCACCAACATCTTTTGGTAACTTCTGCTTTGTTCCTCCCATCATGAGCCCAACTATTTGATCTGTTTGAAAGCTGTTCTTTAGCTTGGCGGCTATAGGCCGTTTATAATGCATTGATATTTTTCTCTCTTTAATAATTGTTTGCTGTTATGGTTTCATTGCAGCAGCCCAATATTCCAATTGAGTTATGCATCCATTGGAATTTTAAGGCGCGGGTGAAGACCATTCTTTTATATATGTATATGTTGTCTCTTTCTGTAACTTTACTACAGTCACGTTCAAATTTGATTTTGGGTTCAGTAAATAATATTGCAGAACCAATCAAAAAGCCTTCTTACTCGTTTAATTTGGTTTGAAGTAGAGATTTTAAGTTGGGTATTAAATTTGTTGTGAATTAGGACGTTTTAAAATAAAATATACTAAATTTTTTTATGATCAAGAAACATACGAGGGCTAAGGTTAAGGAAAAACAAAAAGAACAATAAGGATTAGTTATAACGGTTATTCTTTATTATCTCTATAAAACAGATTATAAGTACTCAAGAATAACAAATATTTCTCTCACTCTAATTAAGTTTTCTCACACCACACTTAAGATGAAAGACTATTATGCTATTTATAATAAAACATAACATACTAAATTAATGAGTTTTTTAAGAATTACCCATTACAAACTAGCTTAGGGTACAAACAAACTTAAATAATTGGATCCTTAACACAAGACACAATTCAACAACTACATAATAGAACACAATTCGACTACAGCATGTAGGTCTTCGACAACAACATGTGAGCGAACTTCGACGGCATGCTAATTAGAGTTCGATCCAATATCTCACAAATCTCCACCTTATATCAAACTCTACCATCAAGAAACAAACTAGCTTTCTTCATGGAGCTTTATCAACTGCATACAGCGGAAAAACTTGCAACTGGGCAATGTCTTGGTGATCATATCAGCAGCATTATGATCTGTCAAAACCTTCAGCACTTGGACTTCTCCTCACTCGATTACCCCTTTGATGAAATGCAGTCACACATCAATGTGTTTGGTTCACTTATGATATGCTGAATTCTTCAACAGGTGTATTGCACTTTGACTATCACATTTAACTGTGACAACTCGACCTTGCAACTGGGCAATGTCTTGGTGATTATATCAGCAGCATTATGATCTGTCAAAACCTTCAGCACTTGGACTTCTCCACACTCAATTACCCCTCTGATGAAATGCAGTCACACATCAATGTGCTTGGTTCGCTTATGATAGGCTGAATTCTTCAACAGGTGTATTGCACTTTGACTATCACATTTAACCGTGACAACTCGACCTTAAAGTTTCAGCTCCTTTGCAAAATCTTTAAGTCACAATGCTTCCTTCACAGCTTCAGTTAGGGCGATATATTTCGCTTCAGTGGTTGATAAGGCAACATCCTTCTAAAGCGTTGCTTTCCAACTAATTGTTGTGCCAAACATAGTGAACACATATCCAGAAATAGGTTTTCTAAAACCCATACAACCTGCATAATCAGAATCGACATATCCTTCGATTATTGTTTTACTATCTTCACCCAAGACTCCACCATAAATTAGGACTATATTCAGAGACCCATTTATGTATCTTAGAATCCACTTCAATGCTTTCCAATGAGCCTTTCCAGGATTTGTCATGTACCTGCTTACAAGACTTACTGTATATGCTATGTCGGGTCTAGCACAGACCATATCATACATCAAAGAACCCATTATATTAGCATATGAAATGTTATTCATATAAGCTCTTTCGACATCAGTACTGGGACACTGGTCTATACTCAACTTGAATTGAGGGTTAGCTGAAGTCACAACAGGCTTTGAATTCGACATACCAAACTTTTCGAGAATCTTCCATAGGTATGCCTCTTGAGATAAGCATAATTTCGACTAGTTTGTATCTCTTCGGATGTCAACCCCAAGAATCCTATATGCAGCTCTCAGATCCTTCATTTTGAACTCCTTATTGAGTTCAGCCTTTACCCTCATTACATCTTCGAAATTGGTGCTTTCTATTAGAATATCATCCATATAAAGCAACAAAATAAAAAAAAAATGAATTTCCAGGTCGAAATATGAAGTAAACACGGTGGTCGAATTGACTTCTGATGAAACTTATGCGTGCCATGAACTTGTCGAATCTCTTATTCCACTGTCGAGGAGATTGCTTCAGTCCATAGAAATATTTCTTCAGCTTGCACACATAATCTTCCTTCCCTTTTTCAACATACCCTTCATGATGCCTCATTAGGATTGTTTCATTTAGATCACCATACAAGAACGCAGTCTTCACATCCATTTATTCTAGTTCAAGGTCGAATTGTGCCACTGTGGCAAGCAACATTCGAATGGATTTGTGCTTACAATAGGAGATAACAAATCATTAAAGTCGACACATTCTTTCTAAGTGAAACCCCTATCGACCAATCATGCCTAGTATATTTTCGACGCCACTCCTTTAATTCCTTCCTTAACTTTGAAAATCCATTTACAGCTGACTAACCTGGCTTCAGCAGGTCTCTTAATCAGTTCCCAAGTGTTGTTATCATGAAGAGATTTCATCTCATCATCCATGGCCTTCAGCCATTCAATCTTCTTTTGACTCCTCATAACTTCCTTATAGTATCTAATTTTTTCGTCGAGAACCTCACTTGCAAAGATTAAGGCATAAGCTATAAGATCTGCATACCCAAGTCTCTAAGGTGACTTGATTACTCTCTTCAACCTGTCTCTTGCTAGTAGGTAGTCATTATCAGTCTCCTCATCTTTGACAGCAGCTTCTACTTCTTCTTCGACTTTATCTGGGGTACGCAATTCAGCATCAACATGCCCCACCTTAATAGGAATCTCTCCCTGTTCCAGCTCTTCGTCAGCATCATCAGTTTTCTTGAAAGCCATATCTGCTTCATTGAAAACTACATCTCGACTGGTGATACACCTCCTGTGAACTGGCTTTAGGCACCATAGCCTATAAGCTTTGACTCCTTCAAGGTATCCCATGAACATGCATTTCAGGGCTCTAGGTTCGACCTTGTCTTGTCTAATATAAGCATAGGCCATGCAGCCAAATACTCTCAGTCTGTCGAGACTAGGTGGATGTCTCAACCAAACTTCTTCAGGTGTCTTCATATCTAACACAGTCGAAGGACATTTTTTTATTAGATATTTTGTTGTTAAAACAGCCTTAGCCCAAAATACCTTCTTTAACCTAGCACTAGTCAACATGCATCTAACTCTTTCCAAAATAGTTTGATTGAACCTTTCCGCCAAACCATTTTATTGTAGAGTACCTGCAGTAGTTTTGTTCCTTGCATTACCTGAGGCATCACAAAAACTGTTGAATGCCTCATTGCAAAATTCAAGGCAATTGCCGGTTCTCAACCTCTTGACCTTTCTGCTAGTCTAATTTTTGACCAGAGTTTTCCAACCCTTAAAATTCTCAAAAGTTTCATCCTTAGTCTTCTGGATGAATACCCATAACTTTCTGGAATAATCATCGACTATGGATAGAAAATATCTTGCTCTTGAATATTGCAGGCCCCCAAAGATCATCATGGATGTAATCAAGGGATCCATGAGTTCTTTGTTTGCCTTTGTTGAACTTCACTCTGCAAGATTTTCCAAGTACACAGGGTTCACAAAAATTTTAGCTTTTCAACTTTGTCTCCTCCAAGCAATTTTTTTTCCTAATTCGACCAGACCCCTTTCACTGACATCGGCCAATCTCATGTGCCAAATTTTTGTCTTCGACAAAGGTTTCGTGGATGCAACATTTTTCGAACCACTTACAACTTCAGCCTTAAGGGTATACAAGCCTTGTTTCTTCGCGCCTCTCAAAACTTCATTCGACCTCTTCAGGAATCTTAGGATACTTTTCTCTCCTTGAAAAACATATCCCTTCTTCTCGAATTCACCAAGAGAAATCAAATTTCTCTTCAAATCAGGTAAATACCTGACTTCAGTCAATAACCTTATTGACTCATCATGGAGCTTGAATCTCACAGATCCAATACTTGTAATTTTGCAAGCTTTGTTATTTCCTAGCAGCATTGACCCTCCATCTTGATCACATAAATCCTCGAACAATGCTCTGTTTGGAGTCATGTTCCAAGTGTAACCTGAATCCATAATCCACTATTTTCTTGAGTCACTGCTTGAAACCATAAGGACATCAGATGAGTCGAAGTCATCTTGAATAATGGTTGCATTGCCATTATCCTTACCTCCATGATTTTTCAGGTGCTCAGGGCATACTTTTCTTGCGTGACCCTCTTTCTTATAATGATAGCATCAAATATCAAATACTTCGCTACTATAATACTTCTGCTGACTTTTACCATTCTTCTTGTCGAACTTACCATCCTTTCGCAAGAACTTTTACTTAACGGTCAAACCTTCACCAACCGTTGAAGGTTTATGCTCCTTTTGTTTGTTCAAGTCCTTAGAATACAAGGTTGATTGAACTTCTTCAAAGCTCAGGGACTCCCTTCCATACAGGAGACTTTCTTTAAAGTGAGCATGTGTTCTAGGCAAAACACACAACAGTAGTAGTGCTTGATCTTCATCATCAATCTTCACATCAATATTTTCAAGATCAAGAATCAGCTTGTTGAACATATCCAACTGCTCAACCAAAACTTTGTCTTCACTTATCTTGAATGAATACAAATCTTACTTCAGGTAGAGTCGATTCACCAGAGATTTGGTCATGTACAAACTTCCAAGTTTCAACCATAACTCTGATGTCGTAGTCTCCTTTGATACCTGTCGAAGAACCTTATCACCAAGGCTCAACAATGTTGCATTGCGGGCTTTCTCTATCATGGTTGTCTTTTCTTTTTCCGTTAACGCCGCGTCCATGGATGCCTCTCCCTTCAACGCTTCCAAACAACTCTGTTGAACTAGTAAGGATTTCATCTTCAATCGCCACAGACTGAAGTGTTTCACTCCGGTAAACTTTTCAATCTCATACTTTGTTGGAGGCATCTTCTCCATGCTCACTGTAACAATTTGTTGTGAATTAGGATTCCTTAAAACAAAATATACTCGGTTTCTTTATGATCAAGAAACACACAAGGGTTAAGGTTAAGCAAAAACAAGGATTGGTTATAAATGTTATTCTTTACTTTCTCTATAAAATATATTACAAGTACTCAAGAATAACAAATAACCCTCTCACCCTAATTAGGTTTTGTCACACTACACTTAAGATGAGAGACTAGTATGTTACTTATAATAAAACCTAACATACTAAACTAATGGAATTTTTAACAATTATCCATTACAAGCTAATTTAGGATACAAGCTAACTTAAACAATTGGATCCTTAACACAAGGCCCAATTCGACAACTACATACTAGAACACAATTTGACTACAACATGTAGATCTTCGACAACAGCATGTGAGCAAACTTTGACGGCATGCTAACTAGATTTCAATCCAATATCTCACAAAATGGTATGGTCATTCGGTCTCTCATAACTTTATCCTAAATGTTTGGCCAGATTCCAATGCCTTTGAGCCGTCAAAGTTATTATGTCTTTGTCTCTATCTCTTATCTACAAGACACTCTCACTCACCTTCTTTGCTTTTTTTATAAAATAAAAAAAAAACTTTCTTTCATAAAAAATAATTGAAGTTGCTAAGGGTATATAAATTCAAAGTCACTCAATTCATTCACTTAAGTGTTTGTAGTATTCATTTCTATTTTGTAATGGAACTGAGAAGTGATGATAAGTTGATGACAACCACCATAAATTGATTTTTGAGCAATGGTGCCAGTTCTCCCATAACTAAAAATGTACTTGCAAAAATATTATCAACGTGACGTTTAAGTCAATAAGATATTTAGGTGAAACTTTGTAAATATAAGTTAAATTGTGTGACTCAGATTAACACATATATAGGAGATGTGGTTACAATTGTCCCTAATTTATCCGATATAAAGTATGGATAAAGGTAGGATACATATTAGAAGGTTTATCAGGCTTCTGTGCAACGCTCGTAAATGAGAGTCCATATGCACGTGAATGACTGAAGTTCCTTGGTTGGATATTGGACCTATCGATTGGGTTGGTCTTTATAAATCGTTGGCCAATCCGATGTTTATTAGGGAAAGCTATAATTTATTGACCAAATGAATTCAAACACAATAGAGGGTGAATTGTAATATTCAAAATTCAAGATTAATTTATGAAATCTTTGATTTTTAGAAATGTTTATATTAGTAAATATAAATAAACAGAGAGATAGTAGAAAAAAGATAGAAAGAATATGAAGGTGCCACACCCTCATTTTCACCCTAGCCTTACATATCATACATTCATCATTATCATCACATTTTGATGCTAGTCAAGCATAGGTGATGCAGAGGAGGTCTCAAGGAAGATCAAGAGAAAAAATTTGCTTCAAGAAGAGTGTTTGGATTTAGCTTAGTGTTCCTTTAGGTGCAACTTAGCAAGAGGAAGTTTGATTTGGTCCTAGGCAAATTAGGGCAAAGGCAGTACATACTTGTTTTTTTTTATATTTGGACTTGATGATTTGACTTTTCAAAGAGAGGTACATTGCTTTAACATGAGTTTGGTGTGATGTTAAGGGGATTTTCCATACGCCTTAGTTAGTCAGATTGACAATCTAATTACAAGTTGGAGGGTTGAATTCTATTCAATTCAGAATTCCAAGTATTTCAAGACATGACCAAAGTTCAAGTTTTTTTTGTGCCACGTTGACCAAGATTTGAATCTTAATTTTCAAATTTATTTTCATGTTTCAAATTCCTACACCCATGTTTTCAAGTTCATTGCTAACTCACATTCAAGATTCATCCAAGATTCAGTTCACTATCTTTTTCTAAATCCAATTCATCTTCAAAAATATTCTCAAGATTAAAGGTTAAGATTAAATATAAGATATGAGGGCAAAGTACGAAATGTTTGGCATTCTCAAAGCAAGATACAAGAAGGAGGTCAAAGTGTGAGTTTTCCCTTAAAAAAGAAAGGAGAAGAAAAGAAGTTTAAAGTCATATTCTTTTTAAACCTAAATGGATCAAAGATTATGTGCTATTATGGTGATGTACTTGGATTTAAGATGAACATCCTTTGGTTAAGTGTACACAAGGTGAGTGGCTATCATTAAACACAATTGAAGAAAAAGAAAGCATTAATCCATGGGCACATGAAATACTTAGTTACATTATGCTATTTAAAACTTCACATGACTAATGATTCATGAGTTGGAATAATTAAATGGATTTCTAAGATAGTAAATAGAGAAATTGGTACGTGATTCAAAATAGTTTCATTATTTTAAGGATGGGATGTTCTTGTAGAGACTATGTGTGATAGAAACTGAAGCACATGGGATTGAATCTATGGTATAGGATGTGCACATTCACCGTCAAAAGCTTGAGAAGCTGGTATGATCTCTTATTCTCAGTTCAAATACATGGCAAAACCCAAGTGAAAGTATTATAAAAGGTGATTGTTTTATTTTGGCAAATTAGAGAGGCATTAACAATCATTAAGAACACATATTATGTCTACAATTTTTCGTTCACTATACAAATTGTTACACCTCAAATTTTGACCCCTTAGATCTTCATCATTATTCTAGGATCATTTTCATTGTTTATCTAACCTCAACCTATTTCAAGTTTGTCTTTGTCAAGATACAAGAAAATTAGGGTTCCCTACAATCCGGAATCGGGGTTTCAATGGCTTGATCAGTCAATGTCTTGGATTGATTCTCCATGAAGCAAGTATCTACATCATCAAGGATACTATATTGGATCAAGTAAGAATTCAATTTGAGATTGTCACCCGAAGATTAAGAACAGTGCAGTTCAGGATCCCCGATTAGGGTTTCTGATCAAGAAAAGTCAACTGTAATTTGAATTTTGATTTTAAAGGTGTTCCAATGGTGGGATCATGATTCATGAAGCTCATATGGCTTATTGAAGTCCACTCAAGAAGTTTCAAGACATCAGAAGACCTAGAACATCAACAGTTAATCTGGTAGTTATCGATCTATCGGTTCGTTTAACTGAAAAGTCAACTCTTTAACTATAAGGAATTTGACCTTAAAGTTTGAAGCAAATATGTTACTTATAACATATTACACCTATCCATGAAGTTTCATGTCATTGGATCGAAGATTGAGGAGTAATCGAAAAAGTCAAGAATTAGGGTTTTGAAAAGGGGAAGACCATAACTTCCTAACCACACATCCAATTGAGGTGGTTCAAAGCTTGTTGGAAAGGTCTTGGCAAGTCCTACAAAAGTCTCACAGTGGTCCATTTGCAAAAAATGCATAGATTTTGAGTTATAGTCAAAATCATCACAAGAGGGAGAAAAAACACAAAATTCTAAGTTTCTGGCCATTTTAGGCATGTTTTCAACCAACTTTGAGGGGTTTTTTGACCTAGTTGTAAAGCTCAGTAAGGGATTTCCAAAAAGTACTAGAACTCTTCCATAGCCCTTGTGAGCTAAGAGTTTGGAATTGAGCAAGTTGGGTCTGTGCACTAGTTTGTCAACTTGGCAAAACTCAACATGGAATTGGTTTCCAACTATGTAATTCATTTCCAACCATGAGGGAACATCTGGTGTGATGTGTAGATGGATATTTGTACCATATTTAGGGAGAGAATCAAAGCAAAGCCAAGAATCTAGCCAAAATCCAATTGTTTATTATAAAAAGTACAAAAGTGTACTTGAGAGAGAGTGTGGATTTGATAAGTTAGCTTTAGCTCTTCTGCGGCCCCTACAACCCAGCATAAAGGCAGCTGTTAAAGAGTTTAATAACTTATGGAAGGAAGCTTAAGCTAGCAGGTATGGGATTACTTTTGAAATGATAAGGTTTTTCCCACTTAAAGGTGAATTTGCTTTCCAAATGACAAATCTGCCCCAAACCTCCACTTAGCCTATAAATAGAGGTTGCATTCCACTCTTCACACCACACCAGAGCTCTCAATATTCAAGAGAAGTCACAGCTCTCCTTCTTACTCTCCTTGCTTGCAAGTAAAGAAATTCTCCAAAACCACCAAAAGTGTCACTTTGCATTTTTCACATCAATCCTTTGTCTAAACACAAAATCACCTCAAAGACCATACGCACACCCTTAAAATGATCATTTGAAGTTATTCCCACCATTAGTTTCACCAAAAGAACTTTGAATCGAAAAGTCAACTTTCACACCACTTTGCTTTGACTTTTGTGCATTTTTCTCACTATACCACTACACAAATATTTTCCCATCACCAAAACACTTGGGACACTTCATATGTATGATTTATTAGTTGTCCATAATCTCAAATCCCAGCTAGAAGTACATTTTCTCCAACTGTCCATAAATTTGCTTTCTTTCTTCAAGAGGAAGTAACTCTCACAAGTTTGCTCAAAGGGAAGAATCTCTGGTTTTCTTGGCAGCTAAGGTATGTTTTTATAAGCTCTTCTAATAACTTGCATCATCATGTGTTACTTGGTTCTGATGCAAAGCTTATACGTTGTTATGTTAGGTTGATTTGTTAACTATGATGTCCAAAGTTATGTTGAGGTTTGAGTTTGTCAATACCATGGTATCTTCTGTTAGAATGCCATTAGGATAGCATATGTGGTTCCTCACTTTTATGAATGTATGGTGCTGAGCATTTGATTGAAACTATTTTTTTTTAACATTGTTATGTTATGACTACCAAACTGTTTTTTTTTTTTTTGAAAACTATTAGTATGAGGGTTGCTTCGAGGCTGTCATTAGGCTTTGAGACTGTCATTTGAGTCTTTTGGTTAAAGACTGTTGTTAGAGGTTAGATCCATCACCTCTAATTGATAATGCTTAAGGTTATTGATCTTTCATGTAGTTGCATCTAGCCTTGAAATATGATACCAGGTTCTTGGTGTTTCTTAGTGTCTCTAGGCTGTTTGAGTTTCAGGGGTTTGGCTTCAAATTGGATTTTGGTATATTCAAGCCATGTTTCACTGCTGCCTATGACTGTGCTTGAGATTTGAGTTTGTTAACTCAAACATAGACTTCTATCAGTTTGTTAGGATTGTGATGTTGGTTTTGGAACAGTTTTGGAGGACCAAGTTTGGGTGGTCTTGAAAACTTAAGATTGTTGTTGATCATTGAAGGAGGTTATCAGGAGGTTGTGACCATAATTCTGTTGGAAGCATTGGATATGTGGTTGGTCCACTAGGGTATACAGTTGCATCTTAAACATTGTCATGTTTAGTACCTTCCATTTGTAAGCTTGACCTTGAATCTGACCATCTTAGTATAGTTACACGAGGACTGTCTTTGAGATTTTGTTGATTTAAAACTTGTTGTTGGAAGTTATGTTGGAACTTCCCCTTCATGCTTGAGAGGCTTAAGTGGATAGATGATTTAATGGATTGTCATAAGAGTTTACTTTAGGGTTGTTGTTTAGTCTATGTGGTTTTATTACATCAAGATGTGGCATTTGAGATGCTACTTTCATAAGTCTTACATTAGGGTTGTTATTGGTCTTAACATGTCCTTTGTCATTGATTGGGTTCACAACTGTACTATTGAAGTATGAGTTTCTCAACCCCTGATTGTTGGCTGCTTAAATTTTTTGTTCATGCTAGAATTGATTGTAATTGTTTTAACAAGATTGGGAGCTTTCATCTAAAACAGTTTTTGATTAGTGTGTGAGTTTGATATTGTGTTAACAAGTTGTTACTATCATAAGATGGGGAGAATTGACTGTTGTCATCAGGTTTTTCTAGACTTAGCAGACACATGGTACATCAGGATTGACTAATCCATGAGGTCAGGTCTTAGACAGTCTAGGAGACGCTAGATTATAGTACTTAGCAAGATCTTTTGTAAGTGCTTTGCTTGTGCGAATTTATTGAGGAGAGGGCAGTCATTATAGGTTAGTTTGAATTCATGCCAAGTTTGAATTTCATACTTTGTTGACATAATGGAAAGTTGTTTTTATATTGTATTCACTGTCCAAGTTGTTGTGAGGTCTATCAACCTGGATTCTCATCAGATGTGCATTTGATCTTTTTGGATTTAACTCATGTCTTTGGCTAAAATCAGTTTAGATTATGAGACTCTTACTTTTGCTTTGTGAGGCCAATGATGAATGGGTTGGTGCATTGATATGTTGTTAGTCCATTGTCTTGAGGTTTGATTAAACCCGATTGCTGTCTAAGCTTCATTTTTTAACCATTCTTGCAATTTGTGTGAGAAGCTCTTAACTCATTGCAGCTAGGTTGATAAGTTGCTTGTTGTCATAAATACTTTGCTTCAACATTGTTGGATACACAGTCCATTCCTAAATCATTTAACTGAATTACAATTTGATAATCACCTTCTGATTCATGACAAAAAAACAGAGATCCTTCTTTGAACATAATCCATGAGTATTGCATTTAAAATAAGAGCAGACCTTTACTTGTGTTTAAATGCACTTGTTTTAACCCATGAGTTTCCAAATGCATTTCTAACTTCATTATGCAGGTTCCTGTGAATCTCATTATGTATGCTCCATTTGAAGTTTTGGTTGACACCATCATTTTCCTCTTAAAAAATCAAGTGAGTTTGACTCAAATTTTATCAATTTTGGTTGAGAATTAAAAAAGTTAGGATCAAACCGTTTTTCAAATTTCCACTTGAGTTGCCTTGAAGAGTTGCCCAGAAAACACGCTTTTTAGGTACATATCCAAATAGGATGGATTGATACAACGGATGTATCGCCACCCCAGTGGTTATTTCCTTGCCTTTAAGTACTTGCCATGCCTAATGATCCCGTGTTCGACCCTGAGCGAGGGCAATTTTTGCTCATTTTGTAATTTTTCATGACTTTCAATATTTTATTTCCTCTTTCCATTTATGATCACACATGTGAAATGGTTGGGTTGGTCCTATTTAGAGTCCATGACCCCAAGGTCTTGAGTTCAAGCCTCGGGTGAGACATTTCATTATTTTTTATCACTTGTTTATTTAATTTTTCTTAAATATTCAAAATAACATAACTTCTTCATCTTTAAATGATTCTTTTTGCCAAATTCTTGTATTAATGTATATTTTCACATAATAATTAAAGAATTCTAAAATTCCTATTTTAGAATCACTTTATATTGTGAGAAAATTGTAATTCATTTTAGGGTTTTTACCCTCCTATCTCTCATCTTTCATTTCAAACTTTTAAGTTTAAGTTGAAATTGTTTGGCTTGTTAGCTTCCTTGTGTATTTGAGTTTGAATTTCAAAATCTTGCTTGTAAGCATCTAGGTGATTCATCTCTGAAGCTTGAAAGTTTCCCCATGAAATATTAAACCTTCTTACTTACATTTGTTGTGACATTGTTTGATTGCCTATGCTTGATTGTTATCAAATGTATGATTGTTTGCTTATGTAGTTACAACTTACATATAACATCCTTTAACCTTAAAAGACCATATATTTGTCAAGATACCCCTCTATCTTTGTTAAGATATATCCCCATCTTTGTTAAGACATGCCTTTGGTTTTTACCTTTCATTTTGAGTCTTGTAAGAACTTACCTCTAGGTATTGAATTATCTCTAAGTATACTTTGGTGTTAACCATTTGCCTTGTTATAATCCTTGCTTGATATTGTTATATGTTAGCATGATCTTGGTTGTAACCATACCTCTTGTATTCATTATGTTTGAATGTTTATGCTTTGTTAAGAATATTTTCCCAAGTGATGGAACTCTTTAGTTCTCATCCAGTTGCCTCATTCTTTTCCCATTCCAAAGGAAAGTCTCTCTATTGACCCTCAAGGTCATAAATAGCTCATAACACTCTCTTTGACTTTTTCAAGTCATCTTGAACTTAGTTAAGATAAAACCTATACCCATTTAGACTTTGCTTTAAGTCTAAAAGACCTACCCCTTGTTAGGAGTATCTTTCAGTAGAACTTTAAGATATAGTTTGTTAACTCTATATAAGAATCATGTGATGATTACTTACTCCCCTCTTGGCTTTTGTCAAATTCAACTCCTTTGAGTGTTTCAACTTAGAATAGAGAGTTTTGTTAAACTCTACACAAGCATTATTATGTTTGTCCCCTTGAAGTCTTGACCATAGTCAAGTATTCTTCATCCCTAGTGAGGTGAACTACGATTGCTCTGATTCTATCCTAGTTAGGATACGCAGGCAGAGGATGCGACATCTTTGTGAGGTGAACTACGATTGCTTTGATTCTACACTTTTTACCCAATCCCAAACCATAGAAAATATTTAGCAAGTATAGCATACAAACATACAAAAGGTTCTTGTAGAGTACTACAGATGTTTAAGATGTGAAATATCTACCCTAGGCATAACCAACCCCCGATCCCCGAATCTTTTAGCGTTGTTGTTACATCGCGCAAAGGGTTTTTCTTTCTTTAACCTTTCCTTTGGATAAATTAAAGTCCAATTGTGAATTTAAAGAATTAAGATTCAAGTTAATCAATAGCTTGGTATCACGATTCTCACTGCAACACAAACAAGCATAATAGCAGTTTTTTTCAGAGTTATCCACAAGAATTTGTTTCTCAACTAGAGTACAATAATATTGGAATGTTAAGTTTACAATATATCATGGAAAGCAACCTATAAAGAGCTTGTTCACAAACATTCTTCCTGGTCTTGATGTCCACAATTGGCTACACTCTGAATTAACGTTAGAGTTTTTGGACGAATTCTGGAAAGCTTGGTTCTCATACCTCTAAGCTTCCATCTCCAATTGAAGCCTTTTAATGGTTTCCTCCTTTTTATCATGCCTTTGGACCAACTCTTCCAATTAATGTAGGTTATCATCCATGAAGCTTTGACGTCTAATACCTCAAAGTGTGCCACATAGTTTCAAAATGAGCCAAAAAAAACATGTACATCAGTATCAAGATCATGACCTAATTCAAGTCATACCAAAAACAATACTAAAACAAAATAACAAGGCAATTTCATATTTCACCAAGCAGTTCAAATCCATCATTCAAAGTTTCAAACAAAAAAAACATCACTGAAATTAAGACCACAAAGCTCAATTCATGACTCAAGCAAGTGCCATTAGTTTATATCAAGAATAAAAGCTAAGTTCAAAGCCAAGAAAGGAATTCACATCTAAGTCAACAGTTTGGCAAGTCAAAATCAAGATCATATCTAATCTCATACCATGTCATCATACCATACAACTTCATGTCACACACAAATGTTTCTGAAGTCCAATTCAAACAAAGGTCAATAGGGTTTATCAAAATTAAAGATCAAATTCAATATCACATATCCAACTTCTGCACAAAGAGCAATTTTGTAGCAGTAAGTAATCTCATCAGGTTTTATCATGTTTAAGGTAATTTTCATAGAGTAGGCAACAAGACAAAAGGGGAACACACATGTTCAGATTGATAAAAATGGAAGAAAAAAAAACCAAAAATAGTAGCAAGAATTCATGGTATACTATCCTAGCATGAAAGTGGGAACAAGACAATTCGTAGCAGACAAGACCTAAACCATAACAGGGCAGAATTTTCAAAATTGCTACAAGTATTGTCTACTAATCCTAATATTTTAGGGTATATATAGTGCTTAATTTCACATAACAAGAACCCTAAGTGGGGATACACACAAAAACCTAGAGATAACAACAACATTCTAACGCAACAAGAAGGAAGAAAAGGTGTAGTATCACGAGAAGGAACAAAGATTAACAGAGAAAGATTCGAACTTCTTACCCAAGTTTGAGATCTTCAAGGGTGAGTTTCTTCAGAACTCTTACTCATTTTTATAGCTCATGCTTTGCAAATTGTTGCTTTCACTTTGTTCGTATTAAATTCATGCTTAGATCATGAGATTTCTAGGCTAGGGTTTATTTTGGGACGAGGCCAATTTAGCACTTTGAAGAGGATTTAGGATGAATAGAGGGTGGATTCGGTTTTAGGAAAAAAAAAGGGATGAGGGTCCGTTGAGATTTCGTGACGAGATGAGAGGTTCACGCCGGAGAAGACGGTGGTTTTCTTCTCCGGCGGCTGCTTTCTTCAGTTTCCAGCGAGTTTGTTTTTAGAGAATGAGAGATTAAGACTGAGTGAGAAAGAGTGTCACGACTGTTTCCATTTATTTCATTAGTTTTTTTCTTTTCTTTTATTTTATTTTTATTTTTATTGTTACTTTTTTTTCCTAAATGCTCACAATTTTCAAATGTTGTCTTCCCTATGCCCAACGTTACGTTTACCAAAGTCTGCAAGCAGACTTGTCTCTTCGTATCATTAAGATCGTTGGGATCCCCTACATGGCCTACCATGTGCTAATGATGCACTCTCTCTGTTTCAGCCTTTTGATCTGGGTCCTTTGATTGACTCAACGTGCCAGATTCGCGCATAGGGGTCAACGGTTTGATTTGAGGGTTCATCTTAGACCCTCCCCCAACGCCTTAGGCCTTGTTCTGGTGGGCCTTGTTGTTTTTTTTATTTACACTCATGTTCTACTAGTTCAGCCTATTTATCTTCTTCTTTTTTTTTTCATTTTGTTTATTATTTTTTAACCTATTTTCTTTTCTTTTTTTATTATTATTGTTTAATTAAAAAACATATAAAAATAAAAAAATGTGTGTATTATTAATGTTCTGGATTGGGCCTGGACCTGCCCATCCGTCGGGCAGGCCCAACCCAACACTATATGGGGAAGGCCCAACTAGGCTTAATTCTCCCATGTCAGGCACGAAGCCACATACACCAGGCAGACGACTCCTTTGTCGGGCAGACCCACGCGTCTTCCACACGTTCTCCATGTGCTCCCCCATGCGGAGACACATCATCAGGCAACTACACACCTTTGAAAGAGCTGGTCAACCCACCTTTCGGAGATCACGGGGCAGTTGATCTAGGGCGAAGACCACGTGTTGATCTTCTGTACGCCACGTAAGCCCTAGCAGTTACTTGGGTTGGGTCTGACAGTTCAGCCCAATACAAGTAACCGTTGGCCCTGCGCTGGGGTCTCTCTATAAATACCCTTTTTCCCTAGAGGATCAGGTATTTTGTTCTACACCTATTTCTGTATTTTCTCTCCCACTCTAATCCTTTACTCACTTAAGTATCAGAGTGCCTTGCAGGTACACCCCTCATCCTTCTCCCTACCTTCGGTGACAGTTACCAGTCGACGATGCGTGGCAGACCAGCGATCTCCTCTGATCAGGTACGACCACTGGCGCCGTCTGTGGGAATTTAAAGCTTCCCCGTTCTTATGAGTAGTAGAACCAAAGCTTTCATCAATTTCATTAACTTTCGAGATCATGATCAGCCCACGCCACAACGATGTTATCCATAATTCTGCCTTCGGCCCACTCACCATCAAATAAGACCATGATGGGCCGGTCGAAAACCATGATGGCGACATTAGGGATGGACAGACTGCCTCTCCTTTGTCCGATAACGCGACACACAACATCACCCCTCGAGCAAGGAGCCTGATTGTTTTCCATCCTGTCCCTACGCCATCAGGGGCAGACCCGATGATGACTACCTTCTTCGCAGCCATCAACCAGACTAATTTGATGTTATTCAAGCAAAACAAGCGTATCGGGATGCTAGAACAGGATAACTCACCTCAAACTCCCCCGCGGAGAAACCAGCGCGAGGATTACCAGAGCCCCTCTCCCCGTCAACGGGGGCGCCGACCACAATTGGAGAGGCCCCAAATCGTGGCCTCCAAGAAGCGCGACCGGACACCTCCCCAGAAGGAGAGGCGCTCCCTGACCCTGAGGAGGAATAGACCTGAGGGCCCGAGTAAGAGGACGAAGGGTCGTAATCAAGCAGCTCGACACAATCCTTCCCCCTCACGCTCTCCTATCCGCAATGACGAAGACAACCACCAGACTCCCCATTCTCGAGAAATCATGGTAACCCCCATCCCTCACGTGATGGACAAGCCTCCCACGCTCTCCACCTACGACGGCACGACGAACCCGGACTACCATCTGGAAGACATCGAGGCCATGCTCAATTATCGGAACGTCCGAGGAGCCATCAAATGCATGCTCTTCTCGATGACTTTGAGGAAGAGAGCCATGGCATGGTACAAGAGCCTGGAGCCTGAGTCCATCATGTTGTGGAGGGTGTTGAAGGATCTCTTCTTGCAATATTTCACGGCGTCCCGATGCCATCCAAAGACAGAGGTTGTTCTGGGCGCGATCATCCAAGCTCGGGACGAATCTCTTAGGAATTACATCGAGAGATTTATTACGGAGGCAGACCAGGTGACTACTTCAGACGACATGAAGCATTGCCTCATGGAGTAAGGACTACGCTGCGGCTCCAAATTTTACGAGGTCGTGGTGTTGTACCCCAAAATTTGACCAACCTCTCTGGCCTATGTTTTACTTCATCTGCATCAACATAGGGCATAAAAACATTACATGACATAGCAATTTGCATTTTTTTTACAGGGATAAAAAAAAAAGGATGTGTATTCAAAATATATAATGTGGAGAATAAGGAAGTTATTTTTCCAAAGTAAAAAAAATATAATTGAGACAAATGCACAAGGTGGGGTTTGAACCCACCACCTCTTGCTCCACATTCCTTCACCTTTACCACTTGGCCAGAGGCGCACGTTTATGAATAATATGAAAGGAAGAGTTATATATTTTAAGTATTGAAAATAGAGGCGCATGAAATAAAAAATGGGGTGGATTTTGCCCACACCAGGATTCGAACTCATGACCAAATGATAAACGCACGCTTGACTTAACCACTGGGGTGGCGATACATCCATTGATTATCCCACCCCAGTTTTGTTAAATACCTTGTTTCCTTTCATATGGTTGGGCAAGCTTGAAGCAAAATGACCATGCGTGAAGGAAGAGAGATTGGGCAAAACTTGTTCATTTTCAGTGAAACGAAATTCAATCCTGCTTGTTTTTTTTACAAGGTTTAGTTTGGTACATTCAATTTTCGTGTTGGAGGAGTATTTCTCAAGTTGCATTTGAAATTGCAATAGGGAGCAAATTTGGTTTACCGTGTTTGAGATTGTACTGCAGTTTTCCATTTCAAGGCCAAACACCAAAGGTACTTGCCTTGGATGCTTTTCTGAATTCATCACCAATATAGGCAAGAGCCAGCAGCCCCTACAACCTGCTGCAAACCCTAGTTTGTACCACCATCTCACTCCAACAACAGGACACGAGGGAAAAGCTCAGCAGAGGATTTTGGATTTCAAATTGGAATATAAAAGGATTAGGTTTAGGACAAACCCTAGCAGCCACCCCTCACAAAAACATCTCAGAGATTTTGAATTTTTGGAGCTTCTCTCAAAGGAGACCAGTTACAGCTGCAAGCAAGGAGAGGTTCTTCAAAGTTCTTTGATTATTAAGTTCCTGTTTCTAGGTATGGATATCTGGTTTTATTTTTATCATATGCATACATCATGATTGGGTGTTGTTCCATTAAGCTTGTTTTCAACTTTACACATGTTTGAAAAAAAGTGAATGCTCATGGTGTCCTGTTTGAATCCTGTTGGCATTTAAGCATTATATGTGTCATGTGTTTGGCTAGCTGTTGATTTTGTTTAAAATGACTAAGAACACTACTGGTTTTTAAGTACACAACCTGTTCTGTATTTCTGTTTATGTAAACCTGCTGAGTTTTAGTTTTGGCTATGCTGTTATGAAAATGCTGAATGTTTGTTGGGATTGTTTGCTTGTTGGGATCTGGACTACTTGGTGACTTGCTCGAGTGATGTGCTATGATCACAGCTTGTATGTGTTTTGTTTTTCACCACCTTGTTAGTATTTCTTCTTGCCTTAAAGTTACTTTGTCAAAAAAACTGTTAAATATGTTGTTTGTATCCAGACATGAAGTTTTTTTTATTGCCTTGAACATCATGATATTTGCTGTCAAAGTATGCTGTTATTATGGATCTATTTGTGCAGCCTTCATGAATATGTCTTGCTGTCAGTTTTTCACTTAGGTTTTGATAACCTCATATGTTTCAAATGTCACTTGGGTCTTATGGAAATCTCAACTGTTGGTGTACGCCTTGGTCATGTATAAGTTATGTGAGTTTGATGGTGTCAAGTCATGTGGTTAGGTTAAATTCATTTTTTGGTAAGGGCTTATTTTTATTTAAGGTTCAGTCATGAGAATGTGTTATGTGCAGGTGTGTGTTAATATGAAATGGACTATTTCTTTGTTGTGTATGTGATGTGGTTGTGATAGAAATTCTGACATGTAGCAATAGGTCATTTAAGGATTTTTATTGTTTTTCCTCATTCAAAATGTCTGCTGTTTTGCTTATTCCTTTTTGGTGTTTATTGGATTTCATTACATTAGTATTGGTCTTGGTGGGAATGTATCCATTTTGTAGCCTTTGTTTTTGTTCATGCTGCCAATTTCAGAGTTGCAGTGGGTGAGTATGTCATTAAATTTTGTCTTCATGATTGGCCTTGAAATCAGGTAATGCTGCTGTTTGTTTGTGGAGCACTGCATATATCATGTTTAAGAGTTGTGTGTGTAGCAAAGTGTAATGTTGTGTCTTAATGTGATGGACTGTTTTTTTTTTTTTCGTTGTGTGTGAGTTGTGTTCATGTTGGATATGCTGATCTATGACAGCAAGCATTAATAATTGGTTACTCTGTCTCATCATTTGGTTGTTTGTTGCTGTTATTTCTTTTGGTGTCATTACATATCAATTTCAGTCTTTGTGACTACAAATTCCCTTGGTGTCCTGTCTGGATGTGGTGAACATTTGGTCTGTTTGTTTTGATGTATCTGCTGCATAACCTCAATGGTGTATTGAATGAGTATGCTGTAAACTTTGTTTTCATGTTGGTCTTAAATGGTATGCTGCTGCTGTTTGCTAATCTGCAATATCCATGATTGAAATCTACAGCATTTGCAGGATATTTGTTTTGAATATTGTGTTCGAGCTGGACCAGATTTTTGCTGATTGTTAGTTTGTTAGTTTAGCAGTTAATGTCAAGAATGTTTAAAGGTTGATTTGAGATGCTTTGGATAAGTATTAATGCTAATTGGTTTCCTTTCTCATGAGATGTTTGTTTTATCATTGGAGGCAATTTTGATTCATTGCTTGTTTTGGATTTCTTTTTTGGTCTGCTGTTTAGTCATGTCTGCATTCAAACACACCAAGCCACAAACTTGACACTTTTTGCTTAACTTGTTTTTTCATTAAAACAACACATCACACACCTCACATTGGTCCATTACAACATGCTTGAACTCTCATTTCATTCAAAATCACTCAATTATGAAAAATCACTTTCAAAATGCAAAATGTCACTTTTTGTACTTAACTTCCACTGGTGGAAGTTATGTGTTATTTTAGGCTTTTTTCAAAATGTCACTTTTTGTACTTAACTTCCACTGGTGGAGGTTAGTGTTATTTTAGGCTTTTTTCAAAAATGTCACTTTTTGCACTTAACTTCCACTGGTGGAGGTTAGTGTTATTTTAGGCTTTTTTCAAAAATGTCACTTTTTGTACTTAACTTCCACTGGTGGAAGTTATGTGTTATTTTAGGCTTTTTTCAAAAAATGTCCCTTTTTGTACTTAACTTCCACTGGTGGAAGTTATGTGTTAAATTTGCCTTTTTTTAAAATGGTCATATACACTTCCATACACCTAGTCACTTTTGACCACACTTTGTTTTTCATGTAACACACCTTGCACACATTTTGTATTAAATATATATGTGATGTTGGAACCCTTGGTTTACTTGAATTTTGGTCCTCCGTCGGGTTCGTTACTTTGCATCTAAGAACATTTCTCAAGTCATCAATAATAAAATAATTTCTTTGTATTGAATTAAAAATAGAGGGTTGGGTGTAGACCCCTTCTTCTTCGAGTGTTGGGATGCCCACTGTAGTGAGGGTGATTTCGACACTCGTCTTTCAATACGAAGACGCTTCTAAACTTTTCTCTCCTAAAAAACCTCGGTCTCGTACCGAGTCCATTTTCAAACCATCTTTCAATAAATTAATTTCTCTTTGTATTGAATTAAAGAGAGGGGATTAAGTGTAGTCTTCTTCCTCTCCGAGTGTTGGGATGCCCACTGTAGTGAGGGTGATCTCGACACTCGTCTTTCAATATGAAGACGCGACTTCTTCCACCATATCTCACTTTCACAACTTCATTCCGTAATCTTTCATCACCTAAAACCTCGGTCTCGCGCCGAGTGCATTTTCAAATCTTTTTACAACAAAACTTGAATGGTTGCGGAGTGGTTAGGCGTAGGCCTTCTCCTCTCCCGAGTGTTGACGTTTACCGTAGGGTTCTCTGTCGCAAAACACTTACCGTTTAAAACCAAAAACACTTTAATAAGAGAACGAAGTTCTCTTTGCATTGAATTAAAGAGAGAGGATTGGGTGTAGACCTCTTCTTCTCCGAGCGTAGGGATGCCCACTGTAGTGAGGGTGGTTTCGACGCTCGTCTTTCAATACAAAGACGCCTTGTTCGCCACACCCTTTTATAACAAAAACTTTGAGATAAAGAATTGGGTACTACCTGTAGGGGTTACTATCCGAGGACCTGTCTCGCCCCCTAAAAAACAACCAAATCAATCAAACGTGACATCTTGCCTCGCATGGCGAAAACCTAATCATTTCAAAAAGGATATGTTACGTCCGTTCTACCGCAAACAGGTAACGCCTAAGTCTCCAACGAGCGAGCAGCAAAACACCTAACTGCTAGAATGCGCACGATAGCGTCATCCATAAAAACATCAACAAACCGTAGGCCGAACTACGGCTGCTCTGATTTCTCATACCATATGAGAATACGTAGGCACAAGGGCCACAATCCTTGCCGAGCACATTCCCCCCTTATATGTAGTTTCCCGAACTACGTCGACTCTGATTTTCTCATATCTGTTGAGAATACGTAGGCCTAGGACCGCGAAGTCCTACCGAGTCCGTTCTCTCCCTTCTTCCCCCCGTTACTTCTTTTTCCCCGTTTCTAAACCCTTCTTTCTATCCCTTGGAACACTCTCTTTATAGCATAATATTTAAGCAAATATAATCACACATCGACAAACAAAAGGTTCCCATCGAGTACGATGGATGCGAGGGGTGCTAGTACCTTCCCTTCGCATAACCGGCTTCCAAACCCGTTCATGGTTACGAGACCATCTTATCCGTTCGTTTCTTAAGGTTTTCTCGATATTTTGCTTTCCCCCCATGGGATAAATAAAGTTCGGTGGCGACTCTTCTGTCCTTTCTTTTCGCCTCCCCGTCGTTGCGTGATGCATTTTTTCGAGTAGCGACAGCTGGCGACTCTGCTGGGGATATCCTAGCGAGCCAAGCCTATTTTGTTTGTCGTATTTATGTTTTATTTGCTTTATTTGTTTATGCTTTGTTCTCTAACTTGTTGGGTTTATTGGGATGGGTTGTAAGGATAAAGCTTTCTACCCGAGCTTTCTAGTATACACTAAGAGTAGGAGGTGGTTTCTTTCTGATTTGCGAGACGTAGGACTCGTTGAGTTGGATCGAATTCCACCGCTCAGATGAGACCTCGTTGGAACAATTATGTCATACGTGTAGTCGTAATGGCGTTCTTATTTCCAACTTGGAAGTCCGCGATTCTGAGGACCTTTTGTAGAACCTTATTCCGAAGGTTTCTAAAACATAACTCTGTGTTCATCCTTTTGGAGGGATTACCGTCTTACGAGTAGTCGTTATGATGGGAAACTTTTGAGGGTTAGTGCACGGGACTTTGTTTGAAAAGCCTTTGGAATACCCTCTTAAACCAATAGATTGCTCACCCGATGGGAAAGATATCTCGTTGTGCTATCTTGCAGGGAAACTTTGACCTTCATCCTACCCGTTTGTCAGTATGAACAATTACAGTGGGATCCTTGTACTAGTGTTGTATGGTTTCAAGGCGAAGCGCTGATCCGTCACAGTCAACAACATAACAACTTTTGATCCCCTGTTGCATTTGCATATTCATTTGCATTTCTTTACATGTCTTGCATATTGCATCATTCTTCATTTGCATAGAGGTGTTCTATTTCTGTGGACGTTATTGCTTCATGTGGTTTTCCATCCGGTTTGTTCCAGAATTGAAGATCCAGCCATTCACCAGTATTCCACCAAAAGAAACCAACAAGAGACAACCATGGAACAGATTCGAGAGGAACTAAGGGAAGTTCAGAGCCAGTTGGGGCAGTTTGTGGCAAAGATGCAAGTGTTGCGCTTGGATCAGGACGCACTCAGAGAGGAGAATAATCAACTGAAAACTCAGATGGGCTTGATCATGGAAGTGATAAGGGATGTGCTTAGAAAAGAGGGTGATCAAATGCCTGAAGCTGCTGCCAAGATGCTTGTTCTAGCTCTGTCTGTGGAACCTATACCAGAGCGTAATAAATCTTCTGCGCCACCGGAGGTTCCAAAACTCCTGCGTCAACAACCACCTCTTGTTCCTCAAGCCAATCCCATATTTAGAAGGAATGGTCAAAGGACGAAGTAGTCCGACAGAATCTTCAACCAGATCCCTATGACTTATGCTCAGTTGTTGCAACTCTTGCTTCAACTTCGATTGGTTAAACTTCGGACTATGTCTCCACTTACCGGTGAGCCACCACAAGGCTATGATGAAAGAGCCCATTGTGACTTCCACTCTGGGGCACCGGGGCATAACGCTGCGAACTGTAAAGCTTTTAAGCATAAGGTTCAGGACCTAATTGAATCAAAGGTGATTGAATTCGTGTCGGGCGGCATGAATGTATCAGGCAAATTTGTTCCTATTCCCTCACTTGGAGCTGCAGTAGGTCAGGAGTATATCCTGCAACCTTTGGTGTCAGAATCCCCCTGCCCGCAGCTACTGCCTGTTCCAAGGTCAAGCTTGAGGATGAAAGTGCCTGAACAGAGAGGATCCTCAATGATTCAAACCCAGCCCCCCGGATATTCCTGTTGTTCAAAGTCCGCAACCTTTTGGGTCTTTGCAGCATGAACTATCAGTGCCAGAATCAGAATAACCCTCGCAAATAGGAAGAAGTTCTTCGAGCTGACAATCTTCAATCCTTTTTATCATGTCATTTCTTTACATTTGTAGTTTCTTTTCTGTTTAAATTTGAACTTATTTGCAAATCTTGTTTGTAGAACTTTGTTGTTTTCAGTTGATAATGATAATGAATTGAATATGTTTGTTTTGATTAAATCCATTCGTGTTCACTCAATGCTTTTATTGTTGTCAAACGCTTGTTAAAGCGGAATCCGAGGGAGGATGACGAAATTTAAAGACGCAAATTTCTGAATGTATGCTTTTTGAATTAAAACCTCTGCTGATGATGTACAGGCATTGTTTCAAATTCCTAAACACCGGAGATATAAGGAAGATAATCCTTTGTTAACCCCTTTGAGCCTAGTAGTAGGAGTTTCTTTCTGAAAACGAAAAAACCCTCAATCTTAACCTGGGGTAGGGTAGGTGTCAGTTAATTCGACTAAACATCCAAATTGCAAGAGTAGTGTTCCCGTTCGAGGATCAATCGCACCTGTATAGGTCGTACCTAAAGAACCACAATGGTTATCCTTCATCATCCAAGGAGTGAAACGGTCACAACCCCTTCAAACAAGTCAGACAAGTCAGTGTCACATGATTTGTTCAAAAAAGAATCAAAAGAAAGAGAAAAATAAAAGTCCGCTAAGTCGATAACTTGAAAACAAGTGGCTTAGGCAAAAAAATTAGGGCATCCTGTTGGACTTCGAAATCAAATGATATACTCAAAAGAGCCAGTCCAGGCAAAAATAGGGAATGAATGATGATGAAAAACAAGTCGTGTGACTCCAGGCACCAAAGACAAAAGGCGAGTGACTGTCACTCCAAAAACTTGTGGTTTCCCGAACCATCACTCTAGTCGTTTAACCTTTAAGAGGTGAGCGCTTGTGTCGAATTAGCTGAACATATGATTGAAGAACATCAAGGAGAGTGGGTGGGTTAAACAGAACTTTGAGCCTTATATCCTTTATTTTAAACCATGAACCTAACCACGTTACAATCTTCAAAAGACCTAATTGAAACATGTTTATTTCGAAAGCATACTTCGGTAAAGATCATGTCAAAACTGACTCTTAAAAGGATTTTCTTACCGTATGGGTATTGATATTGACATTTTGATAAGTGATTCATTCACTATATGTCACAACTTTTTTTAGTGAACAGACTTGGATTTTAAAACTGTCATATGCATTGCATTAATATTATCTTTTGCAAAACGAATTGTTTTACTCCCGAGAAAGCATTTGACATCAGGAAAGTTTCTACAATGCGAAGTTTGATAGAAATAAGATATAGAGCGCCCGAGTACTCCTTTGAGAAGGGGCAAGTCACATCAGGTAAACATAAGCGGAGTCGGTCATTCCTAGATGCAGTTAATCTGGGGCAATCAGGTCGAGATTAGGTAAATCTCTCGAAGTCAAAGGCACTTCTCCAATTCAGCCAATCAGGGGCAAAATCACTTCAAAGCTGGGGCAGGCCACCCCAGGAGCACGACAACTATCCTTATCCAGAAAGGAAATTGACTTGAAGCACTTCTTCGGGGTTCGAAGCGCTGAGGCAGTTCACATCTAACCATCAGGGTACCGAAATTTCAGGTTTCCTTTCGAGGAAGGTTTTTACAAAAGTCCCACATGCTGGGGAGAAATCAGAAACAAAGGAGATGTGTTCCTCTCCGTATCTTCAGAGCTTATCAGAGTTATAGAAGCAGATTTGGGTTTATTTTCCCAGCAGTAGGGCGAGCGCAGTATTGTTATCCCCACAGAGTCTAAATGGTTGACTTCTTTCCCCTCAGAGTCTAGGTCATTGACTCATTCCTCAAGCGGAAGTCGTATTTGTTGAGTTTACTTATCATTTTCCCCAAGCAGAGATTGATGTTGATTCCCTCCGTATCTAATCCCCAGCCAAGTCAGTGGAATTAATCCTCCTCCCCACAGAGTAGGGCTGACTCAGAGATCGTTCATCTCCATCCCCAGCAGAGAAAGTGTGGGATAAATTCCCGGTAAGTCTTATTCAACATCCCTAGCAGATAATGGATTCAATCTCCGACCGAAGAGAGTTATTCCTCAGCAATCTGCTATGTTTCCCCAGTAGGGTTATTCTGGCTAATCATTCATGGTTGATTTCCCCGGTAGAGTGGAGTTGTTGTCTCCAGCCAAGAGGCTTGTTCCCCAAAAGAGTTGTGGACTGATAGGCCATCCGGGACGTTTTCCGCAGCAGAGTTTGATTTGGATCCCCAGCGGAATGGATTTATTCTTAGCAAAGCAGTTTTACCCAGAAGTTTTTATCAGAGGCCATCCAGGGCTTGTATTCCCCAGCATGACTTTGTTTGCACTAAGTATATCAGGCGTTGCCCCAACGGAGTTGGCTCTTTCTCTTTAGCATTTATTTTGCTAAAGAGGTCCATTTGCATCTACATACATGCATAACATCTACCCAAATGCGAAGCATTTCCATTTCGTATGGAGCATTTCGCCATACTCAAACATATGCATGTGAAATATATGCCAGGTTGTTATCCTTTTTTATTCTCAGGCGTATCTTCAACAATTATCGGTATATTTATCAAGCCTGTATGGAGTACAGGTCTCCAGCAAAGATCGTTGACAGATGTGTTCATCTTATCACTCTCCCTAACAGAGTTTACTTGTCCCGACTTTTGGTCGATGTTGATTCTTCTCAGCGATCCTAACTCTTGGTTAGTAGCTTGTGTTCCGACTTTTGGTCGATGTTGATCTTTCTTAGCGATCCTAACTTTTGGTTAGTAGCTTGTTTTCCGACTTTTGGTCGATGTTGATTCTTAGCGATCCTAACTTTTGGTTAGTAGCTTGTTTTCCGACTTTTGGTCGATGTTGATCTTTCTTAGCGATCCTAACTTTTAGTTAGTAGCTTGTCTTCCGACTTTTGGTCGATGTTAATTCTTCTCAGCGATCCTAACTCTTGGTTAGTAGCTTGTTTTCCGACTTTTGGTCGATGTTGATTCTTAGCGATCCTAACTTTTGGTTAGTAGCTTGTTTTCCGACTTTTGGTCGATGTTGATCTTTCTTAGCGATCCTAACTTTTGGTTAGTAGCTTGTCTTCCGACTTTTGGTCGATGTTGATTCTTAGCGATCCTAACTTTTAGTTAGTAGCTTGTTTTCCGACTTTTGGTCGATGTTGATCTTTCTTAGCGATCCTAACTTTTGGTTAGTAGCTTGTCTTCCGACTTTTGGTCGATGTTGATTCTTCTCAGCGATCCTAACTCTTGGTTAGTAGCTTGTTTTCCGACTTTTGGTCGATGTTGATTCTTAGCGATCCTAACTTTTGGTTAGTAGCTTGTTTTCCGACTTTTGGTCGATGTTGATCTTTCTTAGCGATCCTAACTTTTGGTTAGTAGCTTGTTTTCCGACTTTTGGTCGATGTTGATTCTTAGCGATCCTAACTTTTGGTTAGTAGCTTGTTTTCCGACTTTTGGTCGATGTTGATCTTTCTTAGCGATCCTAACTTTTGGTTAGTAGCTTGTCTTCCGACTTTTGGTCGATGTTAATTCTTCTCAGCGATCCTAACTCTTGGTTAGTAGCTTGTTTTCCGACTTTTGGTCGATGTTGATTCTTAGCGATCCTAACTTTTGGTTAGTAGCTTGTTTTCCGACTTTTGGTCGATGTTGATCTTTCTTAGCGATCCTAACTTTTGGTTAGTAGCTTGTCTTCCGACTTTTGGTCGATGTTGATTCTTAGCGATCCTAACTTTTGGTTAGTAGCTTGTTTTCCGACTTTTGGTCGATGTTGATCTTTCTTAGTGATCCTAACTTTTGGTTAGTAGCTTGTCTTCCGACTTTTGGTCGATGTTGATTCTTCTCAGCGATCCTAACTCTTGGTTAGTAGCTTGTTTTCCGACTTTTGGTCGATGTTGATTCTTAGCGATCCTAACTTTTGGTTAGTAGCTTATTTTCCGACTTTTGGTCGATGTTGATCTTTCTTAGCGATCCTAACTTTTGGTTAGTAGCTTGTCTTCCGACTTTTGGTCGATGTTGATTCTTCTCAGCGATCCTAACTTTTGGTTAGTAGCTTGTTTTCCGACTTTTGGTCGATGTTGATCTTTCTTAGCGATCCTAACTTTTGGTTAGTAGCTTGTTTTCCGACTTTTGGTCGATGTTAATTCTTCTCAGCGATCCTAACTCTTGGTTAGTAGCTTGTTTTCCGACTTTTGGTTGATGTTGATTCTTAGCGATCCTAACTTTTGGTTAGTAGCTTGTTTTCCGACTTTTGGTCGATGTTGATCTTTCTTAGCAATCCTAACTTTTGGATAGTAGCTTGTCTTCCGACTTTTGGTCGATGTTAATTCTTCTTAGCGATCCTAACTTTTGGTTAGTAGCTTGTTTTCCGACTTTTGGTCGATGTTGATCTTTCTCAGCGATCCTAACTCTTGGTTAGTAGCTTGTGTTCCGACTTTTGGTCGATGTTAATCTTTCTCAGCGATCCTAACTCTTGGTTAGTAGCTTGTGTTCCGACTTTTGGTCGATGTTTTTGAATGTTATCCTTTGATGGACGCTCGTTCCCCACAGAGTTGCCTGGTTAAGCTTTCCCCAACAAATTATCTTTTGCGATCAATGCATGTTATCTTCGGACCTTTGTGTAAGGTTCCTCTTTCTCCTACGGTTGGCAAATTTCTGGTTTCTTTGGTATTCAAACCGTCTTTTACCCTGAATGTTCGAAAGTTGTTCGCTTTCATCCTTTCAGGCCCAAGCCGTTTGAATAGGGGCAACTGTTGTACCCCAAAATTTGACCAACCTCTCTGGCCTATGTTTTACTTCATCTGCATCAACATAGGGCATAAAAACATTACATGACATAGCAATTTGCATTTTTTTTACAGGGATAAAAAAAAAAGGATGTGTATTCAAAATATATAATGTGGAGAATAAGGAAGTTATTTTTCCAAAGTAAAAAAAATATAATTGAGACAAATGCACAAGGTGGGGTTTGAACCCACCACCTCTTGCTCCACATTCCTTCACCTTTACCACTTGGCCAGAGGCGCACGTTTATGAATAATATGAAAGGAAGAGTTATATATTTTAAGTATTGAAAATAGAGGCGCATGAAATAAAAAATGGGGTGGATTTTGCCCACACCAGGATTCGAACTCATGACCAAATGATAAACGCACGCTTGACTTAACCACTGGGGTGGCGATACATCCATTGATTATCCCACCCCAGTTTTGTTAAATACCTTGTTTCCTTTCATATGGTTGGGCAAGCTTGAAGCAAAATGACCATGCGTGAAGGAAGAGAGATTGGGCAAAACTTGTTCATTTTCAGTGAAACAAAATTCAATCCTGCTTGTTTTTTTTACAAGGTTTAGTTTGGTACATTCAATTTTCGTGTTGGAGGAGTATTTCTCAAGTTGCATTTGAAATTGCAATAGGGAGCAAATTTGGTTTACCGTGTTTGAGATTGTACTGCAGTTTTCCATTTCAAGGCCAAACACCAAAGGTACTTGCCTTGGATGCTTTTCTGAATTCATCACCAATATAGGCAAGAGCCAGCAGCCCCTACAACCTGCTGCAAACCCTAGTTTGTACCACCATCTCACTCCAACAACAGGACACGAGGGAAAAGCTCAGCAGAGGATTTTGGATTTCAAATTGGAATATAAAAGGATTAGGTTTAGGACAAACCCTAGCAGCCACCCCTCACAAAAACATCTCAGAGATTTTGAATTTTTGGAGCTTCTCTCAAAGGAGACCAGTTACAGCTGCAAGCAAGGAGAGGTTCTTCAAAGTTCTTTGATTATTAAGTTCCTGTTTCTAGGTATGGATATCTGGTTTTATTTTTATCATATGCATACATCATGATTGGGTGTTGTTCCATTAAGCTTGTTTTCAACTTTACACATGTTTGAAAAAAAGTGAATGCTCATGGTGTCCTGTTTGAATCCTGTTGGCATTTAAGCATTATATGTGTCATGTGTTTGGCTAGCTGTTGATTTTGTTTAAAATGACTAAGAACACTACTGGTTTTTGAGTACACAACCTGTTCTGTATTTCTGTTTATGTAAACCTGCTGAGTTTTAGTTTTGGCTATGCTGTTATGAAAATGCTGAATGTTTGTTGGGATTGTTTGCTTGTTGGGATCTGGACTACTTGGTGACTTGCTCGAGTGATGTGCTATGATCACAGCTTGTATGTGTTTTGTTTTTCACCACCTTGTTAGTATTTCTTCTTGCCTTAAAGTTACTTTGTCAAAAAAACTGTTAAATATGTTGTTTGTATCCAGACATGAAGTTTTTTTTATTGCCTTGAACATCATGATATTTGCTGTCAAAGTATGCTGTTATTATGGATCTATTTGTGCAGCCTTCATGAATATGTCTTGCTGTCAGTTTTTCACTTAGGTTTTGATAACCTCATATGTTTCAAATGTCACTTGGGTCTTATGGAAATCTCAACTGTTGGTGTACGCCTTGGTCATGTATAAGTTATGTGAGTTTGATGGTGTCAAGTCATGTGGTTAGGTTAAATTCATTTCTTGCTAAGGGCTTATTTTTATTTAAGGTTCAGTCATGAGAATGTGTTATGTGCAGGTGTGTGTTAATATGAAATGGACTATTTCTTTGTTGTGTATGTGATGTGGTTGTGATAGAAATTCTGACATGTAGCAATAGGTCATTTAAGGATTTTTATTGTTTTTCCTCATTCAAAATGCCTGCTGTTTTGCTTATTCCTTTTTGGTGTTTGTTGGATTTCATTACATTAGTATTGGTCTTGGTGGGAATGTGTCCATTTTGTAGCCTTTGTTTTTGTTCATGCTGCCAATTTCAGAGTTGCAGTGGGTGAGTATGTCATTAAATTTTGTCTTCATGATTGGCCTTGAAATCAGGTAATGCTGCTGTTTGTTTGTGGAGCACTGCATATATCATGTTTAAGAGTTGTGTGTGTAGCAAAGTGTAATGTTGTGTCTTAATGTGATGGACTGTTTTTTTTTTTTTCGTTGTGTGTGAGTTGTGTTCATGTTGGATATGCTGATCTATGACAGCAAGCATTAATAATTGGTTACTCTGTCTCATCATTTGGTTGTTTGTTGCTGTTATTTCTTTTGGTGTCATTACATATCAATTTCAGTCTTTATGACTACAAATTCCCTTGGTGTCCTGTCTGGATGTGGTGAACATTTGGTCTGTTTGTTTTGATGTATCTGCTGCATAACCTCAATGGTGTATTGAATGAGTATGCTGTAAACTTTGTTTTCATGTTGGTCTTAAATGGTATGCTGCTGCTGTTTGCTAATCTGCAATATCCATGATTGAAATCTACAGCATTTGCAGGATATTTGTTTTGAATATTGTGTTCGAGCTGGACCAGATTTTTGCTGATTGTTAGTTTGTTAGTTTAGCAGTTAATGTCAAGAATGTTTAAAGGTTGATTTGAGATGCTTTGGATAAGTATTAATGCTAATTGGTTTCCTTTCTCATGAGATGTTTGTTTTATCATTGGAGGCAATTTTGATTCATTGCTTGTTTTGGATTTCTTTTTTGGTCTGCTGTTTAGTCATGTCTGCATTCAAACACACCAAGCCACAAACTTGACACTTTTTGCTTAACTTGTTTTTTCATTAAAACAACACATCACACACCTCACATTGGTCCATTACAACATGCTTGAACTCTCATTTCATTCAAAATCACTCAATTATGAAAAATCACTTTCAAAATGCAAAATGTCACTTTTTGTACTTAACTTCCACTGGTGGAAGTTATGTGTTATTTTAGGCTTTTTTCAAAATGTCACTTTTTGTACTTAACTTCCACTGGTGGAGGTTAGTGTTATTTTAGGCTTTTTTCAAAAATGTCACTTTTTGCACTTAACTTCCACTGGTGGAGGTTAGTGTTATTTTAGGCTTTTTTCAAAAATGTCACTTTTTGTACTTAACTTCCACTGGTGGAAGTTATGTGTTATTTTAGGCTTTTTTCAAAAAATGTCCCTTTTTGTACTTAACTTCCACTGGTGGAAGTTATGTGTTAAATTTGCCTTTTTTTAAAATGGTCATATACACTTCCATACACCTAGTCACTTTTGACCACACTTTGTTTTTCATGTAACACACCTTGCACACATTTTGTATTAAATATATATGTGATGTTGGAACCCTTGGTTTACTTGAATTTTGGTCCTCCGTCGGGTTCGTTACTTTGCATCTATGAACATTTCTCAAGTCATCAATAATAAAATAATTTCTTTGTATTGAATTAAAAATAGAGGGTTGGGTGTAGACCCCTTCTTCTTCGAGTGTTGGGATGCCCACTGTAGTGAGGGTGATTTCGACACTCGTCTTTCAATACGAAGACGCTTCTAAACTTTTCTCTCCTAAAAAACCTCGGTCTCGTACCGAGTCCATTTTCAAACCATCTTTCAATAAATTAATTTCTCTTTGTATTGAATTAAAGAGAGGGGATTAAGTGTAGTCTTCTTCCTCTCCGAGTGTTGGGATGCCCACTGTAGTGAGGGTGATCTCGACACTCGTCTTTCAATACGAAGACGCGACTTCTTCCACCATATCTCACTTTCACAACTTCATTCCGTAATCTTTCATCACCTAAAACCTCGGTCTCGCGCCGAGTGCATTTTCAAATCTTTTTACAACAAAACTTGAATGGTTGCGGAGTGGTTAGGCGTAGGCCTTCTCCTCTCCCGAGTGTTGACGTTTACCGTAGGGTTCTCTGTCGCAAAACACTTACCGTTTAAAACCAAAAACAATTTAATAAGAGAACGAAGTTCTCTTTGCATTGAATTAAAGAGAGAGGATTGGGTGTAGACCTCTTCTTCTCCGAGCGTAGGGATGCCCACTGTAGTGAGGGTGGTTTCGACGCTCGTCTTTCAATACAAAGACGCCTTGTTCGCCACACCCTTTTATAACAAAAACTTTGAGATAAAGAATTGGGTACTACCTGTAGGGGTTACTATCCGAGGACCTGTCTCGCCCCCTAAAAAACAACCAAATCAATCAAACGTGACATCTTGCCTCGCATGGCGAAAACCTAATCATTTCAAAAAGGATATGTTACGTCCGTTCTACCGCAAACAGGTAACGCCTAAGTCTCCAACGAGCGAGCAGCAAAACACCTAACTGCTAGAATGCGCACGATAGCGTCATCCATAAAAACATCAACAAACCGTAGGCCGAACTACGACTGCTCTGATTTCTCATACCAGATGAGAATACGTAGGCACAAGGGCCACAATCCTTGCCGAGCACATTCCCCCCTTATCTGTAGTTTCCCGAACTACGTCGACTCTGATTTTCTCATATCTGTTGAGAATACGTAGGCCTAGGACCGCGAAGTCCTACCGAGTCCGTTCTCTCCCTTCTTCCCCCCGTTACTTCTTTTTCCCCGTTTCTAAACCCTTCTTTCTATCCCTTGGAACACTCTCTTTATAGCATAATATTTAAGCAAATATAATCACACATCGACAAACAAAAGGTTCCCATCGAGTACGATGGATGCGAGGGGTGCTAGTACCTTCCCTTCGCATAACCGGCTTCCGAACCCGTTCATGGTTACGAGACCATCTTATCCGTTCGTTTCTTAAGGTTTTCTCGATATTTTCCTTTCCCCCCATGGGATAAATAAAGTTCGGTGGCGACTCTTCTGTCCTTTCTTTTCGCCTCCTCGTCGTTGCGTGATGCATTTTTTCGAGTAGCGACACGTGGCAATCCACCGGTCAACCTCCCTCTAGGCCTTCCTCGAGAAAGCTCGAGCATACATTAGGTACGAGGAAACCAAAGCTGCCAATTCAGCCCGAGACTCTCATAACCGCGAAGCTTCCCGTGGAGCTCGGGAAGAAGAAGCACCAGCCCCCCAAAGCGGGGGAGATCGACGACAAGGGTCCCCGCAGGCCGGTTCACTGAGTACACGGCCTTCGCTGCTTCCTGCGAGTGCATCCTGGCTGAGTGTGCCAACTCAGAGTTCATGATAGGAGGTGCCGGTTTACCTAAACCGACACCCCCCAAAGCCAACATGTACAAGTCCAAGTACTGCCACTTCCACTGTGGCCATTAACATGTCACTGAGGATTGCATCCACCTCAAGGATGCAATTGAGATACTCATCAAGGAAGGGCACTTGAAGAGGTAAACCAGGAGAGGAGACGCCCCCCGACAGGAGGCCCATGAAGCCAAAAGGGTCAAGGACATTCCTCCGCCCGCCAACAACACAGGGCTACAGGTGGCCCTCAGCATAAGTTGGCCTGAAGACTTGTTCTCCCTAAGAGAACACGACTTCTCTACCAGACACCAGCTGCCCGAAGAACCAATACACCCTATTAGCCCGTGGGAATACTTCCCCACTGCGATGGTCATCTCAGGCGAGGCCCCAAACAAGCTCTCCATCGGGTCCGTGAAGAGGAAGTTCGACGAGCTGATGAGCAACAACTCCAGTAAGATGAGAACCCTCGACAAGTTCTACGATTGGTCTAACCCGATCACATATTACCTCGAGAAGCTACCCGAGGGAGCCCCCAAAACCGCCATTCCCCTGCTGATTCGGGTGCAGATGGAAAACTTCAACGTCCTTCGTATCCTGGTTGACGGGGGAAGCTCAGTGGATACATGTATACCCACCTGTTCTCGACGTTGCAGCTCGACGAGACCAATATAACCCCTTATGTCGGCTCCGACCTCCAAGGGTTCAATGGGACAACGACGAGACCATGGGGATATGTGGAACTCAAGGTCACCTTCGGGACAAATGAGATGGCCATAGAGATCAACATCCGCTTCCTGGTCGTCGAGTGTTCATCCCTGTACAACTACATCTTAGGCAGAACGACCCTGGCAGACCTCACCGTAGTGCCATCAATGGTCCACCTTAAGATGAAGTATTACACCAGGTGGGGAGGTGTCGTCACTCTCAACGGCGACATAGAGGCGGCCCGATGATGTTTTGAGGCAGCGATGAAGGGCCTCAGCACGATCGGCCCCTCTCCCAAGGCGATCAAGAAGTTTCCACCCATCCAAGAGCACAGGCCAAAGGACCACGTCGATGCCGTGGATCTCGGTTTCCGATTCCCCGGCGAACAGGACCATGAAGCTGAAGCTGAACACGCTCCTCCAACATCCAACAGGCAGCCCTTCCACCCAATGCACCCCATTCTAGATGGGGACTTCGAGCTTGTAGCCCTCAACGAGGATACGACCAGGAACGTGAAGATTGGAGCAGGGCTGCCCGACCTGGAGAAGAAACAGCTGAAGGCCTGTCTCTGTGAGAATGCTGACCTCTTCGTCTGGAGCACCGTCGAGATGCCCAGTATTGACCCCGAGGTCGCCTTCCATCAGCTCTCCATCGACCTATCAGCGAAATCTGTAGTACAACATAGGCGTAGGCAGTCCCCCGAAAAATCGGCGGCTTCTGAAAAAGCTGTAAAAGACCTCCTATAGGCAAATTTTATTTTGGAAGCCCAGTATTCAACCTTGTTGTCCAACATTGTATTAGTCAAAAAGAATAATGGAAAATGGAGGATGTGTGTTGACTATACGAATCTCAACCGGGCATGTCCCAAGGACACCTACCCCCTCTCCAATATCGACAAGCTCGTCGACAACTCGGCGGCCTTTAAGTTACTGTCCTTCATGATCGAGTCGAGAAACCAGATCCCCATGGCTGAGACCGATAAATAGAGCACATCCTTCATGATCGAGTCGAGAAACTATTACTACAATGTAATGCCCTTCAGTTTAAAGAACGTCGGCCCCACCTATCAACGGATGATGAACAAGGTCTTCCAAGGAGAGATTAACAACATGCTCGAAGTGTACATGGACGACATGATCGTCAAATCAGGCACCGAGGTCGACTACACAGCCCACCTCAAGAAGGTCTTCGAAACAGCGAGGAGGTGCAGGATGCGATTTAACCCAGAGAAATGAACCTTCAGTGTACGGGGAGGGAGGGGGGAAGTTCCTCGGGTTTTACCTGACCGAACGAGGGATCGAGGCAAACCCATACAAATGTCGGGCTTTCTCCGAGTTTGCAACACCGAGCACGAAGAAGTCGATCCAGACGCTCAACGAGATGCTCGCCTCGTTGTCCCGGTTCATCGCCAAATTCGTGTAACATGCTCTCCCATTTTTTAGACTACTAAGGAAGGAGGCCACATTCTAATGGATGGATGAATGCGAGCAGACCCTCCTCCATCTCAAGTGTGTCCTCTCGAAACCACCAGTCTTGACGAGACCGGACATCGGGGAAACCCTATACATGTACCTGGCCTTTTCCATCGAGGTTGTCAACGTCGTACTGATCTAAGAAACTCTTGACGGACAGAAGCCAATCTACTTCACGAGCAAGGCCCTCCATGGCCCCGAGGTGAGGTACCAGCAAATCGAGAAAGTCGCTTTGGCCCTCATCAACGCGGCCAGAAGACTGCAACACAACTTCCTAGCCCACACCGTCGTGGTTAGAACCGAGAAGCCTATCAAACATTTGCTCGGTAGGCCCGACATGTCAGGACACATGTTGAAGTGGTCGCTGGAACTCTCTGAATTTCACATCCTCTACGAAGGCAGAAAAGCACTCAAGACATAAATACTGGCCGACTTTGTCGTCGAGATGACACCCACCGCGGAACCAACCCCCGGGGCCCACAAGTGGACCATCTTCGTCGATGGCACTTCGAGCTCGTCGGGGAGCAGCGCGGGCATCATCCTGGAGAACAAGTAAGGCACAGTCGTGGAAGTTTCCCTTGCCTTGGCCTTTCCGACAACAAACAATAAGGCTGAGTACGAGGCGTTCTTGGCCAGACTCTGCCTAGCGGAAGACCTCGGAGCCAAGGAGATAAAAATCTTCACGGACTCCCAGTTGGTCTCCTCCCAGGTCCGGGGTGAGTACCAAGCCAAGAACGACAATTTGGTCGAATATTTAGCCCTTATAAGGGAGCGGATGAAGAGTTTCGACTCTGCCGAAGTGTAACACGTCTCCCACGAGCATAATACCCGAGTTGATGTCCTCTTGAAACTAGCAAGCACAAAGAAGAAAGGCGGGAACAAATCCGTCGTCCAGGAGGTCCTCACTCGGCCAAGCACAAAGAAGGCGAAAGCGACGCTTGATGTCAATGCCATTGGGTGTCACACCCTCATTTTCACCTTTAGCCTTTCATACCCTGCGTTCGTCATATCATACATTGCTCTATTGCATATCGAGCATGTGGGTTCACAAGGTAAGGATTGGATCGGTTCGTTGTTTTCCATTCCAAATAAGATAAATTGCCTATCATGGGCTACATGGAAGAAAAGGTTCATCATCTAAGGTTTGGTTCAAGTTGGAAAGTCTACTCATGTAGATTCCTTCAAGGAGAAGTTACTTGAAAAATATTAGGATATTCAAGATCGATATTCCTAATGAACATGAAGTGAAAGGCCTAATTCAAGATTTCTTCATCCAACTTTATTTCAAATTCTATGTTCAAGTGGAATTCAAAAGACCACAAGTTCATAATTCAAGACTTCATCCCTTTCATATTCAATGGCATAAGGGAGATACATCATTCCAAATTTAAGATTCATGAATTCAAGATTAGATTCAAGAATATTACAAAAAAAGGGGGGGGGGATTTCATGACATTGCAAGAATGTCACATTTGTTACAAAGTTTCTAACTCTAAGTAATGCTTAGAAAATTAAGTTATTTCTAATATTAATTGAAGTTCTAATCAACTTCATGCTATGGTACCCTTCATGCCCCATCAAGTCCACATGTTCCTCATTATACCTACAAACATCCAAGGAAAATAATTAAGATTCAACTTACCATTGGAATATTTCAAGATCAAGACTATGCATGCTTAGTCATGGGCAATTTTAATGTGATCTAAAACAGTCCCATGCAAGAAGTGAAAAACTGCCTCATAACCAAACAATTCATGTCACAAGATGAAAGGAATGAACCCATAATGATGCATATAAATATCAGAATTTTGAAATGCTGTCAAAGGTAGAAATTTGGACCATAAGGGCAGTCCAAGCACAAGCAAACAAATGGGTTCAGATTTGGAAACAAGACAAATGCAGCAGAAAAAAGACAGGCTAGGCAAGTGTAGCAGCAAAAATACAGCAAAGTAGAATTCATGGAAATGGAAAGAATTAGGCTTGGTATCAAGAAAGTGATGAGAAGCATATCCCAATGAAAAGATTCGGCAGCAAACAAACCCTATTGTTTGACTATAAGGGAGATGAAAGATTGAGAACATGGATAAAAAAAGAAAAAGAGAGATATTTGGAGAGTAAGAGAAGAGGAGAAAAAAAGGGAGAAACATTGAGAACATTCATAAAGGAAAAATAGATTGAGAAAGAAAAAAAACTATTGAGAGAACAAGAGAGTGATAGAAAACCAGAAAAAGGAAGTGAATCATATAGCACATCCAACAAAATCCATTGGTGATTAGAAGGAGAATAGTAGCTCTTGGGTATCTTTTCTTTCAAACTCTTCTCTCTTTACATATTTTGCATTGTTTCTATTTTCTCTTTTAAGTGATATTTGTGTTGTACATATTATGGTAAGGTCTCAAGAGTGACCAAGAACTATTGAAAAAAAGGAAGAAAAAAAAAAGAAAGAACATAGTTTAATTTTTTCACTCGGCAGGGCTGGCACGGACGACTGTGTCAGCCTACTGTTTTAACCTCCGTCTTGCGCATCTCCCAGGGGTGCTGACATGGGCAGCCGTGTCAGCTCCCTGTTATACCTCCAAAATCAATGTTGTTGACACTTCCTGACACGGACCGTGTCAGCTGACACGGGCGGTCGTGTCAGGCCCCTGTTTTTTCACTTTTTTTTTTGCTATTTCCCTCGTTTTTCGACATATTCCATTCACACATGAAATGGGTTGTCTGATTTCATGTTTTTTTTCTTCATGTTTTTGTTTTATTCATATTTTCAAGCCGATTAACCCGATGTGGTTGTACGACCTTTGTATGTGGATATTATTACGGTCATTTTTTACTTTTGGTTCCAAAAACCATTTCCAAAAATAAACCCTCGATTTTATCGAGCCATTTTCACCCTTGAACGTCGATCGCCTTGTACATCGCTGTCGACCTTGTTCGCACCACTTCAAACATTTTTATTAGCAATAAAACCCTTGATCCAACATCAAGTGGTACTTTTCTCATAAAAAATCCAAAAACAACAATGAAGATACGATTGGGGTTATACGCCATGAGCTTTAAAGTGGTGGAGAAGGAATGAGAATGCAATCCCTCATACACTCGTTCAGAATGTTTTGAATACAAGGCACTCGACTTGGTTATTCGAAACATTCATCTCTATCCAAAGCCTTTAGTATGATCCTAATCAAAAATAATTTCTTCTCAAAAACCTAAAAATAACATCAACTCATCAAACTTCTTTTCGCCTTAGGGCATCAATCCGAAAACCCTTTTTCAAGGTATAAAATCAACTAACATACAATCATTTCACAAGCCTCCGAACTACGGAGCTCTGATTCTTCACTTCTTTTAAGTGAAGATACGTAGGCACAAGGGCCACAAACCTTGGCGACCACTCTAATAAAAAAACCAACCCCCATTTCCTTTTAGCAAGCAAACTTTTAGATTAAAAACATTCATTCAAGCTAAATAACTCAGAAGGTTCCCATCGAATACGATGGATGTGAGGGGTGTTAATACCTTCCCCTCACATAACTGACTCCCGAACCCTAAAACTTGGTTGCGATGACCATGTTCTTTTCCTAAAGGTTTTATCGTTATTTCCATTTCCCTCCTTGGGATAAATAAAATCCGGTGGCGACTCTGTGTCATTTTTCACGTAGCGACAGCTGGTGACTCTGGTGTGGAATCTTCCTAAGCGAGTCAAGCCTAATCTAGGTTCTTTTGCATGTTTGAGTGTTTTCTCTTTGTTATTTGCTTGCTTATCCCTTTCCCTTATTTATTTAAATTGTATCTAATCTTATATGGATCTCATGGATATGGTATGGATTGAATAATTTGGTGGCAAACTTGAGGGAACGACTCTATGTTGCACCCCAAAATTTGCCTAACCTTTTTCTTTACCTAGCTTATGTTTCATTGCATTCATTGTAGCATTAGCATATGCATTACATTGTCATGTATGCAGAGATCAAGATATGTGCTTATCAATAAGGGGTTACCACAAGGTTCCAAGTTTATTCAAGAGTCTTTATTCAATTATTTAAGGGTTAATATCCTCAACAGAGAAGTCAAAGATCCCCAGAGAAGTGGCTAAAGCCAAGTGGGTATAGCCCCTAACTTGATGGTTATGGGAGATCATAAGATGATTTTGAATCCATGGATATGGGTGTAAAGCATTGAGAGAGCTCATGAGATGTCTTGAGAGTCATTATGGAGCTTGGGTAAGTCATTATGCAAGGTATAAGAAGTTACAACCAAGATTTGTGCCATTAGGGTTTCATCTAGTCAACCCTAAGTCAACAGGTGAATTGAAGGAGGTTGAGACCTAATTTCAAAGCCATGTGATCATGAAATGATGTTTTGAGACACCCAAGGGATAATTCCAAGATCAACTCATCAATAATCAAGAGTGGGAGAAGTTCCTAGGCTAGGGTTTCTAAGTTTGACAGTGTAAAATCCCCTAGTTTAGTGTCTAACTTCAAGTCTACATAACTCAAGATTCAAGTTTCATATCATCTTGACCCCAACATGAAACTTGCAGAGCATGTTATTAGATTTCTTTTGAGTACTATAAGTCCTTGATAGGGTTTATAGAACTCAAGTTATGAAGCAGACAAGTTACAGGTCATCAGATGAATGCAATTTTGGTACTTGAAAGTCAACCAACTTCCATGCCATTTTTGACCTAGAAGAAGGTCTCACCTATCCTTGACCCAAACATGAATGTTGTTCCTTATCTTCTTATCTTTCCAAATAGTACTAGAAGTCCTTGATTGGATTTATAGAAATCAAGATATGAAGCTTGCAAGGCAAGGGTATTTTGGGAAACTTGGATTATAGGTCATTTTGGATTATAGGTCCATTTAACCACTTTGCACACCTCAAATGCAAATTTGTCCAACTTGAAAGTTGCTCAAAATGGGATTATTTAATCAATAAAACACCAAGGATTCATTGATATGGATTGGGTTGAAGATTGGTTGAAGAAAATTTCATAAAAAGGAACTTTAAAGGCATTTAAAGTCAAAAATTCAAATTAATTCAAAGTGAACCATTTCAAGACAAGTTTGTGCATATTTTGTGCACAAAACACATTTCAAACACAATGGAATTCTTGGATTTGTGATTTGAGCCATAAAAACACTCCATTTCACATGTTTCTTAAGCTTGAAGAAACAAAATCAACATCCACCATTGATAAAAAATAAGGAGGCAATCCTATCCCTTCATGTTCCTAAACTACCAGCAAGTGAATTGACTCATTTAGCAAGCTTCTTGGCTCTGTTTTCGTGTAAACCAAAGATCTTCAAAGTGGAGAAGTTGGATTTTCCATTGGGCCAAAATAGCCACTTTTGGGCCCCCAAATAATTCCAAATCAATTCTATATAAACACTAGATCATTTCCATAAGAAGATTGATGAAGATTGATGCAAATTTAGTTAGAAACGGTTAGGAAAAGTGGAGCAAGGGTGAAATATGAATTTCAAGAATCAAGAACTCTCAAGGCAAATTGATCATTCAAGAAGCTTCCTGAAGGATCCTTGAAGCTTTCTGCATTAATTGGAGCAAGAATCATCAACAAATCACAGCTCTGTTCAAGCTTTTAGACAGGTTCTTTCATCTCAAAATTACTCATGATTTATGGCGAATTAGAACTTGAAATGCATGTGGTTAGGTTCCCTAAGACTCCTAGATGAATTTAGGATATTCTTTTGATTCATGTGTTCAAAAACAAGAAAGAGTGAAATAGGTGTCCAAGATTCATCATCTTCATCTTCAACATCTCACAACATTTCAATTACACACAATCATTTTTGAAATGCATGTGTGAGAGATTCAAGGTGATAAGGTTCGAGGCTTAGATTGGAGAATCAAGCTCGGGTTGAAGATTGCGACAGGTTCTTTCTTGAATAAAACCATTGGGGTTTTTCCCTCCAAGATTGGTTCGAATTTTGGGGGTTTTTGGACGAGATTCTTCATCAACGATCAATCGAGCGAAGGTGATTGTGAAGAGGTGATCTTCACAAGTCTAGTAGCAGATTCAGTGACTTTGAAGGGAAGATCTCGGGTTCGATTTGATGCTGTTGAGATCAGCCGGAGCCAAAGGTTTGAACAACAACGTGTTCTTCAATAAGGTGGCTGGAGTCGGAGGTCCATCAACACAAATCGAAGAACTTGATTCAGCTTGAATCAAGGGGCAAGGAGTGAAGGCAACTTTCAACACATTGAGATTTTTGTTGTATATTTGCTGCTCAATCCTTGTATAAGTTGTTCATTTAAACAGGTGATATCTATACAATATATCTCAATTCTAGTTTTAGAATTGAGGGCAGACGTACCCCGAAGCGAGGACGACGGGGGAACTGCCTCACCAAATTACTTGTCTTCTTTATTTTCAGCATTTACGTTTCAGCTCAAATAAGTAATTTTTGTGTAAGCTCTATTGTCAAAATTGTGATATCAATTGAGTAAGAGGTTAAAACTTTGTTTTTAACTCTAAAGTACAGCAATACATTGTACTAGGCTGGTTGAAATCCCTTACTCAACATAAACATCACTTGGAGTGTTTTTGCACACCAAGTGTTTGACATATTGCTTGAACCAAAATTATCTTACTTGTGTATCTAGTTTTGGTTTGATTTTGAATCATTGGAACTAGGAATCCTTACAAGTGAAGTAAATAATTGATAAGCGTAGTTTGTGTTGTGATTCTATTTTTCCGAATTGTCATTAATCCATAGGCTTACGTATATCCGGTTTTCCAATAACCGTTCGTTTTAGACTATATTTTTCCTCGGCCGCTTCCGCACTTAAAACATTTTTAAAACCAATTTTAAATTGGTAGCGCCGACTCAAATTTTAATTGGGGATCTATTCAACCCCCCCTTCTAAATCCGTGCCATAGTCTAACACAACTGCGATGCTCAAGGCTATTAAACAGTCACATGTACTTAGCATCAATATATACACGAGACTTATCCGCTAAGATAGTACATCTTACAAGGTGTATCATGTATACCCCAGTGGTTGCCTCATACATACCCTAACATACTAGCTCTTTATACCTATCCTGAAACCAAGATAGGTGAAAGTGAGCACCCCTCATAAACCTAAACTTGAAATTATGTTCCTCAGGGGACAATATCGAATGTGATACTTCAGTAACAGGTTTGTCAAGTAATAAAAACATAATCAATTGATAATCAAGTTCGGTGCAACAACACCTACATCTAAAATGTTGAGTCCACAACCTAAGAAAGGAGATTCAATATTAGTACCTTAGTACAATTAGACTTACAAGCAATAACAAACTCTATGTTGTTTAATGCATCTTTCTAACACTATCCAATGACTTTCTATTTAAAGCCTCCCCCTAAATATGAGAACCTACCCACTTTCTTCTCTACCATACAATTCGTGATAGGGTATTACAACTCAATAATCAATGTTAAATACTACCATTCAACTCTATAAAAACCTTTTATGCCAAGTTATTGAAACATAGAGGTCTGCATACACTAATAACAAGAACTCAAAAATAACCTTACCATTCTAAATTTTCAATGTATTGCTTGGCTTCCAATGTAGGTTTTGAGCTCCTTATATAGCATAATAACTATGGGCTTTTCTTCATGGATTTGAGATTGAATTTCGTCCAGAATTAATGCAGAATTAGTTGGATATCATTTTTCCTTAAATATCTCAATAAAATATGACTTGTTTCAACTTAAATTCACATTTAAATCTGAATTAATCTTCGCCCGTGTGTCAAACAAATTACCTAATCATATTGACAATCCAATTATCAATAAAATAGAAGTGAATCTTCTCAAAATGTTCATCAAAATGCAACAGTCTGGTGCCTGTTGAGCAAGACCCAAATGTCGTGCCAACATGTTGGAGCATCGCGCCCAACATGTGTCCTTTTTACAACTTAAGCAAGCTAGATCAATCTTGAAAACTTTGACATTTCTCCATGTTGTTATTTTGATAAATGCAGATAATCCAAAGAGCCAATCCAATAGGAACTACAAAACTCATCTATCACCTGCTGCTCAGTAACCCCCAAGTATTGTACAGGTGCTAAACGTGAAGTCTCCTGACTAATGATAGGAGCGGTAAAGAACCTACCTCTGGCAGAATATGAAAAAGTGAGGAGACATCATCCAATGTAATCGTCATTTCACCAAATGGAAGATGTCTCCTTATGCCATCGCTCAACAAAGGCTGTCAATAGCTAACCATCGAGCATGGTAAGCGGACAATCCATCATTGAAAGGAAACCGCATTCATCGACTATCACCTTCAAATGCGATGGCATCTAGACATCAAAGAACTTATCCAGTTTCAACCCATGGGTGGGCACCTTAAGCGAAATATGGTTCTATAACAAACAAAGTAAAAAACATTAGTTAATTTCAAAGTATTATTAATAAATAAAATCACATCATCAGCATATAATATACATACCTCTCTCTCTGTCATAATCTGAATGCCACATGATTCACATATCTTGTGAAAATAGAAGCAGTGACATCTGTGTGTATAAACGGTCTGTCGAAGCAGAAGCAATGACATTTGTCTCATGAGAAGTAGTCACATATGTCTCAATAGGAGGAGTAACCTTCATATCATCACTAGTTGGCACCTTAATAGCCATATGTGGAGTAGGCTCCTCAATAACTATCTTTGGAGTAACCTCTATAGTAGTTATTGCCTTTGTCTCAGAAGGATATGACACCTCTACCATCTCAGGAGTACGAGACATCTTTGTCTCCAGTGCTTGAACATCACCGGGCTCATCCTCATAATCTCACATCCATCTAGAAGCAAATCTAGATATTCTACATCAGATATTACATGGTGCACGAAGCTGAGCCTAACCGGCCAGCAACCTTATGTGAGAACTGGTCGGTGTCACTCTCCCTGTCCGAAGATGTGATTCGATAATGTCGCCTCTCCTCTCTCGAGCCCTCGTAACAATAAATTTATTACGTTTTCTATCGACAATCATACCATCTATGCCTCTGGTCTTCATTGCAAAAAATAAAAAAAAAACAAAATTTTTTAAACTATCGGATTTTACAACAAAAAAATGAAATTTATGGAGTTACTGCATGTTCGCAATATCCGGTAAAAATATAAAGTTTTTTTTAAAAAAAAAATGCGGTTGAACGTATGAATTTTATCTAGATATTTTTAAAATGTGAAAAAAAAACATTGTGTTTTTACCAAATTTTTTTAAAAAAATTCGAAAACATTTATGCAATTTTTAAAAAATCCTAAAAATTGTGCATTATTTTCAAAAATTCAATGGAATGTATGAAATTTTTTTGAACCAAATATTTTCAGACATTCAGTAAAAATCCAAAAAAATATTAAAAATACAGTAAAACCACAAACTTATTTGTCATGAAATAAAATATCCAATAATGTCTGTAAAATGTGCAAAAAATTATAGAACTTTTCAAAAAAAAAAAATAGACTTTATTGATTTTAATATGTAAAAAAAATACATGTAAATTTTGTTGTAAGAAAAATAGATCAAATGGAGTTAAACTACCAACAATTAAGGAAGACTTGGAAAAAGTATTAAAAAAAAACTATAAAAAGAAGTCTCAAAATTAAAGAATTAGATAAGTTGATAATTTTGAATATAACGTTATAACAAATTTGTTTCATTTATTTGTGGTTTACCTAAAATAAGCATAAATATCAAAATAGTCAAAAGTAAAATTAAAATAATAAAACATATTTAAATAGATGTATTTTAAAATAAAAGTACATGATTTGTTAAGGATAGCATTTTCATATTAGAATATTTAAAATAGAACTCAATTTTTTAATAAATATGCATGAAATATTTAAAAACCAACATTTACAAACTTGAACAATAATGACATGCTATTAAATTGAAAATAACTACATGACATAATCCAAAAAACGATAAAAGAAATCATTTTTAAGTCCAGCAAGAACATTTAACGATCTAAACAAATATAAATGAAAATCATATTCTAAAGCTAATGATCGAGGCACATGCTTTACACTTGCTACTCATATTCTGTTATCATCTTCTTCTCTGAAACTCATCTTCACTGAGTAATGAGTCATGTTGCTGTCTCTTAACATGGTATCAATCGTCGTCAACGATCGTCTGCGTTTTCCGTTATCTCAAAGTTGTGACTCTCATCATTCATCTCTCAGCGTTTCGCATCGCTTCCCTATTCCCCCAAAGTGTTCGCCGGAAACCCTAAATCAAGAACCTTTGTATCAAGATAATCCTGAATCACACAACGTTCAAACCTCGCCGTGCTACAATGGCGTCTGAAAATCAAGAGTATGTGGTTAAAGATCAAGCACAGTCTCAAGATCTCTCAATGACGTTTGCTGCAATGAAATCGAACAGTTCTTTTGGACCGGAGCTCTCCATCGTATTGTAAGAGAATAACTATCTTCTATGGAATCAACAAGTGGAAGGAGTCATTCTTGCACAGAAGATGCACAAACTTGTCGTGAATCCTCGAATTCCTCAGAAGTTCATGACTGCGCAAGATCGTCTTTCAGGTACAATTTCTGATTAATATGAAGCCCGAATTGCTCAAAGATCAGGCAGTCTTCATATGGCTGTTATCTACCATTTCTGAATCGGTCCTACCTCGTGTTCTTGCGTGCAAACACGCCTTTGAAGTTTGGGAAAAAATTCACCAATTCTTCAATGCTTAAATGAAAGCTTATGTAATTACGTGTTGAACTCAAATCCACAAAGAAGGGAAATCGTTCAATCATAGAATTTGTCCTTCGCATCAAAGTCATTGCAAATTCCTTTTTAGCTGTTGGAGACTCCATCTCTGAGCAAGACCATATTGATTATATTCTTGAAGGATTTCCTAAAGAATTCAATCCTTTTGTTATGAAATGTATGGCTGCGCTGTTCCATCTACTCTATGCGTCGTTGAAGCACTTCTCTATGTGCAAGAGACACAATTAGATAAGTTTCGCCAAGAATTAGCCGCATCTACAGTTTCTGCTAACGTGGCACACACAAACCTTAAGGTCCATTATTTCTTCGGTAAGATACACTGCAAACTACTGCTACACTTTAAAAATTGTTGAGTTGATGATTAATGAATTGTGACACTTGTTTGGTTATGCATTGAATGTAATTAATCACATATTTAAACTACATGATTGAGCTATTTGTTGTCGGAATTTAAACTGCATAACTAAAAAGATTTACATCTCTTAAGCTTGTGGAGTTTATTGATGACATTTTTTTTGTAGGGAATATTTGAAAAGTTAATAGGCAATATAATTTATGCATGGTCAGTTCACTTAAAGGGAGCTGTCTATGTAACATCATTCATGCCACTTCAAATTGCTATTTCTGTTATCTTGGGAGTTATATTCCTTGGTGATACGCTTCATATCGGAAGGTATGGTCAATTTTTTATTCTTGGTTAAAACACGGGAAGCAAATATATTAGGCTCTCACCAAATAGGATTTGTTCATGGTTGGTTCGATTTAAGAAGAAAAATCAAATCAAATTGAAATGAACTATTACTCAATTGGTATAAGGTTTAGCATACTGGTTCTGATTTCTGAAATTCTTAACCGAACCAAAAATATATTTACAAAAAATCAAACTGATTCTTTATGAAACTGTTCTGAATTGTTATTATTAACTGATAATTAACACTTTTGAGACTCTGCTATCCAACAAAATGAATCTTGTTGGACATGTGCTTTATGAAATAATGTAGATTCTTGTAGAATGAAACCAAAGCATGGTGGTGGTAATGGAGAATGGACATAAATGGATTAGGTAAACTTAGAATGAATCAAGATATGAAAAATGAAGAGTTAGCTCATAGGAAAACGAAAGCACTTAGCATAACAAGTGCAAATGAAGAAGTCTCACATTTGTTAGAAACTTAAATGAAAGACAACATAAGTGAACAAATTCATATCTACTGTTTTTGGTTTTGTTTAAGGTGTTGTCTCAAATTTACTATTATGCGGAATTTTATCTTATTTAAGTCTTGTTTAGATAAACCGATTAATTCAGTGTTTATATCATAAACGTTTATCATATGAGTGCTTATGTATAAATTATTTGCAGTATAATTGGAGCCACAATAATCTCAATTGACCTTTATGCTGTTTTATGGGGCAAAGCAACAGAAGAGATAGAGGAAGATGTTGGTTTCCTAGGCTCACCATCTACCGAGAATGCACCTCTGTTGCAAAGTTATACAACTCAAACTTTTGAAAAGTACATCTATTTAAGGTACGTAAAGGCTTTCGCGATTTAAGTCGGCACAAGTTGTCGCGATAAATCTTTTTTGACTACCTAAATGTCATTGTTGTAAACAAATTTCTATGGAGATCAACCCCCGAGACTTGAGACCATATTTTAGATCATGATAAGCACATTTCTATGGAGAGCTTATCATTTGTTACAAGCCTTTAGGCTTTGTTTGGCTAAGCTATATTTACATATACTTGGCTATTATTCTGTTATGTGTTACTTATTTTCTTTTGTTTGGATAATTCTTTCTGGTTTGCTAATTCTTGAAATAGTCTAATATGTTTGCTTTTGGTTCAATAATGGATCTGTATGATATAATCAAAATCATATAATTCTCAATTTCATGAAACAACTAGATCCAATGCAGAATTTTAGAGGGTGAATTAGAACAGTACCAGAATTGAGATGGTATTGCGTTAATAGGGGCTACTCGATCTCTTTTTTTATTCTTTCTGAATGATTCTTGTTTGAGTTATAATGCTGAAAATTGATAGCACTATTACAATATTTTAATTATCTTTTAGTCTAAATCTTTTGTAGATACATAATATAATGTTCCACTTTCCAAACAAGTATTCATTCTTACTTGCTCACTGTGAACTTTTCTTGTTATTTCAGCTCTAGATCGCAACTCTCGTTCTGCCTCACTCTAGATCTTCAATTCAGGTTCTTAATGTGATTCCAAATATTGTACATTTCTTTTGTAAATGATTTATTCTCCGATTATGAGTGCTCCTCCTATTACCTAAAATTAACTAAATCTAAAGTATATGATGATTTAGTTTTGATTGATGTTTATGTAATTGATTGGAAATAAAATGCTTTTCTTAAACATTTGTATTACAACAATAATAAGCTCATGATGAGTTTATTTCGATTGTCATATGACTGACTACATGAACGGCTTAAAGCGATTCCTTTGAATAGTTTCTCATGATGAGTTCATTTTTCATGCTTATAATTGTTGTGGCTACATCCATCTAACCCAACATTTCTTTTTGAAACTACTAAATTTATCACACTTGGCTTCTATTATCTATATTGTGTCTGATCCTTTTTGATGTACTGCTGCAACCACATTATTTCAAATGCCAATTACATTTTATAGTAACTTGTATCTCAAACAATCCAATTTCCTTCGGCAGTTCCACAATTAGATGCCTCTCCATTGATCTTGTGTTAGGCCATGTACCTTGCACACTCCATATCTTCAATGTACTGAGTAAGCATCCTCCCTTGTTTTCCATATTTTGAATTAAAACTGCAATTTTAAGTTAGTAGAGTGTTTGAATCCATTTACTACATCATTGAATAGATTCAATGATATTTAGTTTTAAAAATTTTCAATCAATGAGGTGCTATTAAATCGATTCAAATTCAATTTCAATTAACTCCCAGCAAAAAAACAAATTACACAGACCAAGTCTGAGAGCTTTTTATTATTATTTTTTTATTAATGCCCAGTCCATTCTCACACAGCCCGAGCCAATGGTCTTACTAATTTCCAACTTCCCCTCTCTTTTCCTTCTAAACTCTAGGTATTTCACTCTCAACCTCATTCGCAGTTATTTCTTAAATACGTCGAACGATATTTTCCCTCACGAAAACCTTTTTTGGATTTTCTTTTCATCCCTTCTCATCTATTTCCAAGATCCATATCATCCAAACCACCCAAACTCTTCTTTTGCAACTTCGACGAGGCAAAAAATTTACTTCTCAAAAAAGCATTATTGCTACTTTCAGCTTCTTCTTACTTGCCAGAAGAATCTAACAAGTTAATCTTTTTCCTTGGTTTAGGACTATTAACCAAATGCCGATACTTAAGAGAAATGAAGAGTTAGCTCATAGGAAAATGAAAGCACTTAGCATAACAAGTGCAACTGAAGAAGTCTCACATTTGTTAGAAACTTAAATGAAAGACAACATAAGTGAACAAATTCATATCTACTGTTTTTGGTTTTGTTTAAGGTGTTGTCTCAAATTTACTTTTATGTGGGATTTTATCTTATTTAAGTCTTGTTTAGATAAACCGATTAATTCAGTGTTTATATCATAAACGATTATCATGAGTGCTTACGTATAAATTATTTGCAGTATAATTGGAGCCACAATAATCTCAACTGGCCTTTATGCTGTTTTATGTGGCAAAGCAACGGAAGAGATAGAGGAAGATGTTGGTTTTCTAGGCTCACCATCTACAGAGAATGCACCTCTGTTGCAAAGTTATACAACTCAAACTTTTGAAAAGAAAATATATGCAAATGTATAAAAACATGATTATTAAATTAGAGATTCAATTACAAACCAGAATTCTTATCGGTCCAAGAGGCATGAATCAAATTTTGTAATGAATCGCAAGATTCATGCACAATAATAAAATATGACATTTAAAGTAAAAATAAGTTTTGGTCCTATTTCGATATTTTATATTGGGTAAAACATTTTTTTTCTTCTTTTTATTTTTAGGTGTTCATATTGGTCCTCTAGTTGAAAAATATTTATACCGGTCTTTTAATTTAACTAACTTGTTTAAGTTGTTTTATGTTAGTTTTTTTCCTCAAAGATACCCAAATGTCGTTTATGTGTGGCATTTCTATTTAGACACAAGTGTAGTGTTGGAATTTCATTGCATTTGGAAGGGCCACATATGTTGGGAGTGGCATTTCTATTTTGTTGCTGGTGTGTTTGTTGTTGATGTAATTGTTGTTTTATTTGTTGTTGTTGTGCTTGTTATTGTAGTTATTGGTTGTTGTGCTTGTTGTCTATTTTTTTGCTTGTTGTTGATGTAATTGTTGTACTTGTTGTTGTTATTGGTTATTGTGCTTGTTGTTATTGTTATTGGTTGTTGTGATTGTTGTTGTTGTTATTGGTTGTTGTGCTTGTTGTCTATTTTTTTGCTTGTTGCTGTTGTGCTTGTTGTTGATGTAACTGTTGTTTTATTTCTTGTTGTGCTTGTTGTTGTTATTGGTTGTTGTGCTTGTTGTCTATTTTTGTGCTTGTTGTTGTTGTTGTGCTTGTTGTTGATATTATTGTTGTTTTATTTGTTGTTGTTGTTGTGCTTGTTGTTGATTATTTTTGTGCTTGTTGTTATTGTTGTTGCTTCTTGTTGTTGTTGTTGCTTAATGTTGTTGTTGTTGTTAAATCAGACGAAAAGTTATACTATTTTATAACTGGTAATTAATTAAAAAATTATATACTATTCTGATATGCCAATTGTAAATATGTTTTTCCTAAAATCCACCTCGGCTTTTATTTAAGAGACTTGCAACGGACCTCCGTTGCAGACTATTATGCATCAATTTTATTTCTTCGATTGTTCTCTTAAATAATTTGTGCTAACTTTTATGTATCTTTGTAATTTTTCATATATGGATCTTGTGTAGGAGTGGCTTGCAAGTGACCTCCGTCTCAAACTGGTAAGCACCATTGTTTTTACTTCAATTGATCAACTATTGTTATTACTTTGATTGTTCACATAAGTAATTCGTTTTAACTTTTAGGTAACCTTGTAATTTTTCATATATGGATCTTGTATTGGAGAGGCTTGCTAGGGACCTACGTTGCAGACTGGTATGCACAATTGTTAATACTTCGATAGATGCACTGTTGTTATTATCTCGTTTGTTCTAATAAATAATTCGTTTTAACCTTGATGTAATTTTGTAATTTTTCATATATGTATCTTGTATTGGAGAGGCTTGTCAGAGACCTACGTCGCAGACCTATATTGCACTATTGAAAAGGTGAGGCTTACTCTAATCTTTAAAATGATTTTTAATAGACAAATCTTATATATTTGTTGTTTTTGTTGTTGTTGTTGTGCTTGTTATTATTGCATTTTATTGTTGTTGTTGTTATTGGTTGTTGTGCTTGTTGTTGTTGTTATTGGTTGTTGTGCTTGTTGTCTATTTTTTTGCTTGTTGCTGTTGTGTTTGTTGTTGATGTAATTGTTGTTTTATTTGTTGTTGTTGTTGTTGTGCTTGTTGTTGTTATTGGTTGTTGTCTATTTTTTTGCTTGTTGCTGCTGTGCTTGTTGTTGATGTAATTGTTGTTTCATTTGTTCTTGTTGTGCTTGTTGTTGTTATTGGTTGTTGTGCTTGTTGTTGTTGTTATTGGTTGTTGAGCTTGTTGTTGTTGTGCTTGTTGTTGATGTTATTGTTGTTTTAGTTGTTGTGTTTGTTGTTGATTATTTTTGTGCTTGTTGTTGTTGTTGTTGTTGTTGCTTCTTGCTGTTGTTGTTGCTTAATGTTGTTGTTGTTGTTGTTAATTCAGACGAAAAGTTATACTATTTTTTTTAACAGGTAATTAATTAAAAAATTATATACTATTCTGATATGCCAATTGTAAATATGTTTTCCCTAAAATCCACCTCGGCTTTTATTGGAGAGAATTGCAAGGGACCTACGTCGCAGACTATTATGCATCAATTTTATTTTTTCGATTGTTCTCTTAAATAATTCGTTCTAACTTTTATTTATCTTTGTAATTTTTCATATATGGATCTTGTGTTGGAGTGGCTTGCAAGTTACCTCTGTCTCAGACGGGTAAGCACCATTGTTTTTACTTCAATTGATCAACTATTGTTATTACTTTGATTGTTAACATAAATAATTCGTTTTAACTTTTAGGTAACCTTGTAATTTTTCATATATGCATCTTGTATTGGAGAGCCTTACTAGGGATTTACGTCGCAGACTGGTATGCACAATTGTTAATACTTCGATAGATGCACCGTTGTTATTATTTCGTTTGTTCTATTAAATAATTCTTTTTATAACCTTGATGTAATATTGTAATTTTTCATATATGTATCTTGTATTGGAGAGGATTGTCAAAGACCTACGTCGCAAACCGATATTGCACTATTGAAAAGGTGAGGCTTACTCTAATCTTTAAAAAGATTTTTAATAGACTAATCTTATATATTTGTTGTTTTTGTTGTTGTTGTTGTGCTTGTTATTATTGCATTTTATTGTTGTTGTTGTTATTGGTTGTTGTGCTTGTTGTTGTTGTTATTGGTTGTTGTGCTTGTTGTCTATTTTTTTGCTTGTTGCTGTTGTGCTTGTTGTTGATGTAACTGTTGTTTTATTTCTTGTTGTGCTTGTTGTTGTTATTGGTTGTTGTGCTTGTTGTCTATTTTTGTGCTTGTTGTTGTTGTGCTTGTTGTTGATATTATTGTTGTTTTATTTGTTGTTGTTGTGCTTGTTGTTGATTATTTTTGTGCTTGTTATTGTTGTTGCTTCTTGTTGTTGTTGTTGCTTAATGTTGTTGTTGTTGTTAAATCAGACGAAAAGTTATACTACTTTTTAACAGGTAATTAATTAAAAAATTATATACTATTCTGATATGCCAATTGTAAATATGTTTTTCCTAAAATCCACCTTGACTTTTATTTAAGAGACTTGCAACGGACCTACGTCGCAGACTATTATGCATCAATTTAATTTCTTCGATTGTTCGCTTAAGTAATTCGTGCTAACTTTTATGTATCTTTGTAATTTTTCATATATGGATCTTGTGTAGGAGTGACTTGCAAGTGACCTCCGTCTCAAACTGGTAAGCACCATTGTTTTTACTTCAATTGATAAACTATTGTTATTACTTTGATTGTTCACATAAGTAATTCGTTTTAACTTTTAGGTAACCTTGTAATTTTTCATATATGGATCTTGTATTGGAGAGGCTTGCTAGGGACCTACGTTGCAGACTGGTATTCACAATTGTTAATACTTCGATAGATGCACTGTTGTTATTATCTCGTTTGTTCTAATAAATAATTCGTTTTAACCTTGATGTAATATTGTAATTTTTCATATATGTATCTTGTATTGGAGAGGCTTGTCAGAGACCTACGTCGCAGACCTATATTGCGCTATTGAAAAGGTGAGGCTTACTCTAATCTTTAAAATGATTTTTAATAGACAAATCTTATATATTTGTTGTTTTTGTTGTTGTTGTTGTGCTAGTTATTATTGCATTTTATTGTTATTGTTGTTATTGGTTGTTGTGCTTGTTGTTGTTGTTATTGGTTGTTGTGCTTGTTGTCTATTGTTTTGCTTGTTGCTGTTGTGCTTGTTGTTGTTATTGGTTGTTGAGCTTGTTGTTGTTGTGCTTGTTGTTGATGTTATTGTTGTTTTAGTTGTTGTTGTTGTGTTTGTTGTTGATTATTTTTGTGCTTGTTGCTGTTGTGTTTGTTGTTGATGTAATTGTTGTTTTATTTGTTGTTGTTGTTGTTGTTGTGCTTGTTGTTGTTATTGGTTGTTGTGCTTGTTGTCTATTTTTTTGCTTGTTGCTGTTGTGCTTGTTGTTGATGTAATTGTTGTTTCATTTGTTCTTGTTGTGCTTGTTGTTGTTATTGGTTGTTGTGCTTGTTGTTGTTGTTGTTGTTATTGGTTGTTGAGCTTGTTGTTGTTGTGCTTGTTGTTGATGTTATTGTTGTTTTAGTTGTTGTTGTGTTTGTTGTTTATTATTTTTGTGCTTGTTGTTGTTGTTGTTGCTTCTTGCTGTTGTTGTTGCTTAATGTTGTTGTTGTTGTTGTTAATTCAGACGAAAAGTTATACTATTTTTTTTAACAGGTAATTAATTAAAAAATTATATACTATTCTGATATGGCAATTGTAAATATGTTTTCCCTAAAATCCATCTCGGCTTTTATTGGAGAGAATTGCAAGGGACCTACGTCGCAGACTATTATGTATCAATTTTATTTTTTCGATTGTTCTCTTAAATAATTCGTTCTAACTTGTATGTATCTTTGTAATTTTTCATATATGGATCTTGTGTTGGAGTGGCTTGCAAGTTACCTCTGTCTCAGACGGGTAAGCACCATTGTTTTTACTTCAATTGATCAACAATTGTTATTACTTTGATTGTTCACATAAATAATTCTTTTTAACTTTTAGGTAACCTTGTAATTTTTCATATATGCATCTTGTATTGGAGAGCCTTACTAGGGATTTACGTCGCAGACTGGTATGCACAATTGTTAATACTTCGATAGATGCACCGTTGTTATTATTTCGTTTGTTCTATTAAATAATTCTTTTTATAACCTTGATGTAATATTGTAATTTTTCATATATGTATCTTGTATTGGAGAGGATTGTCAAAGACCTACGTCGCAAACCGATATTGCACTATTGAAAAGGTGAGGCTTACTCTAATCTTTAAAAAGATTTTTAATAGACTAATCTTATATATTTGTTGTTTTTGTTGTTGTTGTTGTGCTTGTTATTATTGCATTTTATTGTTGTTGTTGTTATTGGTTGTTGTGCTTGTTGTTGTTGTTATTGGTTGTTGTGCTTTTTGTCTATTTTTTGGCTTGTTGCTGTTGTGCTTGTTGTTGATGTAACTGTTGTTTTATTTCTTGTTGTGCTTGTTGTTGTTATTGGTTGTTGTGCTTGTTGTCTATTTTTGTGCTTGTTGTTGTTGTGCTTGTTGTTGATATTATTGTTGTTTTATTTGTTGTTGTTGTGCTTGTTGTTGATTATTTTTGTGCTTGTTATTGTTGTTGCTTTTTGTTGTTGTTGTTGCTTAATGTTGTTGTTGTTGTTAAATCAGACGAAAAGTTATACTACTTTTTAACAGGTAATTAATTAAAAAATTATATACTATTCTGATATGCCAATTGTAAATATGTTTTTCCTAAAATCCACCTTGACTTTTATTTAAGAGACTTGCAACGGACCTACGTCGCAGACTATTATGCATCAATTTAATTTCTTCGATTGTTCGCTTAAGTAATTCGTGCTAACTTTTATGTATCTTTGTAATTTTTCATATATGGATCTTGTGTAGGAGTGGCTTGCAAGTGACCTCCGTCTCAAACTGGTAAGCACCATTGTTTTTACTTCAATTGATAAACTATTGTTATTACTTTGATTGTTCACATAAGTAATTCGTTTTAACTTTTAGGTAACCTTGTAATTTTTCATATATGGATCTTGTATTGGAGAGGCTTGCTAGGGACCTACGTTGCAGACTGGTATTCACAATTGTTAATACTTCGATAGATGCACTGTTGTTATTATCTCGTTTGTTCTAATAAATAATTCGTTTTAACCTTGATGTAATATTGTAATTTTTCATATATGTATCTTGTATTGGAGAGGCTTGTCAGAGACCTACGTCGCAGACCTATATTGCGCTATTGAAAAGGTGAGGCTTACTCTAATCTTTAAAATGATTTTTAATAGACAAATCTTATATATTTGTTGTTTTTGTTGTTGTTGTGCTAGTTATTATTGCATTTTATTGTTATTGTTGTTATTGGTTGTTGTGCTTGTTGTTGTTGTTATTGGTTGTTGTGCTTGTTGTCTATTGTTTTGCTTGTTGCTGTTGTGCTTGTTGTTGTTATTGGTTGTTGAGCTTGTTGTTGTTGTGCTTGTTGTTGATGTTATTGTTGTTTTAGTTGTTGTTGTTGTGTTTGTTGTTGATTATTTTTGTGCTTGTTGCTGTTGTGTTTGTTGTTGATGTAATTGTTGTTTTATTTGTTGTTGTTGTTGTTGTGCTTGTTGTTGTTATTGGTTGTTGTGCTTGTTGTCTATTTTTTTGCTTGTTGCTGTTGTGCTTGTTGTTGATGTAATTGTTGTTCCATTTGTTCTTGTTGTGCTTGTTGTTGTTATTGGTTGTTGTGCTTGTTGTTGTTGTTGTTGTTATTGGTTGTTGAGCTTGTTGTTGTTGTGCTTGTTGTTGATGTTATTGTTGTTTTAGTTGTTGTTGTGTTTGTTGTTGATTATTTTTGTGCTTGTTGTTGTTGTTGTTGCTTCTTGCTGTTGTTGTTGCTTAATGTTGTTGTTGTTGTTGTTAATTCAGACGAAAAGTTATACTATTTTTTTTAACAGGTAATTAATTAAAAAATTATATACTATTCTGATATGGCAATTGTAAATATGTTTTCCCTAAAATCCACCTCGGCTTTTATTGGAGAGAATTGCAAGGGACCTACGTCGCAGACTATTATGTATCAATTTTATTTTTTCGATTGTTCTCTTAAATAATTCGTTCTAACTTGTATGTATCTTTGTAATTTTTCATATATGGATCTTGTGTTGGAGTGGCTTGCAAGTTACCTCTGTCTCAGACGGGTAAGCACCATTGTTTTTACTTCAATTGATCAACAATTGTTATTACTTTGATTGTTCACATAAATAATTCTTTTTAACTTTTAGGTAACCTTGTAATTTTTCATATATGCATCTTGTATTGGAGAGCCTTACTAGGGATTTACGTCGCAGACTGGTATGCACAATTGTTAATACTTCGATAGATGCACCGTTGTTATTATTTCGTTTGTTCTATTAAATAATTCTTTTTATAACCTTGATGTAATATTGTAATTTTTCATATATGTATCTTGTATTGGAGAGGATTGTCAAAGACCTACGTCGCAAACCGATATTGCACTATTGAAAAGGTGAGGCTTACTCTAATCTTTAAAAAGATTTTTAATAGACTAATCTTATATATTTGTTGTTTTTGTTGTTGTTGTTGTGCTTGTTATTATTGCATTTTATTGTTGTTGTTGTTATTGGTTGTTGTGCTTGTTGTTGTTGTTATTGGTTGTTGTGCTTTTTGTCTATTTTTTGGCTTGTTGCTGTTGTGCTTGTTGTTGATGTAACTGTTGTTTTATTTCTTGTTGTGCTTGTTGTTGTTATTGGTTGTTGTGCTTGTTGTCTATTTTTGTGCTTGTTGTTGTTGTGCTTGTTGTTGATATTATTGTTGTTTTATTTGTTGTTGTTGTGCTTGTTGTTGATTATTTTTGTGCTTGTTATTGTTGTTGCTTTTTGTTGTTGTTGTTGCTTAATGTTGTTGTTGTTGTTAAATCAGACGAAAAGTTATACTACTTTTTAACAGGTAATTAATTAAAAAATTATATACTATTCTGATATGCCAATTGTAAATATGTTTTTCCTAAAATCCACCTTGACTTTTATTTAAGAGACTTGCAACGGACCTACGTCGCAGACTATTATGCATCAATTTAATTTCTTCGATTGTTCGCTTAAGTAATTCGTGCTAACTTTTATGTATCTTTGTAATTTTTCATATATGGATCTTGTGTAGGAGTGGCTTGCAAGTGACCTCCGTCTCAAACTGGTAAGCACCATTGTTTTTACTTCAATTGATAAACTATTGTTATTACTTTGATTGTTCACATAAGTAATTCGTTTTAACTTTTAGGTAACCTTGTAATTTTTCATATATGGATCTTGTATTGGAGAGGCTTGCTAGGGACCTACGTTGCAGACTGGTATTCACAATTGTTAATACTTCGATAGATGCACTGTTGTTATTATCTCGTTTGTTCTAATAAATAATTCGTTTTAACCTTGATGTAATATTGTAATTTTTCATATATGTATCTTGTATTGGAGAGGCTTGTCAGAGACCTACGTCGCAGACCTATATTGCGCTATTGAAAAGGTGAGGCTTACTCTAATCTTTAAAATGATTTTTAATAGACAAATCTTATATATTTGTTGTTTTTGTTGTTGTTGTGCTAGTTATTATTGCATTTTATTGTTATTGTTGTTATTGGTTGTTGTGCTTGTTGTTGTTGTTATTGGTTGTTGTGCTTGTTGTCTATTGTTTTGCTTGTTGCTGTTGTGCTTGTTGTTGTTATTGGTTGTTGAGCTTGTTGTTGTTGTGCTTGTTGTTGATGTTATTGTTGTTTTAGTTGTTGTTGTTGTGTTTGTTGTTGATTATTTTTGTGCTTGTTGCTGTTGTGTTTGTTGTTGATGTAATTGTTGTTTTATTTGTTGTTGTTGTTGTTGTGCTTGTTGTTGTTATTGGTTGTTGTGCTTGTTGTCTATTTTTTTGCTTGTTGCTGTTGTGCTTGTTGTTGATGTAATTGTTGTTTCATTTGTTCTTGTTGTGCTTGTTGTTGTTATTGGTTGTTGTGCTTGTTGTTGTTGTTGTTGTTATTGGTTGTTGAGCTTGTTGTTGTTGTGCTTGTTGTTGATGTTATTGTTGTTTTAGTTGTTGTTGTGTTTGTTGTTGATTATTTTTGTGCTTGTTGTTGTTGTTGTTGCTTCTTGCTGTTGTTGTTGCTTAATGTTGTTGTTGTTGTTGTTAATTCAGACGAAAAGTTATACTATTTTTTTTAACAGGTAATTAATTAAAAAATTATATACTATTCTGATATGGCAATTGTAAATATGTTTTCCCTAAAATCCACCTCGGCTTTTATTGGAGAGAATTGCAAGGGACCTACGTCGCAGACTATTATGTATCAATTTTATTTTTTCGATTGTTCTCTTAAATAATTCGTTCTAACTTGTATGTATCTTTGTAATTTTTCATATATGGATCTTGTGTTGGAGTGGCTTGCAAGTTACCTCTGTCTCAGACGGGTAAGCACCATTGTTTTTACTTCAATTGATCAACAATTGTTATTACTTTGATTGTTCACATAAATAATTCTTTTTAACTTTTAGGTAACCTTGTAATTTTTCATATATGCATCTTGTATTGGAGAGCCTTACTAGGGATTTACGTCGCAGACTGGTATGCACAATTGTTAATACTTCGATAGATGCACCGTTGTTATTATTTCGTTTGTTCTATTAAATAATTCTTTTTATAACCTTGATGTAATATTGTAATTTTTCATATATGTATCTTGTATTGGAGAGGATTGTCAAAGACCTACGTCGCAAACCGATATTGCACTATTGAAAAGGTGAGGCTTACTCTAATCTTTAAAAAGATTTTTAATAGACTAATCTTATATATTTGTTGTTTTTGTTGTTGTTGTTGTGCTTGTTATTATTGCATTTTATTGTTGTTGTTGTTATTGGTTGTTGTGCTTGTTGTTGTTGTTATTGGTTGTTGTGCTTTTTGTCTATTTTTTGGCTTGTTGCTGTTGTGCTTGTTGTTGATGTAACTGTTGTTTTATTTCTTGTTGTGCTTGTTGTTGTTATTGGTTGTTGTGCTTGTTGTCTATTTTTGTGCTTGTTGTTGTTGTGCTTGTTGTTGATATTATTGTTGTTTTATTTGTTGTTGTTGTGCTTGTTGTTGATTATTTTTGTGCTTGTTATTGTTGTTGCTTTTTGTTGTTGTTGTTGCTTAATGTTGTTGTTGTTGTTAAATCAGACGAAAAGTTATACTACTTTTTAACAGGTAATTAATTAAAAAATTATATACTATTCTGATATGCCAATTGTAAATATGTTTTTCCTAAAATCCACCTTGACTTTTATTTAAGAGACTTGCAACGGACCTACGTCGCAGACTATTATGCATCAATTTAATTTCTTCGATTGTTCGCTTAAGTAATTCGTGCTAACTTTTATGTATCTTTGTAATTTTTCATATATGGATCTTGTGTAGGAGTGGCTTGCAAGTGACCTCCGTCTCAAACTGGTAAGCACCATTGTTTTTACTTCAATTGATAAACTATTGTTATTACTTTGATTGTTCACATAAGTAATTCGTTTTAACTTTTAGGTAACCTTGTAATTTTTCATATATGGATCTTGTATTGGAGAGGCTTGCTAGGGACCTACGTTGCAGACTGGTATTCACAATTGTTAATACTTCGATAGATGCACTGTTGTTATTATCTCGTTTGTTCTAATAAATAATTCGTTTTAACCTTGATGTAATATTGTAATTTTTCATATATGTATCTTGTATTGGAGAGGCTTGTCAGAGACCTACGTCGCAGACTTATATTGCGCTATTGAAAAGGTGAGGCTTACTCTAATCTTTAAAATGATTTTTAATAGACAAATCTTATATATTTGTTGTTTTTGTTGTTGTTGTTGTGCTAGTTATTATTGCATTTTATTGTTATTGTTGTTATTGGTTGTTGTGCTTGTTGTTGTTGTTATTGGTTGTTGTGCTTGTTGTCTATTGTTTTGCTTGTTGCTGTTGTGCTTGTTGTTGTTATTGGTTGTTGAGCTTGTTGTTGTTTTGCTTGTTGTTGATGTTATTGTTGTTTTAGTTGTTGTTGTTGTGTTTGTTGTTGATTATTTTTGTGCTTGTTGCTGTTGTGTTTGTTGTTGATGTAATTGTTGTTTTATTTGTTGTTGTTGTTGTTGTTGTGCTTGTTGTTGTTATTGGTTGTTGTGCTTGTTGTCTATTTTTTTGCTTGTTGCTGTTGTGCTTGTTGTTGATGTAATTGTTGTTTCATTTGTTCTTGTTGTGCTTGTTGTTGTTATTGGTTGTTGTGCTTGTTGTTGTTGTTGTTGTTATTGGTTGTTGAGCTTGTTGTTGTTGTGCTTGTTGTTGATGTTATTGTTGTTTTAGTTGTTGTTGTGTTTGTTGTTGATTATTTTTGTGCTTGTTGTTGTTGTTGTTGCTTCTTGCTGTTGTTGTTGCTTAATGTTGTTGTTGTTGTTGTTAATTCAGACGAAAAGTTATACTATTTTTTTTAACAGGTAATTAATTAAAAAATTATATACTATTCTGATATGGCAATTGTAAATATGTTTTCCCTAAAATCCACCTCGGCTTTTATTGGAGAGAATTGCAAGGGACCTACGTCGCAGACTATTATGTATCAATTTTATTTTTTCGATTGTTCTCTTAAATAATTCGTTCTAACTTGTATGTATCTTTGTAATTTTTCATATATGGATCTTGTGTTGGAGTGGCTTGCAAGTTACCTCTGTCTCAGACGGGTAAGCACCATTGTTTTTACTTCAATTGATCAACAATTGTTATTACTTTGATTGTTCACATAAATAATTCTTTTTAACTTTTAGGTAACCTTGTAATTTTTCATATATGCATCTTGTATTGGAGAGCCTTACTAGGGATTTACGTCGCAGACTGGTATGCACAATTGTTAATACTTCGATAGATGCACCGTTGTTATTATTTCGTTTGTTCTATTAAATAATTCTTTTTATAACCTTGATGTAATATTGTAATTTTTCATATATGTATCTTGTATTGGAGAGGATTGTCAAAGACCTACGTCGCAAACCGATATTGCACTATTGAAAAGGTGAGGCTTACTCTAATCTTTAAAAAGATTTTTAATAGACTAATCTTATATATTTGTTGTTTTTGTTGTTGTTGTTGTGCTTGTTATTATTGCATTTTATTGTTGTTGTTGTTATTGGTTGTTGTGCTTGTTGTTGTTGTTATTGGTTGTTGTGCTTTTTGTCTATTTTTTGGCTTGTTGCTGTTGTGCTTGTTGTTGATGTAACTGTTGTTTTATTTCTTGTTGTGCTTGTTGTTGTTATTGGTTGTTGTGCTTGTTGTCTATTTTTGTGCTTGTTGTTGTTGTGCTTGTTGTTGATATTATTGTTGTTTTATTTGTTGTTGTTGTGCTTGTTGTTGATTATTTTTGTGCTTGTTATTGTTGTTGCTTTTTGTTGTTGTTGTTGCTTAATGTTGTTGTTGTTGTTAAATCAGACGAAAAGTTATACTACTTTTTAACAGGTAATTAATTAAAAAATTATATACTATTCTGATATGCCAATTGTAAATATGTTTTTCCTAAAATCCACCTTGACTTTTATTTAAGAGACTTGCAACGGACCTACGTCGCAGACTATTATGCATCAATTTTATTTCTTCGATTGTTCGCTTAAGTAATTCGTGCTAACTTTTATGTATCTTTGTAATTTTTCATATATGGATCTTGTGTAGGAGTGGCTTGCAAGTGACCTCCGTCTCAAACTGGTAAGCACCATTGTTTTTACTTCAATTGATAAACTATTGTTATTACTTTGATTGTTCACATAAGTAATTCGTTTTAACTTTTAGGTAACCTTGTAATTTTTCATATATGGATCTTGTATTGGAGAGGCTTGCTAGGGACCTACGTTGCAGACTGGTATGCACAATTGTTAATACTTCGATAGATGCACTGTTGTTATTATCTCGTTTGTTCTAATAAATAATTCGTTTTAACCTTGATGTAATATTGTAATTTTTCATATATGTATCTTGTATTGGAGAGGCTTGTCAGAGACCTACGTCGCAGACCTATATTGCGCTATTGAAAAGGTGAGGCTTACTCTAATCTTTAAAATGATTTTTAATAGACAAATCTTATATATTTGTTGTTTTTGTTGTTGTTGTTGTTGTGCTAGTTATTATTGCATTTTATTGTTGTTGTTGTTATTGGTTGTTGTGCTTGTTGTTGTTGTTATTGGTTGTTGTGCTTGTTGTCTATTGTTTTGCTTGTTGCTGTTGTGCTTGTTGTTGTTATTGGTTGTTGAGCTTGTTGTTGTTGTGCTTGTTGTTGATGTTATTGTTGTTTTAGTTGTTGTTGTTGTTGTGTTTGTTGTTGATTATTTTTGTGCTTTTTGCTGTTGTGTTTGTTGTTGATGTAATTGTTGTTTTATTTGTTGTTGTTGTTGTTGTGCTTGTTGTTGTTATTGGTTGTTGTGCTTGTTGTCTATTTTTTTGCTTGTTGCTGTTGTGCTTGTTGTTGATGTAATTGTTGTTTCATTTGTTCTTGTTGTGCTTGTTGTTGTTATTGGTTGTTGTGCTTGTTGTTGTTGTTGTTGTTATTGGTTATTGAGCTTGTTGTTGTTGTGCTTGTTGTTGATGTTATTGTTGTTTTAGTTGTTGTTGTGTTTGTTGTTGATTATTTTTGTGCTTGTTGTTGTTGTTGTTGCTTCTTGCTGTTGTTGTTGCTTAATGTTGTTGTTGTTGTTGTTAATTCAGACGAAAAGTTATACTATTTTTTTTAACAGGTAATTAATTAAAAAGTTATATACTATTCTGATATGCCAATTGTAAATATGTTTTCCCTAAAATCCACCTCGGCTTTTATTGGAGAGAATTGCAAGGGACCTACGTCGCAGACTATTATGTATCAATTTTATTTTTTCGATTGTTCTCTTAAATAATTCGTTCTAACTTGTATGTATCTTTGTAATTTTTCATATATGGATCTTGTGTTGGAGTGGCTTGCAAGTTACCTCTGTCTCAGACGGGTAAGCACCATTGTTTTTACTTCAATTGATCAACTATTGTTATTACTTTGATTGTTCACATAAATAATTCGTTTTAACTTTTAGGTAACCTTGTAATTTTTCATATATGCATCTTGTATTGGAGAGCCTTACTAGGGATTTACGTCGCAGACTGGTATGCACAATTGTTAATACTTCGATAGATGCACCGTTGTTATTATTTCGTTTGTTCTATTAAATAATTCTTTTTATAACCTTGATGTAATATTGTAATTTTTCATATATGTATCTTGTATTGGAGAGGATTGTCAAAGACCTACGTCGCAAACCGATATTGCACTATTGAAAAGGTGAGGCTTACTCTAATCTTTAAAAAGATTTTTAATAGACTAATCTTATATATTTGTTGTTTTTGTTGTTGTTGTTGTGCTTGTTATTATTGCATTTTATTGTTGTTGTTGTTATTGGTTGTTGTGCTTGTTGTTGTTGTTATTGGTTGTTGTGCTTGTTGTCTATTTTTTTGCTTGTTGCTGTTGTGCTTGTTGTTGATGTAACTGTTGTTTTATTTCTTGTTGTGCTTGTTGTTGTTATTGGTTGTTGTGCTTGTTGTCTATTTTTGTGCTTGTTGTTGTTGTGCTTGTTGTTGTTGTGCTTGTTGTTGATTATTTTTGTGCTTGTTATTGTTGTTGCTTTTTGTTGTTGTTGTTGCTTAATGTTGTTGTTGTTGTTAAATCAGACGAAAAGTTATACTACTTTTTAACAGGTAATTAATTAAAAAATTATATACTATTCTGATATGCCAATTGTAAATATGTTTTTCCTAAAATCCACCTTGACTTTTATTTTATTTAAGAGACTTGCAACGGACCTACGTCGCAGACTATTATGCATCAATTTTATTTCTTCGATTGTTCGCTTAAGTAATTCGTGCTAACTTTTATGTATCTTTGTAATTTTTCATATATGGATCTTGTGTAGGAGTGGCTTGCAAGTGACCTCCGTCTCAAACTGGTAAGCACCATTGTTTTTACTTCAATTGATAAACTATTGTTATTACTTTGATTGTTCACATAAGTAATTCGTTTTAACTTTTAGGTAACCTTGTAATTTTTCATATATGGATCTTGTATTGGAGAGGCTTGCTAGGGACCTACGTTGCAGACTGATATGCACAATTGTTAATACTTCGATAGATGCACTGTTGTTATTATCTCGTTTGTTCTAATAAATAATTCGTTTTAACCTTGATGTAATATTGTAATTTTTCATATATGTATCTTGTATTGGAGAGGCTTGTCAGAGACCTACGTCGCAGACCTATATTGCGCTATTGAAAAGATGAGGCTTACTCTAATCTTTAAAATGATTTTTAATAGACAAATCTTATATATTTGTTGTTTTTGTTGTTGTTGTTGTTGTGCTAGTTATTATTGCATTTTATTGTTGTTGTTGTTATTGGTTGTTGTGCTTGTTGTTGTTGTTATTGGTTGTTGTGCTTGTTGTCTATTGTTTTGCTTGTTGCTGTTGTGCTTGTTGTTGTTATTGGTTGTTGAGCTTGTTGTTGTTGTGCTTGTTGTTGATGTTATTGTTGTTTTAGTTGTTGTTGTTGTTGTGTTTGTTGTTGATTATTTTTGTGCTTTTTGCTGTTGTGTTTGTTGTTGATGTAATTGTTGTTTTATTTGTTGTTGTTGTTGTTGTGCTTGTTGTTGTTATTGGTTGTTGTGCTTGTTGTCTATTTTTTTGCTTGTTGCTGTTGTGCTTGTTGTTGATGTAATTGTTGTTTCATTTGTTCTTGTTGTGCTTGTTGTTGTTATTGGTTGTTGTGCTTGTTGTTGTTGTTGTTGTTATTGGATGTTGAGCTTGTTGTTGTTGTGCTTGTTGTTGATGTTATTGTTGTTTTAGTTGTTGTTGTGTTTGTTGTTGATTATTTTTGTGCTTGTTGTTGTTGTTGTTGCTTCTTGCTGTTGTTGTTGCTTAATGTTGTTGTTGTTGTTGTTAATTCAGACGAAAAGTTATACTATTTTTTTTAACAAGTAATTAATTAAAAAGTTATATTCTATTCTGATATGTCAATTGTAAATATGTTTTCCCTAAAATCCACCTCGGCTTTTATTGGAGAGAATTGCAAGGGACCTACGTCGCAGACTATTATGTATCAATTTTATTTTTTCGATTGTTCTCTTAAATAATTCGTTCTAACTTGTATGTATCTTTGTAATTTTTCATATATGGATCTTGTGTTGGAGTGGCTTTCAAGTTACCTCTGTCTCAGACGGGTAAGCACCATTGTTTTTACTTCAATTGATCAACTATTGTTATTACTTTGATTGTTCACATAAATAATTCGTTTTAACTTTTAGGTAACCTTGTAATTTTTCATATATGCATCTTGTATTGGAGAGCCTTACTAGGGATTTACGTCGCAGACTGGTATGCACAATTGTTAATACTTCGATAGATGCACCGTTGTTATTATTTCGTTTGTTCTATTAAATAATTCTTTTTATAACCTTGATGTAATATTGTAATTTTTCATATATGTATCTTGTATTGGAGAGGATTGTCAAAGACCTACGTCGCAAACCGATATTGCACTATTGAAAAGGTGAGGCTTACTCTAATCTTTAAAAAGATTTTTAATAGACTAATCTTATATATTTGTTGTTTTTGTTGTTGTTGTTGTGCTTGTTATTATTGCATTTTATTGTTGTTGTTGTTATTGGTTGTTGTGCTTGTTGTTGTTGTTATTGGTTGTTGTGCTTGTTGTCTATTTTTTTTCTTGTTGCTGTTGTGCTTGTTGTTGATGTAACTGTTGTTTTATTTCTTGTTGTGTTTGTTGTTGTTATTGGTTGTTGTGCTTGTTGTCTATTTTTGTGCTTGTTGTTGTTGTGCTTGTTGTTGATATTATTGTTGTTTTATTTGTTGTTGTTGTGCTTGTTGTTGATTATTTTTGTGCTTGTTATTGTTGTTGCTTTTTGTTGTTGTTGTTGCTTAATGTTGTTGTTGTTGTTAAATCAGACGAAAAGTTATACTACTTTTTAACAGGTAATTAATTAAAAAATTATATACTATTCTGATATGCCAATTGTAAATATGTTTTTCCTAAAATCCACCTTGACTTTTATTTTATTTAAGAGACTTGCAACGGACCTACGTCGCAGACTATTATGCATCAATTTTATTTCTTCGATTGTTCGCTTAAGTAATTCGTGCTAACTTTTATGTATCTTTGTAATTTTTCATATATGGATCTTGTGTAGGAGTGGCTTGCAAGTGACCTCCGTCTCAAACTGGTAAGCACCATTGTTTTTACTTCAATTGATAAACTATTGTTATTACTTTGATTGTTCACATAAGTAATTCGTTTTAACTTTTAGGTAACCTTGTAATTTTTCATATATGGATCTTGTATTGGAGAGGCTTGCTAGGGACCTACGTTGCAGACTGGTATGCACAATTGTTAATACTTCGATAGATGCACTGTTGTTATTATCTCGTTTGTTCTAATAAATAATTCGTTTTAACCTTGATGTAATATTGTAATTTTTCATATATGTATCTTGTATTGGAGAGGCTTGTCAGAGACCTACGTCGCAGACCTATATTGCGCTATTGAAAAGGTGAGGCTTACTCTAATCTTTAAAATGATTTTTAATAGACAAATCTTATATATTTGTTGTTTTTGTTGTTGTTGTTGTTGTGCTAGTTATTATTGCATTTTATTGTTGTTGTTGTTATTGGTTGTTGTGCTTGTTGTTGTTGTTATTGGTTGTTGTGCTTGTTGTCTATTGTTTTGCTTGTTGCTGTTGTGCTTGTTGTTGTTATTGGTTGTTGAGCTTGTTGTTGTTGTGCTTGTTGTTGATGTTATTGTTGTTTTAGTTGTTGTTGTTGTGTTTGTTGTTGATTATTTTTGTGCTTTTTGCTGTTGTGTTTGTTGTTGATGTAATTGTTGTTTTATTTGTTGTTGTTGTTGTGCTTGTTGTTGTGCTTGTTGTCTATTTTTTTGCTTGTTGCTGTTGTGCTTGTTGTTGATGTAATTGTTGTTTCATTTGTTCTTGTTGTGCTTGTTGTTGTTATTGGTTGTTGTGCTTGTTGTTGTTGTTGTTGTTATTGGTTGTTGAGCTTGTTGTTGTTGTGCTTGTTGTTGATGTTATTGTTGTTTTAGTTGTTGTTGTGTTTGTTGTTGATTATTTTTGTGCTTGTTGTTGTTGTTGTTGCTTCTTGCTGTTGTTGTTGCTTAATGTTGTTGTTGTTGTTGTTAATTCAGACGAAAAGTTATACTATTTTTTTTAACAGGTAATTAATTAAAAAATTATATACTATTCTGATATGCCAATTGTAAATATGTTTTCCCTAAAATCCACCTCGGCTTTTATTGGAGAGAATTGCAAGGGACCTACGTCGCAGACTATTATGTATCAATTTTATTTTTTCGATTGTTCTCTTAAATAATTCGTTCTAACTTGTATGTATCTTTGTAATTTTTCATATATGGATCTTGTGTTGGAGTGGCTTGCAAGTTACCTCTGTCTCAGACGGGTAAGCACCATTGTTTTTACTTCAATTGATCAACTATTGTTATTACTTTGATTGTTCACATAAATAATTCGTTTTAACTTTTAGGTAACCTTGTAATTTTTCATATATGCATCTTGTATTGGAGAGCCTTACTAGGGATTTACGTCGCAGACTGGTATGCACAATTGTTAATACTTCGATAGATGCACCGTTGTTATTATTTCGTTTGTTCTATTAAATAATTCTTTTTATAACCTTGATGTAATATTGTAATTTTTCATATATGTATCTTGTATTGGAGAGGATTGTCAAAGACCTACGTCGCAAACCGATATTGCACTATTGAAAAGGTGAGGCTTACTCTAATCTTTAAAAAGATTTTTAATAGACTAATCTTATATATTTGTTGTTTTTGTTGTTGTTGTTGTGCTTGTTATTATTGCATTTTATTGTTGTTGTTGTTATTGGTTGTTGTGCTTGTTGTTGTTGTTATTGGTTGTTGTGCTTGTTGTCTATTTTTTTTCTTGTTGCTGTTGTGCTTGTTGTTGATGTAACTGTTGTTTTATTTCTTGTTGTGCTTGTTGTTGTTATTGGTTGTTGTGCTTGTTGTCTATTTTTGTGCTTGTTGTTGTTGTGCTTGTTGTTGATATTATTGTTGTTTTATTTGTTGCTGTTGTGCTTGTTGTTGATTATTTTTGTGCTTGTTATTGTTGTTGCTTTTTGTTGTTGTTGTTGCTTAATGTTGTTGTTGTTGTTAAATCAGACGAAAAGTTATACTACTTTTTAACAGGTAATTAATTAAAAAATTATATACTATTCTGATATGCCAATTGTAAATATGTTTTTCCTAAAATCCACCTTGACTTTTATTTTATTTAAGAGACTTGCAACGGACCTACGTCGCAGACTATTATGCATCAATTTTATTTCTTCGATTGTTCGCTTAAGTAATTCGTGCTAACTTTTATGTATCTTTGTAATTTTTCATATATGGATCTTGTGTAGGAGTGGCTTGCAAGTGACCTCCGTCTCAAACTGGTAAGCACCATTGTTTTTACTTCAATTGATAAACTATTGTTATTACTTTGATTGTTCACATAAGTAATTCGTTTTAACTTTTAGGTAACCTTGTAATTTTTCATATATGGATCTTGTATTGGAGAGACTTGCTAGGGACCTACGTTGCAGACTGGTATGCACAATTGTTAATACTTCGATAGATGCACTGTTGTTATTATCTCGTTTGTTCTATTAAATAATTCGTTTTAACCTTGATGTAATATTGTAATTTTTCATATATGTATCTTGTATTGGAGAGGCTTGTCAGAGACCTACGTCGCAGACCTATATTGCGCTATTGAAAAGGTGAGGCTTACTCTAATCTTTAAAATGATTTTTAATAGACAAATCTTATATATTTGTTGTTTTTGTTGTTGTTGTTGTTGTGCTAGTTATTATTGCATTTTATTGTTGTTGTTGTTATTGGTTGTTGTGCTTGTTGTTGTTGTTATTGGTTGTTGTGCTTGTTGTCTATTGTTTTGCTTGTTGCTGTTGTGCTTGTTGTTGTTATTGGTTGTTGAGCTTGTTGTTGTATTGCTTGTTGTTGATGTTATTGTTGTTTTAGTTGTTGTTGTTGTGTTTGTTGTTGATTATTTTTGTGCTTTTTGCTGTTGTGTTTGTTGTTGATGTAATTGTTGTTTTATTTGTTGTTGTTGTTGTTGTGCTTGTTGTTGTTATTGGTTGTTGTGCTTGTTGTCTATTTTTTTGCTTGTTGCTGTTGTGCTTGTTGTTGATGTAATTGTTGTTTCATTTGTTCTTGTTGTGCTTGTTGTTGTTATTGGTTGTTGTGCTTGTTGTTGTTGTTGTTGTTATTGGTTGTTGAGCTTGTTGTTGTTGTGCTTGTTGTTGATGTTATTGTTGTTTTAGTTGTTGTTGTGTTTGTTGTTGATTATTTTTGTGCTTGTTGTTGTTGTTGTTGCTTCTTGCTGTTGTTGTTGCTTAATGTTGTTGTTGTTGTTGTTAATTCAGACGAAAAGTTATACTATTTTTTTTAACAGGTAATTAATTAAAAAATTATATACTATTCTGATATGCCAATTGTAAATATGTTTTCCCTAAAATCCACCTCGGCTTTTATTGGAGAGAATTGCAAGGGACCTACGTCGCAGACTATTATGTATCAATTTTATTTTTTCGATTGTTCTCTTAAATAATTCGTTCTAACTTGTATGTATCTTTGTAATTTTTCATATATGGATCTTGTGTTGGAGTGGCTTGCAAGTTACCTCTGTCTCAGACGGGTAAGCACCATTGTTTTTACTTCAATTGATCAACTATTGTTATTACTTTGATTGTTCACATAAATAATTCATTTTAACTTTTAGGTAACCTTGTAATTTTTCATATATGCATCTTGTATTGGAGAGCCTTACTAGGGATTTACGTCGCAGACTGGTATGCACAATTGTTAATACTTCGATAGATGCACCGTTGTTATTATTTCGTTTGTTCTATTAAATAATTCTTTTTATAACCTTGATGTAATATTGTAATTTTTCATATATGTATCTTGTATTGGAGAGGATTGTCAAAGACCTACGTCGCAAACCGATATTGCACTATTGAAAAGGTGAGGCTTACTCTAATCTTTAAAATGATTTTTAATAGACTAATCTTATATATTTGTTGTTTTTGTTGTTGTTGTTGTGCTTGTTATTATTGCATTTTATTGTTGTTGTTGTTATTGGTTGTTGTGCTTGTTGTTGTTGTTATTGGTTGTTGTGCTTGTTGTCTATTTTTTTGCTTGTTGCTGTTGTGCTTGTTGTTGATGTAACTGTTGTTTTATTTCTTGTTGTGCTTGTTGTTATTGGTTGTTGTGCTTGTTGTCTATTTTTGTGCTTGTTGTTGTTGTGCTTGTTGTTGATATTATTGTTGTTTTATTTGTTGTTGTTGTGCTTGTTGTTGATTATTTTTGTGCTTGTTATTGTTGTTGCTTCTTGTTGTTGTTGTTGCTTAATGTTGTTGTTGTTGTTAAATCAGACGAAAAGTTATACTACTTTTTAACAGGTAATTAATTAAAAAATTATATACTATTCTGATATGCCAATTGTAAATATGTTTTTCCTAAAATCCACCTTGAATTTTATTTAAGAGACTTGCAACGGACCTACGTCGCAGACTATTATGCATCAATTTTATTTCTTCGATTGTTCGCTTAAGTAATTCGTGCTAACTTTTATGTATCTTTGTAATTTTTCATATATGGATCTTGTGTAGGAGTGGCTTGCAAGTGACCTCCGTCTCAAACTGGTAAGCACCATTGTTTTTACTTCAATTGATAAACTATTGTTATTACTTTGATTGTTCACATAAGTAATTCGTTTTAACTTTTAGGTAACCTTGTAATTTTTCATATATGGATCTTGTATTGGAGAGGCTTGCTAGGGACCTACGTTGCAGACTGGTATGCACAATTGTTAATACTTCGATAGATGCACTGTTGTTATTATCTCGTTTGTTCTAATAAATAATTCGTTTTAACCTTGATGTAATATTGTAATTTTTCATATATGTATCTTGTATTGGAGAGGCTTGTCAGAGACCTACGTCGCAGACCTATATTGCACTATTGAAAAGGTGAGGCTTACTCTAATCTTTAAAATGATTTTTATTAGACAAATCTTATATATTTGTTATTTTTTTTGTTGTTGTTATGCTTGTTATTATTGCATTTTATTGTTGTTTTTGTTATTGGTTGTTGTGCTTGTTGTCTATTTTTTTGCTTGTTGCTGTTGTGTTTGTTGTTGATGTAATTGTTGTTTTATTTGTTGTTGTTGTGCTTGTTGTTGTTATTGGTTGTTGTCTATTTTTTTGCTTTTTGCTGCTGTGCTTGTTGTTGATGTAATTGTTGTTTCATTTGTTCTTGTTGTGCTTGTTGTTGTTATTGGTTGTTGTGCTTGTTGTTGTTGTTATTGGTTGTTGAGCTTGTTGTTGATGTTATTGTTGTTTTAGTTGTTGTTGTTGTGTTTGTTGTTGATTATTTTTGTGCTTGTTGTTGTTGTTGCTGCTTCTTGCTGTTGTTGTTGCTTAATGTTGTTGTTGTTGTTGTTAATTTAGACGAAAAGTTATACTATTTTTTTTAACAGGTAATTAATTAAAAAATTATATACTATTCTGATATGCCAATTGTAAATATGTTTTCCCTAAAATCCACCTCGGCTTTTATTGGAGAGAATTGCAAGGGACCTACGTCGCAGACTATTATGTATCAATTTTATTTTTTCGATTGTTCTCTTAAATAATTCGTTCTAACTTGTATGTATCTTTGTAATTTTTCATATATGGATCTTGTGTTGGAGTGGCTTGCAAGTTACCTCTGTCTCAGACGGGTAAGCACCATTGTTTTTACTTCAATTGATCAACTATTGTTATTACTTTGATTGTTCACATAAATAATTCATTTTAACTTTTAGGTAACCTTGTAATTTTTCATATATGCATCTTGTATTGGAGAGCCTTACTAGGGATTTACGTCGCAGACTGGTATGCACAATTGTTAATACTTCGATAGATGCACCGTTGTTATTATTTCGTTTGTTCTATTAAATAATTCTTTTTATAACCTTGATGTAATATTGTAATTTTTCATATATGTATCTTGTATTGGAGAGGATTGTCAAAGACCTACGTCGCAAACCGATATTGCACTATTGAAAAGGTGAGGCTTACTCTAATCTTTAAAATGATTTTTAATAGACTAATCTTATATATTTGTTGTTTTTGTTGTTGTTGTTGTGCTTGTTATTATTGCATTTTATTGTTGTTGTTGTTATTGGTTGTTGTGCTTGTTGTTGTTGTTATTGGTTGTTGTGCTTGTTGTCTATTTTTTTGCTTGTTGCTGTTGTGCTTGTTGTTGATGTAACTGTTGTTTTATTTCTTGTTGTGCTTGTTGTTATTGGTTGTTGTGCTTGTTGTCTATTTTTGTGCTTGTTGTTGTTGTGCTTGTTGTTGATATTATTGTTGTTTTATTTGTTGTTGTTGTGCTTGTTGTTGATTATTTTTGTGCTTGTTATTGTTGTTGCTTCTTGTTGTTGTTGTTGCTTAATGTTGTTGTTGTTGTTAAATCAGACGAAAAGTTATACTACTTTTTAACAGGTAATTAATTAAAAAATTATATACTATTCTGATATGCCAATTGTAAATATGTTTTTCCTAAAATCCACCTTGAATTTTATTTAAGAGACTTGCAACGGACCTACGTCGCAGACTATTATGCATCAATTTTATTTCTTCGATTGTTCGCTTAAGTAATTCGTGCTAACTTTTATGTATCTTTGTAATTTTTCATATATGGATCTTGTGTAGGAGTGGCTTGCAAGTGACCTCCGTCTCAAACTGGTAAGCACCATTGTTTTTACTTCAATTGATAAACTATTGTTATTACTTTGATTGTTCACATAAGTAATTCGTTTTAACTTTTAGGTAACCTTGTAATTTTTCATATATGGATCTTGTATTGGAGAGGCTTGCTAGGGACCTACGTTGCAGACTGGTATGCACAATTGTTAATACTTCGATAGATGCACTGTTGTTATTATCTCGTTTGTTCTAATAAATAATTCGTTTTAACCTTGATGTAATATTGTAATTTTTCATATATGTATCTTGTATTGGAGAGGCTTGTCAGAGACCTACGTCGCAGACCTATATTGCACTATTGAAAAGGTGAGGCTTACTCTAATCTTTAAAATGATTTTTAATAGACAAATCTTATATATTTGTTATTTTTTTTGTTGTTGTTATGCTTGTTATTATTGCATTTTATTGTTGTTTTTGTTATTGGTTGTTGTGCTTGTTGTCTATTTTTTTGCTTGTTGCTGTTGTGTTTGTTGTTGATGTAATTGTTGTTTTATTTGTTGTTGTTGTGCTTGTTGTTGTTATTGGTTGTTGTCTATTTTTTTGCTTGTTGCTGCTGTGCTTGTTGTTGATGTAATTGTTGTTTCATTTGTTCTTGTTGTGCTTGTTGTTGTTATTGGTTGTTGTGCTTGTTGTTGTTGTTATTGGTTGTTGAGCTTGTTGTTGTTGTGCTTGTTGTTGATGTTATTGTTGTTTTAGTTGTTGTTGTTGTGTTTGTTGTTGATTATTTTTGTGCTTGTTGTTGTTGTTGCTGCTTCTTGCTGTTGTTGTTGCTTAATGTTGTTGTTGTTGTTGTTAATTTAGACGAAAAGTTATACTATTTTTTTTAACAGGTAATTAATTAAAAAATTATATACTATTCTGATATGCCAATTGTAAATATGTTTTCCCTAAAATCCACCTCGGCTTTTATTGGAGAGAATTGCAAGGGACCTACGTTGCAGACTATTATGCATCAATTTTAATTTTTCGATTGTTCTCTTAAATAATTCGTTCTAACTTTTATGTATCTTTGTAATTTTTCATATATGGATCTTGTGTTGGAGTGGCTTGCAAGTTACCTCTGTCTCAGACGGGTAAACACCATTGTTTTTACTTCAATTGATCAACTATTGTTATTACTTTGATTGTTCACATAAATAATTCGTTTTAACTTTTAGGTAACCTTGTAATTTTTCATATATGCATCTTGTATTGGAGAGCCTTACTAGGGATTTACGTCGCAGACTGGTATGCACAATTGTTAATACTTCGATAGATGCACCGTTGTTATTATTTCGTTTGTTCTATTAAATAATTCTTTTTATAACCTTGATGTAATATTGTAATTTTTCATATATGTATCTTGTATTGGAGAGGCTTGTCAGAGACCTACGTCGCAAACCGATATTGCACTATTGAAAAGGTGAGGCTTACTTTAATCTTTAAAATGATTTTTAATAGACTAATCTTATATATTTGTTGTTTTTGTTGTTGTTGTTGTGCTTGTTATTATTGCATTTTATTGTTGTTGTTATTGGTTGTTGTGCTTGTTGTTGTCTATTTTTTTGCTCGTTGCTGTTGTGCTTGTTGTCTATTTTTATGCTTGTTGCTGTTGTGCTTGTTGTTGATGTAACTGTTGTTTTATTTCTTGTTGTGCTTGTTGTTGTTATTGGTTGTTGTGCTTGTTGTCTATTTTTGTTCTTGTTGTTGTTGTTGTGCTTGTTGTTGATACTATTGTTGTTTTATTTGTTGTTGATTATTTTTGTGCTTGTTGTTATTGTTGTTGCTTCTTGTTGTTGTTGTTGCTTAATGTTGTTGTTGTTGTTGTTGTTAAATCAGACGAAAAGTTATACTATTTTTTAACTGGTAATTAATTAAAAAATTATATACTATTCTGATATGCCAATTGTAAATATATTTTTCCTAAAATCCACCTCGACTTTTATTTAAGAGACTTGCAACGGACCTACGTCGCAGACTATTATGCATCAATTTTATTTCTTCGATTGTTCTCTTAAATAATTCTTTCTAACTTTTATGTATCTTTGTAATTTTTCATATATGGATCTTGTGTAGGAGTGGCTTGCAAGTGACCTCCGTCTCAAACTGGTAAGCACCATTGTTTTTACTTCAATTGATCAACTATTGTTATTACTTTGATTGTTCACATAAGTAATTCGTTTAAATTTTAGGTAACCTTGTAATTTTTCATATATGGATCTTGTATTGGAGATGCTTGCTAGGGACCTACGTTGCAGACTGATATGCACAATTGTTAATACTTCGATAGATGCACTGTTGTTATTATCTCGTTCGTTCTAATAAATAATTCGTTTTAACCTTGATGTAATATTGTAATTTTTCATATATGTATCTTGTATTGGAGAGGCTTGTCAGAGACCTACGTCGCAGACCTATATTGCACTATTGAAAAGGTGAGGCTTACTCTAATCTTTAAAATGATTTTTAATAGACTAATCTTATATATTTGTTGTTTTTGTTGTTGTTGTTGTGCTTGTTATTATTGCATTTTATTGTTGTTGTTGTTATTGGTTGTTGTGCTTGTTGTTGTTGTTATTGGTTGTTGTGCTTGTTGTCTATTTTTTTGCTTGTTGCTGTTGTGTTTGTTGTTGATGTAATTGTTGTTGTTGTTGTGCTTGTTGTTGTTATTGGTTGTTGTGCTTGTTGTCTATTTTTTTGCTTGTTGCTGTTGTGCTTGTTGTTGATGTAATTGTTGTTTCATTTGTTCTTGTTGTGCTTGTTGTTGTTATTGGTTGTTGTGCTTGTTGTTGTTGTTATTGGTTGTTGAGCTTGTTGTTGTTGTGCTTGTTGTTGTTGTTGTTTCTTGCTGTTGTTGTTGCTTAATGTTGTTGTTGTTGTTGTTAATTCAGACGAAAAGTTATACTATTTTTTTTAACAGGTAATTAATTAAAAAATTATATACTATTCTGATATGCCAATTGTAAATATGTTTTCCCTAAAATCCACCTCGGTTTTTATTGGAGAGAATTGCAAGGGACCTACGTCGCAGACTATTATGCATCAATTTTATTTTTTCGATTGTTCTCTTAAATAATTCGTTCTAACTTTTATGTATCTTTGTAATTTTTCATATATGGATCTTGTGTTGGAGTGACTTGCAAGTTACCTCTGTCTCAGACGGGTAAGTACCATTGTTTTTACTTCAATTGATCAACTATTGTTATTACTTTGATTGTTCACATAAATAATTCGTTTGAACTTTTAGGTAACCTTGTAATTTTTCATATATGCATCTTGTATTGGAGAGCCTTACTAGGGATTTACGTCGCAGACTGGTATGCACAATTGTTAATACTTCGATAGATGCACCGTTGTTATTATTTCGTTTGTTCTATTAAATAATTCTTTTTATCCTTGACGTAATATTGTAATTTTTCATATAAGTATCTTGTATTGGAGAGGCTTGTCAGAGACCTACGTCGCAAACCGATATTGCACTATTGAAAAGGTGAGGCTTACTCTAATCTTTAAAATGATTTTTAATAGACCAATCTTATATATTTGTTGTTTTTGTTGTTGTTGTTGTGCTTGTTATTATTGCATTTTATTGTTGTTGTTGTTATTGGTTGTTGTGGTTGTTGTTGTTGTTATTGGTTGTTGTGCTTGTTGTCTATTTTTTTGCTTGTTGCTGTTGTGCTTGTTGTTGATGTAACTGTTGTTTTATTTCTTGTTGTGCTTGTTGTTTTTATTGGTTGTTGTGCTTGTTGTTGATATTATTGTTGTTTTATTTATTGTTGTTATGCTTGTTGATTATTTTTGTGCTTGTTGTTATTGTTGTTGCTTCTTGTTGTTGTTGTTGCTTATTGTTGTTGTTGTTGTTGTTGTTAAATCAGACGAAAAGTTATACTACTTTTTAACTGGTAATTAATTAAAAAATTATATACTATTCTGATATGCCAATTGTAAATATGTTTTTCGTAAAATCCACCTCGACTTTTATTTAAGAGACTTGCAACGGACCTACGTCGCAGACTATTATGCATCAATTTTATTTCTTCGATTGTTCTCTTAAATAATTCGTGCTAACTTTTATGTATCTTTGTAATTTTTCATATATGGATCTTGTGTAAGAGTGGCTTGCAAGTGACCTTCGTCTCAAACTAGTAAGCACCATTGTTTTTACTTCAATTGATCAACTATTGTTATTACTTTAATTGTTCACATAAGTAATTCGTTTTAACTTTTAGCTAACCTTGTAATTTTTCATATATGGATCTTGTATTGGAGAGGCTTGCTAGGGACCTACGTTGCAGACTGATATGCACAATTGTTAATACTTCGATAGATGCACTGTTGTTATTATCTCGTTTGTTCTAATAAATAATTCGTTTTAACCTTGATGTAATATTGTAATTTTTCATATATGTATCTTGTATTGGAGAGGCTTGTCAGAGACCTACGTCGCAGACCTATATTGCACTATTGAAAAGATGAGGCTTACTCTAATCTTTAAAATGATTTTTAATAGACAAATCTTATATATTTGTTGTTTTTGTTGTTGATGTTGTGCTAGTTATTATTGCATTTTATTGTTGTTGTTGTTATTGGTTGTTGTGCTTGTTGTTGTTATTGGTTGTTGTGCTTGTTGTCTATTTTTTTGCTTGTTGCTGTTGTGTTTGTTGTTGATGTAATTGTTGTTGTTGTTGTGCTTGTTGTTGTTATTGGTTGTTGTGCTTGTTGTCTATTTTTTTGCTTGTTGTTGTTGTGCTTGTTGTTGATGTAATTGTTGTTTTATTTGTTCTTGTTGTGCTTGTTGTTATTGGTTGTTGTGCTTGTTGTTGTTGTTGTTATTGGTTGTTGAGCTTGTTGTTGATGTTATTGTTGTTTTAGTTGTTGTTGTTGTGTTTGTTGTTGATTATTTTTGTGCTTGTTGTCGCTTCTTGCTGTTGTTGTTGCTTAATGTTGTTGTTGTTGTTGTTAATTCAGACGAAAACTTATACTATTTTTTTAACAGGTAATTAATTAAAAAATTATATACTATTCTGATATGCCAATTGTAAATATGTTTTCCCTAAAATCCACCTCGGCTTTTATTGGAGAGAATTGCAAGGGACCTACGTCGCAGACTATTATGTATCAATTTTATTTTTTCGATTGTTCTCTTAAATAATTCGTTATAACTTTTATGTATCTTTGTAATTTTTCATATATGGATCTTGTGTTGGAGTGGCTTGCAAGTTACCTCTGTCTCAGACGGGTAAGCACCATTGTTTTTACTTCAATTGATCAACTATTGTTATTACTTTGATTGTTCACATAAATAATTCGTTTTAACTTTTAGGTAACCTTGTAATTTTTCATATATGCATCTTGTATTGGAGAGCCTTACTAGGGATTTACGTCGCAGACTGGTATGCACAATTGTTAATACTTCGATAGATGCACCGTTGTTATTATTTCGTTTGTTCTATTAAATAATTCTTTTTATAACCTTGATGTAATATTGTAATTTTTCATATATGTATCTTGTATTGGAGAGGATTGTCAAAGACCTACGTCGCAAACCGATATTGCACTATTGAAAAGGTGAGGCTTACTCTAATCTTTAAAAAGATTTTTAATAGACTAATCTTATATATTTGTTGTTTTTGTTGTTGTTGTTGTGCTTGTTATTATTGCATTTTATTGTTGTTGTTGTTATTGGTTGTTGTGCTTGTTGTTGTTGTTATGGGTTGTTGTGCTTGTTGTCTATTTTTTTGCTTGTTGCTGTTGTGCTTGTTGTTGATGTAACTGTTGTTTTATTTCTTGTTGTGCTTGTTGTTGTTATTGGTTGTTGTGCTTGTTGTCTATTTTTGTGCTTGTTGTTGATATTATTGTTGTTTTATTTGTTGTTGTTGTGCTTGTTGTTGATTATTTTTGTGCTTGTTATTGTTGTTGCTTTTTGTTGTTGTTGTTGCTTAATGTTGTTGTTGTTGTTAAATCAGACGAAAAGTTATACTACTTTTTAACAGGTAATTAATTAAAAAATTATATACTATTCTGATATGCCAATTGTAAATATGTTTTTCCTAAAATCCACCTTGACTTTTATTTAAGAGACTTGCAACGGACCTACGTCGCAGACTATTATGCATCAATTTTATTTCTTCGATTGTTCGCTTAAGTAATTCGTGCTAACTTTTATGTATCTTTGTAATTTTTCATATATGGATCTTGTGTAGGAGTGGCTTGCAAGTGACCTCCGTCTCAAACTGGTAAGCACCATTGTTTTTACTTCAATTGATAAACTATTGTTATTACTTTGATTGTTCACATAAGTAATTCGTTTTAACTTTTAGGTAACCTTGTAATTTTTCATATATGGATCTTGTATTGGAGAGGCTTGCTAGGGACCTACGTTGCAGACTGGTATGCACAATTGTTAATACTTCGATAGATGCACTGTTGTTATTATCTCGTTTGTTCTAATAAATAATTCGTTTTAACCTTGATGTAATATTGTAATTTTTCATATATGTATCTTGTATTGGAGAGGCTTGTCAGAGACCTACGTCGCAGACCTATATTGCGCTATTGAAAAGGTGAGGCTTACTCTAATCTTTAAAATGATTTTTAATAGACAAATCTTATATATTTGTTGTTTTTGTTGTTGTTGTTGTGCTAGTTATTATTGCATTTTATTGTTGTTGTTGTTATTGGTTGTTGTGCTTGTTGTTGTTGTTATTGGTTGTTGTGCTTGTTGTCTATTGTTTTGCTTGTTGCTGTTGTGCTTGTTGTTGTTATTGGTTGTTGAACTTGTTGTTGTTGTGCTTGTTGTTGATGTTATTGTTGTTTTAGTTGTTGTTGTTGTGTTTGTTGTTGATTATTTTTGTGCTTTTTGCTGTTGTGTTTGTTGTTGATGTAATTGTTGTTTTATTTGTTGTTGTTGTTGTTGTGCTTGTTGTTGTTATTGGTTGTTGTGCTTGTTGTCTATTTTTTTGCTTGTTGCTGTTGTGCTTGTTGTTGATGTAATTGTTGTTTCATTTGTTCTTGTTGTGCTTGTTGTTGTTATTGGTTGTTGTGCTTGTTGTTGTTGTTGTTGTTGTTATTGGTTGTTGAGCTTGTTGTTGTTGTGCTTGTTGTTGATGTTATTGTTGTTTTAGTTGTTGTTGTGTTTGTTGTTGATTATTTTTGTGCTTGTTGTTGTTGTTGTTGCTTCTTGCTGTTGTTGTTGCTTAATGTTGTTGTTGTTGTTGTTAATTCAGACGAAAAGTTATACTATTTTTTTAACAGGTAATTAATTAAAAAATTATATACTATTCTGATATGCCAATTGTAAATATGTTTTCCCTAAAATCCACCTCGGCTTTTATTGGAGAGAATTGCAAGGGACCTACGTCGCAGACTATTATGTATCAATTTTATTTTTTCGATTGTTCTCTTAAATAATTCGTTCTAACTTGTATGTATCTTTGTAATTTTTCATATATGGATCTTGTGTTGGAGTGGCTTGCAAGTTACCTCTGTCTCAGACGGGTAAGCACCATTGTTTTTACTTCAATTGATCAACTATTGTTATTACTTTGATTGTTCACATAAATAATTCGTTTTAACTTTTAGGTAACCTTGTAATTTTTCATATATGCAGCTTGTATTGGAGAGCCTTACTAGGGATTTACGTCGCAGACTGGTATGCACAATTGTTAATACTTCGATAGATGCACCGTTGTTATTATTTCGTTTGTTCTATTAAATAATTCTTTTTATAACCTTGATGTGATATTGTAATTTTTCATATATGTATCTTGTATTGGAGAGGATTGTCAAAGACCTACGTCGCAAACCGATATTGCACTATTGAAAAGGTGAGGCTTACTCTAATCGTTAAAAAGATTTTTAATAGACTAATCTTATATATTTGTTGTTTTTGTTGTTGTTGTTGTGCTTGTTATTATTGCATTTTATTGTTGTTGTTGTTATTGGTTGTTGTGCTTGTTGTTGTTGTTATTGGTTGTTGTGCTTGTTGTCTATTTTTTTGCTTGTTGCTGTTGTGCTTGTTGTTGATGTAACTGTTGTTTTATTTCTTGTTGTGCTTGTTGTTGTTATTGGTTGTTGTGCTTGTTGTCTATTTTTGTGCTTGTTGTTGTTGTGCTTGTTGTTGATATTATTGTTGTTTTATTTGTTGTTGTTGTGCTTGTTGTTGATTATTTTTGTGCTTGTTATTGTTGTTGCTTTTTGTTGTTGTTGTTGCTTAATGTTGTTGTTGTTGTTAAATCAGACGAAAAGTTATACTACTTTTTAACAGGTAATTAATTAAAAAATTATATACTATTCTGATATGCCAATTGTAAATATGTTTTTCCTAAAATCCACCTTGACTTTTATTTAAGAGACTTGCAACGGACCTACGTCGCAGACTATTATGCATCAATTTTATTTTTTCGATTGTTCGCTTAAGTAATTCGTGCTAACTTTTATGTATCTTTGTAATTTTTCATATATGGATCTTGTGTAGGAGTGGCTTGCAAGTGACCTCCGTCTCAAACTGGTAAGCACCATTGTTTTTACTTCAATTGATAAACTATTGTTATTACTTTGATTGTTCACATAAGTAATTCGTTTTAACTTTTAGGTAACCTTGTAATTTTTCATATATGGATCTTGTATTGGAGAGGCTTGCTAGGGACCTACGTTGCAGACTGGTATGCACAATTGTTAATACTTCGATAGATGCACTGTTGTTATTATCTCGTTTGTTCTAATAAATAATTCGTTTTAACCTTGATGTAATATTGTAATTTTTCATATATGTATCTTGTATTGGAGAGGCTTGTCAGAGACCTACGTCGCAGACCTATATTGCGCTATTGAAAAGGTGAGGCTTACTCTAATCTTTAAAATGATTTTTAATAGACAAATCTTATATATTTGTTGTTTTTGTTGTTGTTGTTGTGCTAGTTATTATTGCATTTTATTGTTGTTGTTGTTATTGGTTGTTGTGCTTGTTGTTGTTGTTATTGGTTGTTGTGCTTGTTGTCTATTGTTTTGCTTGTTGCTGTTGTGCTTGTTGTTGTTATTGGTTGTTGAGCTTGTTGTTGTTGTGCTTGTTGTTGATGTTATTGTAGTTTTAGTTGTTGTTGTTGTGTTTGTTGTTGATTATTTTTGTGTTTGTTGCTGTTGTGTTTGTTGTTGATGTAATTGTTGTTTTATTTGTTGTTGTTGTTGTTGTTGTTGTGCTTGTTGTTGTTATTGGTTGTTGTGCTTGTTGTCTATTTTTTTGCTTGTTGCTGTTGTGCTTGTTGTTGATGTAATTGTTGTTTCATTTGTTCTTGTTGTGCTTGTTGTTGTTATTGGTTGTTGTGCTTGTTGTTGTTGTTGTTATTGGTTGTTGAGCTTGTTGTTGTTGTGCTTGTTGTTGATGTTATTGTTGTTTTAGTTGTTGTTGTGTTTGTTGTTGATTATTTTTGTGCTTGTTGTTGTTGTTGTTGCTTCTTGCTGTTGTTGTTGCTTAATGTTGTTGTTGTTGTTGTTAATTCAGACGAAAAGTTATACTATTTTTTTTAACAGGTAATTAATTAAAAAATTATATACTATTCTGATATGCCAATTGTAAATATGTTTTCCCTAAAATCCACCTCGGCTTTTATTGGAGAGAATTGCAAGGGACCTACGTCGCAGACTATTATGTATCAATTTTATTTTTTCGATTGTTCTCTTAAATAATTCGTTCTAACTTGTATGTATCTTTGTAATTTTTCATATATGGATCTTGTGTTGGAGTGACTTGCAAGTTACCTCTGTCTCAGACGGGTAAGCACCATTGTTTTTACTTCAATTGATCAACTATTGTTATTACTTTGATTGTTCACATAAATAATTCATTTTAACTTTTAGGTAACCTTGTAATTTTTCATATATGCATCTTGTATTGGAGAGCCTTACTAGGGATTTACGTCGCAGACTGGTATGCACAATTGTTAATACTTCGATAGATGCACCGTTGTTATTATTTCGTTTGTTCTATTAAATAATTCTTTTTATAACCTTGATGTAATATTGTAATTTTTCATATATGTATCTTGTATTGGAGAGGATTGTCAAAGACCTACGTCGCAAACCGATATTGCACTATTGAAAAGGTGAGGCTTACTCTAATCTTTAAAATGATTTTTAATAGACTAATCTTATATATTTGTTGTTTTTGTTGTTGTTGTTGTGCTTGTTATTATTGCATTTTATTGTTGTTGTTGTTATTGGTTGTTGTGCTTGTTGTTGTTGTTATTGGTTGTTGTGCTTGTTGTCTATTTTTTTGCTTGTTGCTGTTGTGCTTGTTGTTGATGTAACTGTTGTTTTATTTCTTGTTGTGCTTGTTGTTATTGGTTGTTGTGCTTGTTGTCTATTTTTGTGCTTGTTGTTGTTGTGCTTGTTGTTGATATTATTGTTGTTTTATTTGTTGTTGTTGTGCTTGTTGTTGATTATTTTTGTGCTTGTTATTGTTGTTGCTTCTTGTTGTTGTTGTTGCTTAATGTTGTTGTTGTTGTTAAATCAGACGAAAAGTTATACTACTTTTTAACAGGTAATTAATTAAAAAATTATATACTATTCTGATATGCCAATTGTAAATATGTTTTTCCTAAAATCCACCTTGAATTTTATTTAAGAGACTTGCAACGGACCTACGTCGCAGACTATTATGCATCAATTTTATTTCTTCGATTGTTCGCTTAAGTAATTCGTGCTAACTTTTATGTATCTTTGTAATTTTTCATATATGGATCTTGTGTAGGAGTGGCTTGCAAGTGACCTCCGTCTCAAACTAGTAAGCACCATTGTTTTTACTTCAATTGATAAACTATTGTTATTACTTTGATTGTTCACATAAGTAATTCGTTTTAACTTTTAGGTAACCTTGTAATTTTTCATATATGGATCTTGTATTGGAGAGGCTTGCTAGGGACCTACGTTGCAGACTGGTATGCACAATTGTTAATACTTCGATAGATGCACTGTTGTTATTATCTCGTTTGTTCTAATAAATAATTCGTTTTAACCTTGATGTAATATTGTAATTTTTCATATATGTATCTTGTATTGGAGAGGCTTTATCAGAGACCTACGTCGCAGACCTATATTGCACTATTGAAAAGGTGAGGCTTACTCTAATCTTTAAAATGATTTTTAATAGACAAATCTTATATATTTGTTATTTTTTTTGTTGTTGTTATGCTTGTTATTATTGAATTTTATTGTTGTTTTTGTTATTGGTTGTTGTGCTTGTTGTCTATTTTTTTGCTTGTTGCTGTTGTGTTTGTTGTTGATGTAATTGTTGTTTTATTTGTTGTTGTTGTGCTTGTTGTTGTTATTGGTTGTTGTCTATTTTTTTGCTTGTTGCTGCTGTGCTTGTTGTTGATGTAATTGTTGTTTCATTTGTTCTTGTTGTGCTTGTTGTTGTTATTGGTTGTTGTCCTTGTTGTTGTTGTTATTGGTTGTTGAGCTTGTTGTTGTTGTGCTTGTTGTTGATGTTATTGTTGTTTTAGTTGTTGTTGTTGTGTTTGTTGTTGATTATTTTTGTGCTTGTTGTTGTTGTTGTCGCTTCTTGCTGTTGTTGTTGCTTAATGTTGTTGTTGTTGTTGTTAATTTAGACGAAAAGTTATACTATTTTTTTTAACAGGTAATTAATTAAAAAATTATATACTATTCTGATATGCCAATTGTAAATATGTTTTCCCTAAAATCCACCTCGGCTTTTATTGGAGAGAATTGCAAGGGACCTACGTTGCAGACTATTATGCATCAATTTTAATTTTTCGATTGTTCTCTTAAATAATTCGTTCTAACTTTTATGTATCTTTGTAATTTTTCATATATGGATCTTGTGTTGGAGTGGCTTGCAAGTTACCTCTGTCTCAGACGGGTAAACACCATTGTTTTTACTTCAATTGATCAACTATTGTTATTACTTTGATTGTTCACATAAATAATTCGTTTTAACTTTTAGGTAACCTTGTAATTTTTCATATATGCATCTTGTATTGGAGAGCCTTACTAGGGATTTACGTCGCAGACTGGTATGCACAATTGTTAATACTTCGATAGATGCACCGTTGTTATTATTTCGTTTGTTCTATTAAATAATTCTTTTTATAACCTTGATGTAATATTGTAATTTTTCATATATGTATCTTGTATTGGAGAGGCTTGTCAGAGACCTACGTCGCAAACCGATATTGCACTATTGAAAAGGTGAGGCTTACTTTAATCTTTAAAATGATTTTTAATAGACTAATCTTATATATTTGTTGTTTTTGTTGTTGTTGTTGTGCTTGTTATTATTGCATTTTATTGTTGTTGTTATTGGTTGTTGTGCTTGTTGTTGTCTATTTTTTTGCTCGTTGCTGTTGTGCTTGTTGTCTATTTTTTTGCTTGTTGCTGTTGTGCTTGTTGTTGATGTAACTGTTGTTTTATTTCTTGTTGTGCTTGTTGTTGTTATTGGTTGTTGTGCTTGTTGTTGATACTATTGTTGTTTTATTTGTTGTTGATTATTTTTGTGCTTGTTGTTATTGTTGTTGCTTCTTGTTGTTGTTGTTGCTTAATGTTGTTGTTGTTGTTGTTGTTAAATCAGACGAAAAGTTATACTATTTTTTAACTGGTAATTAATTAAAAAATTATATACTATTCTGATATGCCAATTGTAAATATGTTTTTCCTAAAATCCACCTCGACTTTTATTTAAGAGACTTGCAACGGACCTACGTCGCAGACTATTATGCATCAATTTTATTTCTTCGATTGTTCTCTTAAATAATTCTTTCTAACTTTTATGTATCTTTGTAATTTTTCATATATGGATCTTGTGTAGGAGTGGCTTGCAAGTGACCTCCGTCTCAAACTGGTAAGCACCATTGTTTTTACTTCAATTGATAAACTATTGTTATTACTTTGATTGTTCACATAAGTAATTCGTTTAAATTTTAGGTAACCTTGTAATTTTTCATATATGGATCTTGTATTGGAGATGTTTGCTAGGGACCTACGTTGCAGACTGATATGCACAATTGTTAATACTTCGATAGATGCACTGTTGTTATTATCTCGTTCGTTCTAATAAATAATTCGTTTTAACCTTGATGTAATATTGTAATTTTTCATATATGTATCTTGTATTGGAGAGGCTTGTCAGAGACCTACGTCGCAGACCTATATTGCACTATTGAAAAGGTGAGGCTTACTCTAATCTTTAAAATGATTTTTAATAGACTAATCTAATATATTTGTTGTTTTTGTTGTTGTTGTTGTGCTTGTTATTATTGCATTTTATTGTTGTTGTTGTTATTGGTTGTTGTGCTTGTTGTTGTTGTTATTGGTTGTTGTGCTTGTTGTCTATTTTTTTGCTTGTTGCTGTTGTGATTGTTGTTGATGTAATTGTTGTTGTTGTTGTGCTTGTTGTTGTTATTGGTTGTTGTGCTTGTTGTCTATTTTTTTGCTTGTTGCTGTTGTGCTTGTTGTTGATGTAATTGTTGTTTCATTTGTTCTTGTTGTGCTTGTTGTTGTTATTGGTTGTTGTGCTTGTTGTTGTTGTTATTGGTTGTTGAGCTTGTTGTTGTTGTGCTTGTTGTTGTTGTTGTTGCTTCTTGCTGTTGTTGTTGCTTAATGTTGTTGTTGTTGTTGTTAATTCAGACGAAAAGTTATACTATTTTTTTTAACAGGTAATTAATTAAAAAATTATATACTATTCTGATATGCCAATTGTAAATATGTTTTCCCTAAAATCCACCTCGGTTTTTATTGGAGAGAATTGCAAGGGACCTACGTCGCAGACTATTATGCATCAATTTTATTTTTTCGATTGTTCTCTTAAATAATTCGTTCTAACTTTTATGTATCTTTGTAATTTTTCATATATGGATCTTGTGTTGGAGTGACTTGCAAGTTACCTCTGTCTCAGACGGGTAAGTACCATTGTTTTTACTTCAATTGATCAACTATTGTTATTACTTTGATTGTTCACATAAATAATTCGTTTGAACTTTTAGGTAACCTTGTAATTTTTCATATATGCATCTTGTATTGGAGAGCCTTACTAGGGATTTACGTCGCAGACTGGTATGCACAATTGTTAATACTTCGATAGATGCACCGTTGTTATTATTTCGTTTGTTCTATTAAATAATTCTTTTTATCCTTGACGTAATATTGTAATTTTTCATATAAGTATCTTGTATTGGAGAGGCTTGTCAGAGACCTACGTCGCAAACCGATATTGCACTATTGAAAAGGTGAGGCTTACTCTAATCTTTAAAATGATTTTTAATAGACCAATCTTATATATTTGTTGTTTTTGTTGTTGTTGTTGTGCTTGTTATTATTGCATTTTATTGTTGTTGTTGTTATTGGTTGTTGTGCTTGTTGTTTTTGTTATTGGTTGTTGTGCTTGTTGTCTATTTTTTTGCTTGTTGCTGTTGTGCTTGTTGTTGATGTAACTGTTGTTTTATTTCTTGTTGTGCTTGTTGTTTTTATTGGTTGTTGTGCTTGTTGTTGATATTATTGTTGTTTTATTTATTGTTGTTATGCTTGTTGATTATTTTTGTGCTTGTTGTTATTGTTGTTGCTTCTTGTTGTTGTTGTTGCTTATTGTTGTTGTTGTTGTTGTTGTTAAATCAGACGAAAAGTTATACTACTTTTTAACTGGTAATTAATTAAAAAATTATATACTATTCTGATATGCCAATTGTAAATATGTTTTTCGTAAAATCCACCTCGACTTTTATTTAAGAGACTTGCAACGGACCTACGTCGCAGACTATTATGCATCAATTTTATTTCTTCGATTGTTCTCTTAAATAATTCGTGCTAACTTTTATGTATCTTTGTAATTTTTCATATATGGATCTTGTGTAAGAGTGGCCTGCAAGTGACCTCCGTCTCAAACTAGTAAGCACCATTGTTTTTACTTCAATTGATCAACTATTGTTATTACTTTAATTGTTCACATAAGTAATTCGTTTTAACTTTTAGCTAACCTTGTAATTTTTCATATATGGATCTTGTATTGGAGAGGCTTGCAAGGGACCTACGTTGCAGACTGGTATGCACAATTGTTAATACTTCGATAGATGCACTGTTGTTATTATCTCGTTTGTTCTAATAAATAATTCGTTTTAACCTTGATGTAATATTGTAATTTTTCATATATGTATCTTGTATTGGAGAGGCTTGTCAGAGACCTACGTCGCAGACCTATATTGCACTATTGAAAAGATGAGGCTTACTCTAATCTTTAAAATGATTTTTAATAGACAAATCTTATATATTTGTTGTTTTTGTTGTTGATGTTGTGCTAGTTATTATTGCATTTTATTGTTGTTGTTGTTATTGGTTGTTGTGCTTGTTGTTGTTATTGGTTGTTGTGCTTGTTGTCTATTTTTTTGCTTGTTGCTGTTGTGTTTGTTGTTGATGTAATTGTTGTTGTTGTTGTGCTTGTTGTTGTTATTGGTTGTTGTGCTTGTTGTCTATTTTTTTGCTTGTTGTTGTTGTGCTTGTTGTTGATGTAATTGTTGTTTTATTTGTTCTTGTTGTGCTTGTTGTTATTGGTTGTTGTGCTTGTTGTTGTTGTTGTTATTGGTTGTTGAGCTTGTTGTTGATGTTATTGTTGTTTTAGTTGTTGTTGTTGTGTTTGTTGTTGATTATTTTTGTGCTTGTTGTCGCTTCTTGCTGTTGTTGTTGCTTAATGTTGTTGTTGTTGTTGTTAATTCAGACGAAAACTTATACTATTTTTTTAACAGGTAATTAATTAAAAAATTATATACTATTCTGATATGCCAATTGTAAATATGTTTTCCCTAGAATCCACCTCGGCTTTTATTGGAGAGAATTGCAAGGGACCTACGTCGCAGACTATTATGCATCAATTTTATTTTTTCGATTGTTCTCTTAAATAATTCGTTATAACTTTTATGTATCTTTGTAATTTTTCATATATGGATCTTGTGTTGGAGTGGCTTGCAAGTTACCTCTGTCTCAGACGGGTAAGCACCATTGTTTTTACTTCAATTGATCAACTATTGTTATTACTTTGATTGTTCACATAAATAATTCGTTTTAACTTTTAGGTAACCTTGTAATTTTTTATCTATGCATCTTGTATTGGAGAGCCTTACTAGGGATTTACGTCGTAGACTGGTATGCACAATTGTTAATACTTCGATAGATGCACCGTTGTTATTATCTCGTTTGTTCTAATAAATAATTTGTTTTAACCTTGATGTAATATTGTAATTTTTCATATATGTATCTTGTATTGGAGAGGCTTGTCAGAGACCTACGTCGCAGACCTATATTGCACTATTGAAAAGGTGAGGCTTACTCTAATCTTTAAAATGATTTTTAATAGACAAATCTTATATATTTGTTGTTTTTGTTGTTGTTTTTGTGCTTGTTATTATTGCATTTTATTGTTGTTGTTGTTATTGGTTGTTGTGCTTGTTGTTGTTGTTATTGGTTGTTGTGCTTGTTGTCTATTTTTTTGCTTGTTGCTGTTGTGTTTGTTGTTGATGTAATTGTTGTTTTATTTGTTGTTGTTGTTGTGCTTGTTGTTGTTATTGGTTGTTGTCTATTTTTTTGCTTGTTGCTGATGTGCTTGTTGTTGATGTAATTGTTGTTTCATTTGTTCTTGTTGTGCTTGTTGTTGTTATTGGTTGTTGTGCTTGTTGTTGTTGTTATTGGTTGTTGAGCTTGTTGTTGTTGTGCTTGTTGTTGATGTTATTGTTGTTTTAGTTGTTGTTGTTGTGTTTGTTGTTGATTATTTTTGTGCTTGTTGGTTTTGTTGTTGTTGTTGCTTCTTGCTGTTGTTGTTGCTTAATGTTGTTGTTGTTGTTGTTAATTCAGACGAAAAGTTATACTATTTTTTTTAACAGGTAATTAATTAAAAAATTATATACTATTCTGATATGCCAATTGTAAATATGTTTTCCCTAAAATCCACCTCAGCTTTTATTGGAGAGAATTGCAAGGGACCTACGTCACAGACTATTATGCATCAATTTTATTTTTTCGATTGTTCTCTTAAATAATTTGTTCTAACTTTTATGTATCTTTGTAATTTTTCATATATGGATCTTGTGTTGGAGTGGCTTGCAAGTTACCTCTGTCTCAGACGGGTAAGCACCATTGTTTTTACTTCAATTGATCAACTATTGTTATTACTTTGATTGTTCACATAAATAATTCGTTTTAACTTTTAGGTAACCTTGTAATTTTTCATATATGCATCTTGTATTGGAGAGCCTTACTAGGAATTTACGTCGCAGACTGGTATGCACAATTGTTAATACTTCGATAGATGCATCGTTGTTATTATTTCGTTTGTTCTATTAAATAATTCTTTTTAACCTTGACGTAATATTGTAATTTTTCATATATGTATCTTGTATTGGAAAGGATTGTCAGAGACCTACGTCTCAAACCGATATTGCACTATTGAAAAGGTGAGGCTTACTCTAATCTTTAAAATGATTTTTAATAGACTAATCTTATATATTTGTTGTTTTTGTTGTTGTTGTTGTGCTTGTTATTATTGCATTTTATAGTTGTTGTTGTTATTGGTTGTTGTGCTTGTTGTTGTTGTTATTGGTTGTTGTGCTTGTTGTCTATTTTTTTGCTTGTTGCTGTTGTGTTTGTTGTTGATGTAATTGTTGTTTTATTTGTTGTTGTTGTTGTTGTGCTTGTTGTTGTTATTGGTTGTTGTGCTTGTTGTCTATTTTTTTGCTTGTTGCTGTTGTGCTTGTTGTTGATGTAATTGTTGTTTCATTTGTTCTTGTTGTGCTTGTTGTTGTTATTGGTTGTTGTGCTTGTTGTTGTTGTTGTTATTGGTTGTTGAGCTTGCTGTTGTTGTGCTTGTTGTTGATGTTATTGTTGTTTTAGTTGTTGTTGTGTTTGTTGTTGATTATTTTTGTGCTTGTTGTTGTTGTTGTTGCTTCTTGTTGTTGTTGTTGCTTAATGTTGTTGTTGTTGTTGTTAATTCAGACGAAAAGTTATACTATTTTTTTTAACAGGTAATTAATTAAAAAATTATATACTATTCTGATATGCCAATTGTAAATATGTTTTTCCCTAAAATCCACCTCAGCTTTTATTGGAGAGAATTGCAAGGGACCTACGTCACAGACTATTATGCATCAATTTTATTTTTTCGATTGTTCTCTTAAATAATTCGTTCTAACTTTTATGTATCTTTGTAATTTTGCATATATGGATCTTGTGTTGGAGTGGCTTGCAAGTTACCTCTGTCTCAGACGGGTAAGCACCATTGTTTTTACTTCAATTGATCAACTATTGTTATTACTTTGATTGTTCACATAAATAATTCGTTTTAACTTTTAGGTAACCTTGTAATTTTTCATATATGCATCTTGTATTGGAGAGCCTTACTAGGGATTTACGTCGCAGACTGGTATGCACAATTGTTAATACTTCGATAGATGCACCGTTGTTATTATTTCGTTTGTTCTATTAAATAATTCTTTTTAACCTTGAAGTAATATTGTAATTTTTCATATATGTATCTTGTATTGGAGAGGATTGTCAGAGACCTACGTCGCAAACCGATATTGCACTATTGAAAAGGTGAGGCTTACTCTAATCTTTAAAATGATTTTTAATAGACTAATCTTATATATTTGTTGTTTTTGTTGTTGTTCTTGTGCTTGTTATTATTGCATTTTATAGTTGTTGTTGTTATTGGTTGTTGTGCTTGTTGTTGTTGTTGTTATTGTTTGTTGTGCTTGTTGTCTATTTTTTTGCTTGTTGTTGTTGTGCTTGTTGTTGATGTAACTGTTGTTTTAGTTCTTGTTGTGCTTGTTGTTGTTATTGGTTGTTGTGCTTGTTGTCTATTTTTGTGCTTGTTCTTGTTGTGCTTGTTGTTGATATTATTGTTGTTTTATTTGTTGTTGTTGTGCTTTTTGATTATTTTTGTGCTTGTTGTTATTGTTGTTGCTTCTTGTTGTTGTTGCTGCTTAATGTTGTTGTTGTTGTTAAATCAGACGAAAAGTTATACTACTTTTTAACTGGTAATTAATTAAAAAATTATATACTATTCTGATATACCAATTGTAAATATGTTTTTCCTAAAATCCACCTCGACTTTTATTTAAGAGACTTGCAACGGACCTACGTCGCAGACTATTATGCATCAATTTTATTTCTTCGATTGTTCTCTTAAATAATTCGTGCTAACTTTTATGTATCTTTGTAATTTTTCATATATGGATCTTGTGTAGGAGTGGCTTGCAAGTGACCTCCGTCTCAAACTGGTAAGCACCATTGTTTTTACTTCAATTGATCAACTATTGTTATTACTTTGATTGTTCACATAAGTAATTCGTTTTAACTTTTAGGTAAACTTGTAATTTTTCATATATGGATCTTGTATTGGAGAGGCTTGCTAGGGACCTTCGTTGCAGACTGGTATGCACAATTGTTAATACTTCGATAGATGCACTGTTGTTATTATCTCGTTTGTTCTAATAAATAATTCGTTTTAACCTTGATGTAATATTGTAATTTTTCATATATTTAACTTGTGTTGGAGAGGCTTGTCAGAGACCTACGTCGCAGACCTATATTGCACTATTGAAAAGGTGAGGCTTACTCTAATCTTTAAAATGATTTTTAATAGGCAAATCTTATATATTTGTTGTTTTTGTTGTTGTTGTTGTGCTTGTTATTATTGCATTTTATTGTTGTTGTTGTTATTGGTTGTTGTGCTTGTTGTTGTTGTTATTGGTTGTTGTGCTTTTTGTTGTTGTTATTGGTTGTTGTGCTTGTTGTCTATTTTTTTGCTTGTTGCTGTTGTGTTTGTTGTTGATGTAATTGTTGTTTTATTTGTTGTTGTTGTTGTGCTTGTTGTTGTTATTGGTTGTTGTGCTTGTTGTCTATTTTTTTGCTTGTTGCTGTTGTGCTTGTTGTTGATGTAATTGTTGTTTCATTTGTTTTTGTTGTGCTTGTTGTTGTTATTGGTTGTTGTGCTTGTTGTTGTTGTTGTTATTGGTTGTTGAGCTTGTTGTTGTTGTGCTTGTTGTTGATGTTATTGTTGTGTTTGTTGTTGATTATTTTTGTGCTTGTTGTTGTTGTTGTTGTTGTTGTTGTTGTTGTTGCTTCTTGCTGTTGTTGTTGCTTAATGTTGTTGTTGTTGTTAATTCAGACGAAAAGTTATCCTATTTTTTTTAACAGGTAATTAATTAAAAAATTATATACTATTCTGATATGCCAAATGTAAATATGTTTTCCCTAAAATCCACCTCGGCTTTTATTGGAGAGAATTGCAAGGGACCTACGTCGCAGACTATTATGTATCAATTTTATTTTTTCGATTGTTCTCTTAAATAATTTGTTCTAACTTTTATGTATCTTTGTAATTTTTCATATATGGATCTTGTGTTGGAGTGGCTTGCAAGTTACCTCTGTCTCAGACGGGTAAGCACCATTGTTGTTGTTGTTATTGGTTGTTGTGCTTGTTGTCTATTTTTTTGCTTGTTGTTGTTGTGCTTGTTGTTGATGTAACTGTTGTTTTATTTCTTGTTGTGCTTTTTGTTGTTATTAGTTGTTGTGCTTGTTGTTGTTGTTGTGCTTGTTGTTGATATTATTGTTGTTTTATTTGTTGTTGTTGTACTTGTTGTTGATTATTTTTGTGCTTGTTGTTATTGTTGTTGCTTCTTGTTGTTGTTGTTGCTTAATTTTGTTGTTGTTGTTAAATCAGACGAAAAGTTATACTATTTTTTAACTGTTAGTTAATTAAAAAATTATATACTATTTTGATATGCCAATTGTAAATATATTTTTCCTAAAATCCACCTCGACTTTTATTTAAGAGACTTGCAACGGACCTACGTCGCAGACTATTATGCATCAATTTTATTTCTTCGATTGTTCTCTTAAATAATCCGTGCTAACTTTTATGTATCTTTGTAATTTTTCATATATGGATCTTGTGTAGGAGTGGCTTGCAAGTGACCTCCGTCTCAAACTGGTAAGCACCATTGTTTTTACTTCAATTGATCAACTATTGTTATTACTTTGAGTGTTCACATAAGTAATTCGTTTTAACTTTTAGGTAACCTTGTAATTTTTCATATATGGATCTTGTATTGGAGAGGCTTGCTAGGGACCTACGTTGCAGACTGGTATGCACAATTGTTAATACTTCGATAGATGCACTGTTGTTATTATCTCGTTTGTTCTAATAAATAATTCGTTTTAACCTTGATGTAATATTGTAATTTTTCATATATGTATCTTGTATTGGAGAGGCTTGTCAGAGACCTACGTCGCAGACCTATATTGCACTATTGAAAAGGTGAGGCTTACTCTAATCTTTAAAATGATTTTTAATAGACAAATCTTATATATTTGTTGTTTTTTTTGTTGTTGTGCTTGTTATTATTGCATTTTATTGTTGTTGTTGTTATTGGTTGTTGTGCTTCTTGTTGTTGTTATTGGTTGTTGTGCTTGTTGTCTACTTTTTTGCTTGTTGCTGTTGTGATTGTTGTTGATGTAATTGTTGTTTTATTTGTTGTTGTTGTTGTTGTGCTTGTTGTTGTTATTGGTTGTTGTGCTTGTTGTCTATTTTTTTGCTTGTTGCTGTTGTGCTTGTTGTTGATGTAATTGTTGTTTCATTTGTTCTTGTTGTGCTTGTTGTTGTTATTGGTTGTTGTGCTTGTTGTTGTTGTTGTTATTGGTTGTTGAGCTTGTTGTTGTTGTGCTTGTTGTAGATGTTATTGTTGTTTTAGTTGTTGTTGTGTTTGTTGTTGATTATTTTTGTGCTTGTTGTTGTTGTTGCTTCTTGCTGTTGTTGTTGCTTAATGTTGTTGTTGTTGTTGTTAATTCAGACGAAAAGTTATACTATTTTTTTTAACAGGTAATTAATTAAAAAATTATATACTATTCTGATATGCCAATTGTAAATATGTTTTCCCTAAAATCCACCTCAGCTTTTATTGGAGAGAATTGCAAGGGACCTACGTCACAGACTATTATGCATCAATTTTATTTTTTCGATTGTTCTCTTAAATAATTCGTTCTAACTTTTATGTATGTTTGTAATTTTTCATATATGGATCTTGTGTTGGAGTGGCTTGCAAGTTACCTCTGTCTCAGACGGGTAAGCACCATTGTTTTTACTTCAATTGATCAACTATTGTTATTACTTTGATTGTTCACATAAATAATTCGTTTTAACTTTTAGGTAACCTTGTAATTTTTCATATATGCATCTTGTATATGAGAGCCTTACTAGGGATTTACGTCGCAGACTGGTATGCACAATTGTTAATACTTCGATAGATGCACCGTTGTTATTATTTTGTTTGTTCTATTAAATAATTCTTTTTAACCTTGACGTAATATTGTAATTTTTCATATATGTATCTTGTATTGGAGAGGATTGTCAGAGACCTACGTCGCAAACCGATATTGCACTATTGAAAAGGTGAGGCTTACTCTAATCTTTAAAATGATTTTTAATAGACTAATCTTATATATTTGTTGTTTTTGTTGTTGTTGTTGTGCTTGTTATTATTGCATTTTATAGTTGTTGTTGTTGTTGGTTGTTGTGCTTGTTGTTGTTGTTATTGGTTGTTGTCTATTGTTTTGCTTGTTGCTGTTGTGTTTGTTGTTGATGTAATTGTTGTTTTATTTGTTGTTGTTGTTTTTGTGCTTGTTGTTGTTATTGGTTGTTGTGCTTGTTGTCTATTTTTTTGCTTGTTGCTGTTGTGCTTGTTGTTGATGTAATTGTTGTTTCATTTGTTCTTGTTGAGCTTGTTGTTGTTATTGGTTGTTGTGCTTGTTGTTGTTGTTGTTATTGGTTGTTGAGCTTGTTGTTGTTGTGCTTGTTGTTGATGTTATTGTTGTTTTAGTTGTTGTTGTGTTTGTTGTTGATTATTTTTGTGCTTGTTGTTGTTGTTGTTGCTTCTTGCTGTTGTTGCTGCTTAATGTTGTTGTTGTTGTTGTTAATTCAGACGAAAAGTTATACTATTTTTTTAACAGGTAATTAATTAAAAAATTATATACTATTCTGATATGCCAATTGTAAATATGTTTTCCCTAAAATCCACCTCAGCTTTTATTGGAGAGAATTGCAAGGGACCTACGTCGCAGACTATTATGCACCATTTTTATTTTTTCGATTGTTCTCTTAAATAATTCGTTCTAACTTTTATGTATCTTTGTAATTTTTCATATATGGATCTTGTGTTGGAGTGGCTTGCAAGTTACCTCTGTCTCAGACGGGTAAGCACCATTGTTTTTACTTCAATTGATCAACTATTGTTATTACTTTGATTGTTCACATAAATAATTCGTTTTAACTTTTAGGTAACCTTGTAATTTTTCATATATGCATCTTGTATTGGAGAGCCTTACTAGGGATTTACGTCGCAGACTGGTATGCACAATTGTTAATACTTCGATAGATGCACCGTTGTTATTATTTCGTTTGTTCTATTAAATAATTCTTTTTAACCTTGAAGTAATATTGTAATTTTTCATATATGTATCTTGTATTGGAGAGGATTGTCAGAGACCTACGTCGCAAACCGATATTGCACTATTGAAAAGGTGAGGCTTACTCTAATCTTTAAAATGATTTTTAATAGACTAATCTTATATATTTGTTGTTTTTGTTGTTGTTGTTGTGCTTGTTATTATTGCATTTTATAGTTGTTGTTGTTATTGGTTGTTGTTGTTATTGTTTGTTGTGCTTGTTGTCTATTTTTTTGCTTGTTGTTGTTGTGCTTGTTGTTGATGTAACTGTTGTTTTATTTCTTGTTGTGCTTGTTGTTGTTATTGGTTGTTGTGCTTGTTGTCTATTTTTGTGCTTGTTGTTGTTGTGCTTTTTGTTGATATTATTGTTGTTTTATTTGTTGTTGTTGTGCTTGTTGATTATTTTTGTGCTTGTTGTTATTGTTGTTGCTTCTTGTTGTTGTTGCTGCTTAATGTTGTTGTTGTTGTTAAATCAGACGAAAAGTTATACTAATTTTAACTGGTAATTAATTAACAAATTATATACTATTCTGATATACCAATTGTAAATATGTTTTTCCTAAAATCCACCTCGACTTTTATTTAAGAGACTTGCAACGGACCTACGTCGCAGACTATTATGCATCAATTTTATTTCTTCGATTGTTCTCTTAAATAATTCGTGCTAACTTTTATGTATCTTTGTAATTTTTCAGATATGGATCTTGTGTAGGAGTGGCTTGCAAGTGACCTCCGTCTCAAACTGGTAAGCACCATTGTTTTTACTTCAATTGATCAACTATTGTTATTACTTTGATTGTTCACATAAGTAATTCGTTTTAACTTTTAGGTAAACTTGTAATTTTTCATATATGGATCTTGTATTGGAGAGGCTTGCTAGGGACCTACGTTGCAGACTGGTATGCAGAATTGTTAATACTTCGATAGATGCACTGTTGTTATTATCTCGTTTGTTCTAATAAATAATTCGTTTTAACCTTGATGTAATATTGTAATTTTTCATATATTTATCTTGTATTGGAGAGGCTTTTCAGAGACCTATGTCGCAGACCTATATTGCACTATTGAAAAGGTGAGGCTTACTCTAATCTTTAAAATGATTTTTAATAGACAAATCTTATATATTTGTTGTTTTTGTTGTTGTTGTTGTGCTTGTTATTATTGCATTTTATTGTTGTTGTTGTTATTGGTTGTTGTGCTTGTTGTTGTTGTTGTTTGTTGTGCTTGTTGTCTATTTTTTTGCTTGTTGCTGTTGTGTTTGTTGTTGATGTAATTGTTGTTTTATTTGTTGTTGTTGTTGTTGTGCTTGTTGTTGTTATTGGTTGTTGTGCTTGTTGTCTATTTTTTTGCTTGTTGCTGTTGTGCTTGTTGTTGATGTAATTGTTGTTTCATTTGTTCTTGTTGTGCTTGTTGTTGTTATTGTTGTGCTTGTTGTTGATGTTGTTATTGGTTGTTGAGCTTGTTGTTGTTGTGCTTGTTGTTGATGTTATTGTTGTGTTTGTTGTTGATTATTTTTGTGCTTGTTGTTGTTGTTGTTGTTGCTTCTTGCTGTTGTTGTTGCTTAATGTTGTTGTTGTTGTTAATTCAGACGAAAAGTTATACTATTTTTTTTAACAGGTAATTAATTAAAAAATTATATACTATTCTGATATGCCAATTGTAAATATGTTTTCCCTAAAATCCACCTCGGCTTTTATTGGAGAGAATTGCAAGGGACCTACGTCGCAGACTATTATGCATCAATTTTATTTTTTCGATTGTTCTCTTAAATAATTCTTTCTAACTTTTATGTATCTTTGTAATTTGTCATATATGGATCTTATGTTGGAGTGGCTTGCAAGTTACCTCTGTCTCAGACGGGTAAGCACCATTGTTTTTACTTCAATTGATCAACTATTGTTATTACTTTGATTGTTCACATAAATAATTCGTTTTTACTTTTAGGTAACCTTGTAATTTTTCATATATGCATCTTGTATTAGAGAGCCTTACTAGGGATTTACGTCGCAGACTGGTATGCACAATTGTTAATACTTCGATAGATGCACCGTTGTTATTATTTTGTTTGTTCTATTAAATAATTCTTTTTAACCTTGATGTAATATTGTAATTTTTCATATATGTATCTTGTATTGGAGAGGATTGTCAGAGACCTACGTCGCAAACCGATATTGCACTATTGAAAAGGTGAGGCTTACTCTAATCTTTAAAATGATTTTTAATAGACTAATCTTATATATTTGTTGTTTTTGTTTTTGTTGTTGTGCTTGTTATTATTGCATTTTATTGTTGTTGTTGTTATTGGTTGTTGTGCTTGTTGTTGTTGTTATTGGTTGTTGTGCTTGTTGTCTATTTTTTTGCTTGTTGCTGTTGTGCTTGTTGTTGATGTAACTGTTGTTTTATTTCTTGTTGTGCTTGTTGTTGTTATTGGTTGGTGTGCTTGTTGTTGATATTATTGTTGTTTTATTTGTTGTTGTTGTGCTTGTTGTTGATTATTTTTGTGCTTGTTGTTATTGTTGTTGCTTCTTGTTGTTGTTGTTGCTTAATGTTGTTGTTGTTGTTAAATCAGACGAAAAGTTATACTACTTTTTAACTGGTAATTAATTAAAAAATTATATACTATTCTGATATGCCAATTGTAAATATGTTTTTCCTAAAATCCACCTCGACTTTTATTTAAGAGACTTGCAACGGACCTACGTCGCAGACTATTATGCATCAATTTTATTTCTTCGATTGTTCTCTTAAATAATTCGTGCTAACTTTTATGTATCTTTGTAATTTTTCATATATGGATCTTGTGTAGGAGTGGCTTGCAAGTGACCTCCGTCTCAAACTGGTAAGCACCATTGTTTTTACTTCAATTGATCAACTATTGTTATTACTTTGATTGTTCACATAAGTAATTCGTTTTAACTTTTAGGTAACCTTGTAATTTTTCATATATGGATCTTGTATTGGAGAGGCTTGCTAGGGACCTACGTTGCAGACTGGTATGCACAATTGTTAATACTTCGATAGATGCACTGTTGTTATTATCTCGTTTGTTCTAATAAATAATTCGTTTTAACCTTGATGTAATATTGTAATTTTTCATATATGTATCTTGTATTGGAGAGGCTTGTCAGAGACCTACGTCGCAGACCTATATTGCATTATTGAAAAGGTGAGGCTTACTCTAATCTTTAAAATGATTTTTAATAGACAAATCTTATATATTTGTTGTTTTTGTTGTTGTTGTTGTGCTTGTTATTATTGCATTTTATTGTTGTTGTTGTTATTGGTTGTTGTGCTTGTTGTTGTTGTTATTGGTTGTTGTGCTTGTTGTCTATTTTTTTGCTTGTTGCTGTTGTGTTTGTTGTTGATGTAATTGTTGTTTTATTTGTTGTTGTTGTTGTTGTGCTTGTTGTTGTTATTGGTTGTTGTGCTTGTTGTCTATTTTTTTGCTTGTTGCTGTTGTGCTTGTTGTTGATGTAATTGTTGTTTCATTTGTTCTTGTTGTGCTTGTTGTTGTTATTGGTTGTTGTGCTTGTTGTTGTTGTTATTATTGGTTGTTGAGCTTCTTGTTGTTGTGCTTGTTGTTGATGTTATTGTTGTCTTGGTTGTTGTTGTGTTTGTTGTTGATTATTTTTGTGCTTGTTGTTGTTGTTGTTGCTTCTTGCTGTTGTTGTTGCTTAATGTTGTTGTTGTTGTTGTGTAGCAGTAAAAATCGTGAGCGTAAGTTATTAATTAACTTAACTCAAAAAAACAAGAGTCGCCACCGCACTTTTATTTTATCCAAATAAAGGAAAGGAAAAAGAGCGAACAAAACCAAAGAGTTCTAAAATAAGAACACGAGACAGAGATCGGGGTAAGGGGGTTGGTTACGCAATGGGAAGGTATTAGCACCCAAAACGTCTATAGTACTCTATAGGAGCCCTTTGAAATATTTACGCTTTTTGGTTTGAAAATGGTTTGTTTGAAAAGAGATTGGGGAGATGAGAAGAGAATTATTTTTTATATTTTTGTGTTTGGAGAGACTTATCGCCTCATGCCTACGTACCCACAAAGTGCAATATGGGATCAAAACCTCGTAGTTCGTGGTACAAATGACAAAAATTTGTTGGTTTTGATTGATTTTAGATGTAAAGACAAGTCGTCATTTCAAGGAGAAAACTGCGACTATCCACCCACGAGTATTAAGACAACATTTGCGTCACATAAAGATGGAGGATTTGCTTGGATTATCAACAAGACTATCACTCAACATCAATGTGGAAAATGTCAAAGTCTTAATAATATGGGGAATAGGAGATTTACATCTCAACTATAGAAATGAATCATGTCTAAACTTTATGAAAAGTTTTAAAGTGAAAAAGTGCATAAAGGCACAAAAAGAGTTGATGAGTTTTTGTATTTTTTATGTCTTTTGAAATTGGTCAAAGCATGATTAACATTGATTGACTTTTATTAAGAAGAATAATGTTTGAAAATCACTTGACGAAAATCAAGGTTTTATTGCGAAAGCGGTTTTGAAGTTTGAAACCAAGAAGGTTTTGAAAGAGGGAGAAAGTTTTGAAAATTTAAGAAGGGGAGGAGATGAAGTGACTATCCTAGAAACCAAAATAAGAGCTAGAGTTAAGAAAGATCTAACCGACTTGTATCACACTCCATAGCAAGCAAAAAAGAATTCCATCCGATTTAAAGCATAAGCCAATGATCGAGCCAAATAAAGGCTAAGATTCACAATACTCCAAGCATAGGGAAGAAAGTCCTAATCCTAAGTCCAAAATGTCCATGAAGTCCAAGGTCTAAGAATGGTCCAAGAGTATAACCACAAAGTTAATAGCACCAAATTTTTTAGATGTTTTATCCTTTATTAGTGTTTTGAACAAAGTATGGTCCAAGTGGACAAAAGAGAAATGACATAAACATAAACAAAGATATGATATGAAATGATAAAATGGAAGCATAAAAGTAAGAAATAAGGAGTAAGAAGAGAATATAAACAAAATTAAACAAGGACAATGTTAGTGAATTAGTAATTAGTGGTTAGAACATATGATCAATGATGATTAATTCTTGCACTTAGACCAAGGTTAATGAAAGCTCATTAGAGGATTGATAGAATCAAAGCCTCCTAACAATGATTTTCATAGGTATTGGACTTAAGACAAGCAACTAAACATACTTGGACTTTTAAACGTAAGTTTGAGCCACGAATGATCATTTTCCGATTAAGGGACACTTTAGCGCTATGTTAAGCAATCGTAATCGGGTTTATGTAGAAACCACGACTATCTGAGGCCGGTCAATAAAATGTTAGTGTTAATACATGTTAGAGAAGTGATATGTAAATCACTCTCCTAAAACATGCCACACAAAAAGAAAAGAGGTAGTGATCTCATCACAATCAAGATTTTTAATTAATTAATCAAAGGTAATCTATCACTATTCCAAAGTAAGGAGAATTATCTCAATGATTATTCGTCCATAGATTTGAAATAATGAAGATTAAACAACCTTGATAATCAACAATCTATGATCCATAGATTTCATCGATCAAAAATAAAAAGAAGAAGAAAGAAAATAAAAATGAAAAGAAATCACAATTTGAATCTTAAATCGATTAAATTATCATCAATATCAATCACCTCTCTTGGTGGATAAAAATCAACCCCCAAAGTCCATTGAAATTGATGAAATCCTATCAAAATTCAAGATCCAAAACAACCAACAATTGATCCAAATTAAAATGTTTTCAAATAATTTTTTAAATGCTTTTTTTTCAAGAATATTATTATTATTTTTTTTTTTAAAAAAAAAAACTAATAACATAAAAAAAATAAAAAAAAGAACATAAATGAAATAATACTTGAAAAGGAGAAAGAGAAAATAAACAGAAATATCTTCTTCTCACGCGAAGCACTTCACGGCCATGGATGCTTGCTTAAATCACAACGGCGGGACACGAAAAATACGCGGTTGCAATCGAAATCAAGAGCTCTTCACAATAGTACCAACAATTCAAAGAAACACAACAAAAAGTAACGGATCGAAACTGACGGTGAAATTCAATCTACCTTCAAACTCAGGTGAATGATGAAATCGAAACTCTCTTCTTCTTTCTTCTTCTTCTGAACTACGAAATTCTGATTGTTGTGTTGAAGAAGTTGGAGTATGGTGAGTTTTTATGTGGAAAGGTTGTGAATGAAAAGAGAGTTGAATCTGATGAAATTTGAAGAACGGTTGAGGGTGATTTTTGAAAGTGAAATTTGAAGGAAAATTGAGGAGTTATGATGAAAATTCTGCAGGGATTAATTGGCTTGAAAAGCTTGAGAAAATGAGTGAGAGATGAATTGTATTTATAGATGAGAGTGAGTGAAAAATGATTTGCCGTTTGTGATATTTTTCTGCGTTTTGGTTGCTACAGGTTATGCGTGACTTGAGGAGAAACTTTTTCATGTCGTTTTGGAATTTTTCTTTTTGCAGCTCACTTGGGTGACGTGGATGAGCTTTATGGCTCACATGACTTGGAAATATGGCTCAGATACGTGATGAGTTTGCTTTTACCCTGTTGCAAGTGGCTCAGCTGAAAAATTGTACAGTAGTCTAGTAAAACTCTTAATATGGCTTACTTCCAATTTTTCTTGGATTTCATTTTCTAAAATCTCAGTCTGACTTGGAGATGGTATTTGTATGCAGAAACTGAAGGACGATGATGTCGTTAATTTGCAAACCGTTCCCCGTGAACCAAACCGAGAAATGAGATTGGTCTCCTCTGCGCACATTATGTCTTCTAATTGCCGGACAACCAGTTGAAGTTTTCTCCTCCGACAGTTCAGATAGTCGGGAACCTAGTGCTTTTAACATGCCTCAGCATCCTGCACAGCTTCAGTTTAGATCTAATGGCATGCTCGGCGATTGGCTTGTACGGCTTTATTCAATTCCAAGATGTGTATTCATACTAGCATATCTAGCAGTTCCTGTCAAATTCTTATTCTCTCTGTAAGGAATATGCTGATGAGTAGAGGTGTCTCTGTATTTTTTAGCGAGACCAAAGTCAATGGCATAAACTTGATTAGCACGCCTCCCCAAACCCATCAGGAAGTTGTCTGGCTTGATGTCCCTATGTAAAAATGACTTGGAATGAATATATTCAACTCGATTTATCATCTGATCAGCAAGCATGAGTACAGGAGCTGGAATAAAAAACTTTGCATTGGCGGGAAGAGCAGGTTTCACAGATGGAACGGAAGGGGACTGAAACAGGTTTGCAGAGCTTCCGCCATTTTGGTTGAAGGTGTCAACATATCTTGACCGAACACCCATGTGGCTGCGAGCAGAGAATTGATTTGAGCTAGGGGGTATCGGCGGCATCCCTGGGCTAGTGTATTTGTAGTACAAAGTACTTGGATGTCACCTTTAAGAAAAAAGGCCTTCCATAATACTGCGATCTTTGAGGCAAAGCCCTCCATTGTGATAACCAACACCATAAAGAATGTATGACTGCATTTGTTTGTATTTCTCTTCATATTTCTTGCCCAATGATTCTGCCTCACGCTTATCTGCAGATGCCCTTTCAGTAATCTCATTTAGGCGGTTATCACATCTGCTTTTATACAGGACCAATTCCTGCATTTTGTTGCGGTACAACTCAATCTTCTCTTTTGAATCCAATATCATATTCTGCATTTCTTCAGGCTTTTTCTCTGCAGTCTCGATATTCTGCTTACTATTATCTGTGTCATTCAAAAAAGAATCATCCAACACAGATGTTCCAAACTTTTTCTGATCAGGCAGGACAGTGCCATCAGCCCGAGCAGGCAAAAAATGAAAGGCTAATGTTGGAAACCTCACAGCAAGACGCATTGAAGGATAATGAGGAGTCTCTGACTGAATTAGTTGAAGTTGCAGAATGACTCCACATCTGTCAATAACGGGATAGAAATCACCAGTTGTAGAATGGGTTTTTGTGTTCAGAGAAATTTGGCTCCAATGATAGTCACCGTCAAACAAAAATGCAGAGACATCACTTAAAACCAAATCAAATCGCAAGTACATATTATCCTCGGCTGATTCCTTTTGAAGAGTTATCGCCGCCGAAAGAAGACGCGACTTGTTGATCATTTTTATCGTTCAGAAGAGTGTCGGCTTCAATAGTCACATGTTTGTTTCTTTCAAATCAGAGAATGTCTTCTCATTAATGAGTATCAAGCCTAACATTGGCCTGCTCAGACTCCATTGAAGGCCTCCCTCATCTGTAGCTTTGGGAGTTCTTCCTGATGGAGATGGAAGACCTTCATACTGATCTACATTTGTCTGTGAAACTGAATCTTCAACTCCATCGGCATTTGCATTCGGGGATGCAAGTGGGGATAACTTCCCGTTACTATTGGCATCAAGTTGATGGTCACCCACTGCCTCATTGTCAATGGACTTTTATGGTTACACTGTCACCTACATTGGCCTCGGAATCTCTAATAATGCCTCCATGATTTCTCACATTTTCAAAGCTCAAAGCATTAAGCAGCTCTAGAGGTTGTGTTGTGTATGATGCATCTCTTATGCTTTTAAGTAGCATATCCTAGTCGCTATCACTGAACTGATGACCACCAACTTCTATGAGATGCACCAGCGCACCAAGTGAAATTGAGACCACTGCTTGATCTGTCTTTTTGGCACAATCTAACAACAAACTCAGCAACGGTGGCAGCATAAAACAAACCTCCTTATAGAATGTGTTGAAAAGGTTGCACATCAGCTGAAGGGAATGTATGCTTGTTTCACGAAACCAATCATCATCACTAGAAACAAAGCCTTCTTTTCCAGCATGTCTCACATGATCGAAAATTGGAAATAGTACTCGATGGAAAATACTCTCCCAAAATGATGAAGAGAACTTGCTACCTCTTTCATCCAGCAAATCAAACAAGACTTTAAGTGCGCAACTTCTGACCTCTGGTCTTTGATCCGATGTTAGATCAGATAAACCAGCCAGCATCGGGAACCAATAATGCTCAGTCACATCCAAAGTTGTATCCAAATTAGCATCAACGGGCATTAAAGCACCTCCAGGAACAAGACCCTCTGCAAGACGGTCCTCGCAGATCCACAGGAGTGCAATAGCCTTCAAACTTATCCGATGTGAAGTTTTATTGTTAGCAAACCTGATGAGGCAATTCACACAATCCATGAAGCAGTCTCCCACTACTTGATCAAAGTGTTCTAAAATGACCTGTTCAACATTCTCAAAACCTTTATGCACAGCTTGCATTTCTTCAGCTAATACTTTTAGTTGGATCTTAGAAGCAGCTTCCAAATTGACAAGATCCTTGTCAAAATCAATCAGTTCTGGCATTTTCTCAGCAAGAAGCTTACACAAATAATGCATTAAAGTCATTTTGTTATTTCTTGCACGGGTATCAGATAACTTGAGAAGACTGTCCAATTTGAATCCTACTGCTGATCCTCGGGCTGAAATTTTGGCATCTAGCACATTTGCAACAATCACCAACAGATTTTGGCAAGCATGATATTCCTCCATATTTTGTGTACCAGTGCCAGTGAGCTTCTGCGATTGATCCTTCCTTGGCTGGTAAAACGACTATCTCCAATCCGGATTAGCTTCGGGAGGGCACCGTACCCTTGAAGAGTTTGATGATATGATAGTGTTGCAGCCTTGTAATAAAATGGTTCTTCCCACTTGTAAAATAGAAGTGCCAAAAGTCAGGAGACAGAGAGCAAATACAACTGATGGTAGAAGTTCCTGATTTATACCAGGAAGCAGTTGGAGATAGAAAATTGTAGAACCAAGCAATTCCTCACAACCAATATTAATATCATGTCTTTGTCCTGAGGTATTTTCAACATGCACCAGTAAAGAATGCAGGGATTCTAGTTTATGTGTTTCAGCAAACCCTGAATATATATCATTGGATTTCTGATGAAGCTTCCCATTGATTACTGATGCTGTTAACCAACGCAAAAATTTTGACACTAACGAGTCATCATGATACTCTTCTCCTAGTTCTTTTTTAACAAAAATGCGAGACTCGTTAGACCTCAACCTTTGTGAAGAATCTGACGCTAATGCAGTTGTAATTGCCCAGATAATAAAATTCTGAAGCCTTTCCTAATCAAAATGGAAATAGGAGGTGGGCTCATAATTATGGCTTCAAGAGCAAAATACGGGTTAATGCCTTTTGAAGCTTGATTACACACACTGCCAGCCTGGTATATCTGATATAAACCCTCTATTGATAAGGTGAAATGTGGCTGGCCTATTTTCCTTTTCTGAGAGAATTTCAACACCGACACTATCATTTGTTGAAAAGGATTAACTAATCCCACAGATTCATCTGTCATTGTTACATCATGGAGTACAAAACTGAATAGATTAGATGAAAGCTCGGTGAGCTGCTCAAGGCCAAGATTTTGCAACCACTTGGACATGCTTCCGGACAAAATAACATCATTGACAACCTTCAATACTACCAATACATGCTTCATGAAAAATTTATTTTCATCTCCATTAAGCCCAACCCTTCTAGTAACTGAGATGAGAGATGATAACCATGAAAATAGAGAACAACGTTTCACTAGATGACAGGCAATCTTTTGCACTTTAACGGATTTCTTTATCACTTCAATGATTAGGTCCTTTGACACAGCATCTGAGAGAGGAGAGACATAAAAGCTCATTGGAGTTTCAAGAATTGAGTTCTATATATATATCATGGCATCATCATCTGAGTTCAGTCCTGCATATACTAGCCGAAGTATCCAAGATCTCTCTGATTTGAAATTGACGGATGAACTCCATATAAAGTTATCAAACAAAGGTATAACCTTCATATTCAACTTAGAAGACTGTATCAAGAACGTATTTATAGCTGCATAATGATCATGCGAGGAATCTAACAATACACAAGATGCCTCTGCAGCAAACAGAGCAATAACCGATGGGATTCTTTTCCATGACTCTTCAATACTGTTTTGAACAGAATTCATTAGAAGTCGGAGTCCCATTACATCCTTCCTCTTTTGGCACTTCTCTAATGCATTCTCAAATATATAAAGTGTGTCATAAGCTAATCTCTGTATCCCATGATCTGGAGAAGACATGCTAACAAATGCAATTGCAAGCAAACCTGATCCAGCAAACTCTACAGGCTCTATATATGCTTTTAGAAAGGCCATGAAATGAGAATTGCAAGATAAATACAGGATCATAACATTCTTTAAGTTCAACATGAGAAGAGTACATCTTTTTCATCTGGGTCAATTGGAAAATTGTCCCTTTGCTGACTTCTTGTCCATTCCTCAATTGCTTCTGAATTTACCTCGAGATTCTGAGGGCATGAGCCAGTCATGGACTCAATTTGTTTCATCACATTGTATATTGCCAAATCAATCTCACTGAGTGTTGCACCGTAAGAATAACGCAGTAGTGCAAGCAGTTCTTTTAAATTTATGCCAATCTCATTTCTAAATCAGTTTCACGAGCCTTACGGGTTTACTCGCCCGTTAACTCGCACACATGTCATTCTTTTGCCATGAATCTCCCTACAAAACCTTAAACACACAGTGAAGAAGAAACAAACAAATTGAAAAATATTTTTGGTATTTTGGTTAGAGGTTAGTAAACAGAAACAAACACAAAACAAGTAGAAAACACAAGTGTGCTGGGAGAACCAAAAAGTATGGTCTTGTTTATGTATGCAAAAATGAAAATGCAATGTGGGATCTTAGGGGTAAAAATTAGGGTATTACAGTTAGGTGATGGATTATGACAATTTTTGGAATGGCACATTTTCTTGTTGCTCTCGGTTTGGCTTGTTCTTGAGAGCACCGTTTACACTCGCCGGAGAAGACGACCAAAGTCTTCTCCGGCCACCGCTGGTTTGATTTTCCCCCTTCCCTCATTTGAATCACCAGATGTAATCCTGGCCATTAGATCCTGATGGATCCTTGACATTTTCCCCTCATCCAACGCTCATGAGTGAGTCTGAGGGTGTTTTGACTATTTTAAATTGCGTGGCAGCATGTAAGGCGTTAGATCTGATGACTTATTGAGTTGAGGGCTGAGATTAAGACGTATGGTAGACCTTAGTTGACTGAGCGCACGTGATCCCTCAGGTTTTGAAGCGTGGATTGGACCTGGGCCCTTAAGCTGATATTCACACCCACTTTATGAGGCCTATTGGTTTTACAACTTGGATTAGTTGCTATTTGCCATGCAGGCTTATTCTTTTTCATTTCCTTTTTCTTATTCTTATTCTTTATGTTTTATTGCATGATCATTTTAATTCATTAAAAATAGTAAAAATTGGCAATAAATGCTGAAAATATCATGAACATGAATTCAGATGTCTTTTGATTTTGTGTATTTTTTTAATTCCATTTTTAATTAATTTTTCATTTAATTGCATATTTTTCATTTAAATAGTCATTTAATAAAATGTGAAATTGTATGTTCATCTTGCTGATTTTATTTCTTGATAGATACTTCAAATAAATGTCTAATGTTTTGCATGCTTATTGTTGACACATTGTAGAATGTTGTAGTATTTTTGATCTAATTTTTAGGATCTGTTTGATTAGGGTTTGAGGTGGATCTTTAGGACCCTTCCCATTTGCATTCCCCATAGAACACTTTGTGGTTTAGCCTTCTGTTAGTGCCCTTAGGATTAGAATTTTGACCTGAAATTTTAACCCTAGTCTCATAACATCATGAGGATCCCTTAGGAATTTTATTAGAATTTTAGAACTTGTTTTCCTATTTTTCCTAGATTTTACATTCTGGCTGATGTTAGGGTGTTCCTAATTTAACATTCCACCTAGTTTTGCCTTTAAGTGATCTTTTAGCAAACCTTAAGCACCCAATCCATTCATGAACCTTTAGTACATAGGTTTAGACCTTTGTAGGGTAATTTTCAAGTCCTTAACATGTCATTAGCTCCCTTAGGATGGACTTCCTTTAGAGCTTAACTATTAGGGTTTCTTTAGAAGCTTGTATGAATGATTTGTGTGGCTTCTTTGCTTTGCCTTTCCTTGTCCCTTCTCCTTCAACAACCTAGGCCTCTTTTGGATCCTTCTAGTGAGAGCCTAGTTCCTCCTATGGAGGAACTCTGTGCATTCCATGAAGAATTTGAGCCACTGAGGGTCACTCTTTGAATGTGTTGAGATTGATTGAGTGCCATGGTAAGCTCCTGTGGAGTTTAGTTTGCTTCCCATCCTCATCCTCCTCCTTTCTTTCCTAGTCCCATGACAATTAGGATCCTCTGACAAAGAATTTAGCACCAAAACCCTTGCCATGATGGGATATTTTTAGTGTGATGAACGACAATCATACAGGTTTGTCCGTCGAGCCAATATTCCTCGGGTGACTCATGACAGTTCCGATGACAGCTCTGAAGAGGAAAGTGAAGAACAAGGTGAACAGGATGATGATGAAGAAAATACATCTGCAGAAGTACAAGAACCTGTATGCGAGACACAAGACTATCATTAATCGCCGATTCAACATGAGATTCCAAATATCGATTGGCTCCAGCATTCAGCTCCATCTGAATAACAAGAAGAAGGTTACACAAATCAGGGATGGGGTGAATGGCAATACACAGGCTGGACCACCCTAGGTAGATTCTACGATCCATATCACGGCTACCCTTAAAACTATCAACCTTCCCGGCATTCATCATCTCCTCCACCATCAGACAACTCTGAAGTAATTAATATGTTGCAGTCCATGCAGTTAGATCAACAGACCTTCATGAGGAGTCAAGATACACAAATGGAACAGATCAGAGCTGAGCTTCGTACTCAAAATGAAAGGTTAAATTCATTTTCGACTCGGATGGACGCCCGTCTTGAAGCTCTTGTTGCATCACATGAAAGGCAAGACCTGGAAATCACCGACTGTCTCCATCATCTCAACATGTCCGTAGAAGTGTTTGTGGACTTCTCGGATCCTTACCGCTATCCCAATATTGCATACCGGGGGAGGGGCCAAGGTCGGGGTCGGGGATATTAGTTACATAATTGCATATTTGTTTCTTCTGTGTACTTTCCATTTTTTCCGTGTTATGTTTGTCTGAATATTCACCTATTTGCATGTTTTCTTAATTATCTATTCATTCCAGTTACTTTTGTTCATTATCACTCTTATGTGTGAAGTTTGGTAATTAACTATCACCTATTGGATGTTTTCTGTTAATTGATGTGTTCTCCTTCTCTTTTTTATGTTGTCAAAGGGGGAGAAGAACATGTAGCAAGCACCAAAGCCAGGATGTTCACAACAGTTGACGGTTACAACAGTTGATGGTTGTTTGTTCTGCAGCCTTATATTACAAAAGAAAGGGGGAGCTTGTGTATACATTGCATATTGTTGTATTGGTTGTTTTGGTTGTATACAGGTTGTCATCATCAAAAAGGGGGAGAATGTGGAGGCAAATCACCACACATCACACGAGTCTGCAAGACATTGTTCAATACAGGTTTCGATAATGACAAACTACAACCTTGGATGAATTGGAAATTATAAACTCCAGATCTACTAAACAAATGCAACGTATCACCTACCATATCCTTTTATACTTGTCTTAAAACTGTTGCAATAAATATACTATGTGTAGATAAAATACAATCATGACCAGAGGCATGAAAAACCACAAAAAGATCAATTTTTGCAGATTTGCAGGGCACGAGTCGACCATAGGGTCAGCGCATGCATCAGAGTATTTTTCCACTGGTCAGCGCATGAAGGCATGAGTCGATCATAGGGTCGGCGCATAAAGGAAATATTTTTCAACGGGTCAGCGCACGCCGACTGTATGGTCGACGCATACTAATACATTTTCCAGATTTCCAAGAACGCAGGCCATGCGTCGACGCACAGACCTGCTGCGGTCGACCGTTCGCGTGGAAATCCAGTTTTTAAATGATTCCCTCTACTATTTGAAATATTGTTATGTCTTTAGTTGGTTTGGTACTATATATACAAGTTTAAACACTTATGTCACATAAACATTTTGACAAAATTGATTCATGTGTTCAAGAATAAGAAAGAGTGAAATAGGTGTCTGTCATACCCCAAATTTGTCCTACCTTTTTTTTATTTGCCCGATTTTGTTTTTAATTTACCTCGCTTATACAGCGTAGCGTAATTTTTAGCAAAAACAGGCATTTTCTTTTTTAGCCCAATAATTTTCTGACACGTGGCATTTGTTTGTGATTTATTTATGCTACGTAACATTTGTATTTGTAATTATTTTTGTTTCATAATTTCTTTTTTTATTTTTATAATGTGTAAATATAATATAGTTTTAATATTAATCAATTATTTAGTTTAGATTAGGTTAATTTTTAATAATTAGTATTATTTTTGTATATCTTGTTTTTATTGATATATATTAATAATACTGGTAATTAATATTCTTTTTTAAAATTTTAGTGTATTCTATTTATGATCATCAATGCTTCTTTAATATATATTATTTAGATTACACTACTATTATTTTATTTAAGTTGTTAAAATTAATTAATAATTATAAGAAAATTAATAAGAATTAAAATCAATTTTAAGAGAAAGAAAGTGGAAATTAGGGAAGGCCCATTTGTATTTGGCCCGTTAGGGTTGAGTCACATGGGTTATATGTAGGACTTCTCATTCAGAAAAGAGGGGAATTGAATGATTGTTCACCGAAACACAAAAAAACAGCCGCCCCAAATTCAAAACCCTAAAAAAAACCTAAGCCTTTCAACATCAGCCGCCACCCTAGACCGAGTTCACTCGAGAAAAACCCAGCCGCCGCCCCACACAAACCTTTCACCTTCATCCCTTCGTTTACCCTCACCGTAAATTCATCACCCTTTTATTCACGTCGCCGCCGAACCCAAACTCGGAAACACTGTTTTCGTTCTTTCCTCCCTCTGATTTCGTCTTCCCTCATCATCATTCTTCTTCCATCACAACTTCAAATCCCACCGCCGTTCTTCGCCATTGTCGTCTTCCTCACCAAACCCTCATCCTTCTTCCTCAACCGCCTAACAACAACGTCGTCCCAGCAGAGCTCACAAACACGTTTCAAGAAAACAACGTTTTGCAGCTCGCACAAAGCAAACCGCTCTGGATCAAGGGGCGTGTACCTCTCCGTTCACACTCGCAGTATTGAAGATGCATTTCTCAGAAGCAACAACTCAACACAGACTCGGTATCTCAGTGGCGATATCCTTTGGCGTTTGCAATGACTCAAGCAACGTTGCTCTTTCTCGAGTCCTTTTTCGTCGGTTTTTTTTGCATACTGGTTGTCGCATTTTGTGATTTGAAGGTGGGTATTATTGTATGTTTTACACAGTGGTGTAGTGGGGAATTGTACAAAGGTTTATGGTTGTCTCATAAGGCTTTGAAGGTAATTTGATCCAAATTTAATGCTTAGTTATCGCAAGGCCAAAAGTAAAGAGTTGTTTTTTATATGAGTGGTTGAAAGTTTTGGCTTGGTTATACTGTATGTTATTTTTTCTTTTTAGAGTAGTGGTAGCAACATTTGGTCATGAAGGTAGCAGGCTGGTGGTATGGTGTGGGGTCACGGTTTATATGTGAAGCAGGAATCACTTGGCTTTTGTGCTGGCTGTTCGATGTTATTCATTTGTAGGTTATTGGAGTGTAATGGTTTGTGTGGCAGGTTTTGTCTTGGAGGTGAACGATTTTTGTGAGTGGTGGCATTGCTAGCTTCAATATTTTTCATGAAAGACCATACCAACATCATTTTCGTCGTTAAAAAATTAAAACTCAGACTCAGAATCTGAAGTAAGTCTCAACACAGTATATCCAAGATGAGACAAAGGATGAAAGAATTTTTTTCTTCTTCAGTTTCACAAGTTTGCTCTCTTACTTTCTTCATGCTATCGCTACTATTTAAACGACTTTGTTTGCATTATTTACCAATGATCTCATGTTGTTTCTCTGAGTTGGTAAATCTTCCTTTCAAGTTACTTCTATCTTATTTTTGCTGTGAAGTATATTAATGGATGATTGTTCATTGCACTCCTCTTGTTTACATCCATTTCAGTTTGAGTTTCTTTTCGAAAAATATTGTTGTTATCAAGTTCATTTTTATATGTATATGCCGTTGATGCTGTTAGAATAATATAATTGGATCATTCTTGCGAAATGAAGGTAATAGCAGCCTGTAGCTGCGGAAACTTGGTGATTTGGTAATAATTTCGAATTCTTTATGCGTACTCGGTATCACGTTGTCACTTTCTAGATCTCGTGTTAGCTTCAAGGTGCACATGTATGTTATGTGTTTATTTTGTTCATGTTAAATGGCTTAGTTTTCTTTTAGTGGGTAATTCTGTTTCAGGTTATTCGCCGCGGCTGTTACTGTTTTATCTTGACAGTTAGATTAATTGATTCTTTTTGAACAAATCGCAACATTGTCCAATGTGTTGGTTTATTTTTATGGTTTGTAAATAATTTATAAATAGTAGAAATAATGGTATAATGAGGTTGATTAAAAAATGTTTTTTTATTTTTCGGTGGATCATAAGTTACAGTATTTATAAAAACATTATGTTGAGAGCCTACTTTACAAAATACTTTCCTTTAGCTCTTTTTTTTTAAAAAAAATTCTTATTATTAATAGGTTGATTAAATAATTAATTTTGTATAAAATAGGTAATTTTGACTTTATTTTTTATGTTAGTTAGTTAATTAGATTAAGATATTTTAATATACTTAATTAAATTATTTTTCCATTCAAATTAATTTCTTATTCCTATTCTTTTCGATTAAACAATGTAGATATCGAGCTCTTGAGGTCTAGCACTTCTTGAGTTATTGAAAGATTGCTCTTAAGGTGCACGCCTTGGGTTGTGATCCTTATGTTTTTTCGTTCTTTTTTTAAAAAAACGCTTTTATCACTCAATTAAATTTTTTGAAAGATATTTTTTTTATTTAAAAAAAAACAATTTTTATTAATTAGATATTTTTATAAGAAAATTTAAATTATTCTTTAAAAATAAAATATATTTTAAAGTTATTATCAAATAATGTTTTAAGTATTAAAAAATATGCTTTATAAATTAAGTCAAAATTCTTTTTTAAGATATTAAACTTTTCTTAAAACAATTAATTATAATTAGCTTTTCTTAAAATATTTTTTATAAGCAATTGATTAATTTATTCCATACGAAAATTAAAACTATTTTCTTGATTAAATTAAACTATTTTTCTTAATCAAATTTCAAAACAATTAAATTCTTGGATCTCGCCTTCCTTGAATTTTTAAGCGACCGCTCTCGAGGTGCACACCTTGAGTTGTGACCCTTCCGATCTTATTTTCAAGAATACATAGCACACCTAGTCCGAGTACGCTAATATTCCTAATTTATTTTCATAATTAAATCACGAAATAATCGAGTTCCTGGAGTCGCGCATTCCTCGAATTCGAAAGTGACTACTATTGAGGCGTACGCCTTGAATGGTGTGTCGTTCGAATTTTCGTCTCTAAAATACCTCCTTTAATTATTTGGACAAGTACCCTAATTGTCCAACAAACACTATTTTATAATTAATGGGATGAAAAAGATTGTCGTTGGGATCTAGCACCTCAACGATATCCCGACTACTTGGTTACGAGGCCGACGTCTCGCTTATCGAGTATTCGTCATTCCTCCTAACATACAACACATCTAACCTCGTTCCTCACCCACGTGAAATCGAGTCTAAACCCTAGTACACATCTAAACCGTATATCAAATTCAAATTTTTTCTTAATCAAATTACGAAAGAACTGAGTTCTTGAAGTCTCGCACTCCTTGAATTCTTGAATGACAACTATTGAGGCGTACGCCTTAGGTAGCGTGTCATTCGAACTTTCGTTCCTAAAACACGCGCCCTAACTATTTGGACAAATACCGCCATTGTCCATTCAAATAAAATTTCCTAATTATTTGAATGAAAATGTGTTATTGGGATCCAGCATTCCAATAATATCCCGATTAATTGATTGCGAGGCCGACGTCTCGTTTATCAAATAGCCGTCATTCTCCTCCAAATTACCTAACCGAACTCTTTTCTCGCCCCCGCGCGACCGAAACCTTAAACCTATTCAAATATATCCTCTAACCAAAACATCCAATGCGATAAACACAAATTCCTCGCCCTCGTGTGATTTCCAACCAAAACACCTTTTGTTAAGAACATTGTTTAGTCTTTTCTTCCGCGCATAACAAACTCGTGCTTCAGCCTCCCCTAGCGAGCAGACAAGCCAATGTTTAGCAGTTAGAATGCGACCTAAACACTCGTTCACATACAAAACTTTTACCGTAGTTAGCCGAACTACGACTGCTCTGATTTCTCACATCCGTTGAGAATACGTAGGCATAGGATTGTGATGATCCTAGCGAGCACTTTTCCACTTTTCTTTCTTTCCCACCTTTAGGTTCCCATACCTTTTACCAAAGAACATTGTTTATTCCTTTCTTCCGCGCATATGAACTCGCGCTTCAGCCTCCCCTAGTGAGCAGACAAGCCAATGTTTAGCAGTTAGAATGCAACCTAAACTCTCGTTCAACTCATACACCTTTGACCAAGAACATTGTTTATTCCCTTCTTCCGTGCATAACAAACTCGTGCTTCAGTCTCCCCTAGCGAGCAGACAAGCCAGCGTTTAGCAGTTAGAATGCGACCTAAACCCTCGTTCGACTCAGATACACCTTTTACCAAAGAACATTGTTTAGTCCTTTCTTTCGCGCATATGAACTCGTGCTTCAACCTCCCCTAGCGAGCAGACAAGCCAACGTTTAGCAGTTAGAATGTGACCTAAAATCTCGTTCACATACCAAACCTTTTACCGTAGTTAGTCGAACTACGGCTGCTCTGATTCTTCATTCCCTCTTGAATGAAAGATACGTAGGCACAAGATTGCGATGATCTTGGCGAGCACAATCCCCTCTTTATCCGTAGTCCCATGAACTACGAATACTCTGATTTTCCACTTCTTACAAGTGAAGATACGTAGGCACAAGGGCCCCAATCCTTGGCGAGCACCCTATCTTAAAACCACTCATTCCCCCCTATAGGAGAAATCTTAGAAGAAAACTAACAAGCATAGTTAACTTTACTCTCAAATCGATCAAGAGGTTCCCGTTGAGTACAACGGACGTAGAGGGTGCTAATACCTTCCCTCTACGTAACCGACTCCCGATCCTAGAATATTGGTTGCGACGACCATGTTCTTATCTCCTTTAAGGTTTTATCGATATTTTCCTATTCCATCCTTGGAATGAATAAAGTTCGGTGGCGACTCTGTTTCGAACAGTATTTTCCGCGGCCATCGCGAGGATCGTATTTTTCGAGGTACGACAGTGTCCAAGATTCATCATCTTCGCCTTCAACATTTCACAACACATCAATTACACACATCCATTTTTGAAGTGCATTGTGAGTGATTAAAGGTGATAAGGTTCAAAGCATAGATTGGGTGATCTAGCTCGGGTTGAAGCTTGTGACAGGTTCTTTCTTGAATAAAACCGTTAGGGTTTTACCCTCAAAGATTGGTTTGAATTTTGGGGGTTTTTGGACGAGATTCTTCATCAAGGGTCAACTGAGCGAAGGTGATTGTGAAGAGGTGTTCTTCAATAATCTAGTAGCGGATTCAGTGATATTGAAGGGAAGATCTCGGGTTCGATTTGTTGCTGTTGAGATCAGCCGGAGCCGAAGGTTTGAACAACAACGGGTTATTCAATAAGGCGGTTGGAATTGGAGGTCCATCAACAACGATCGGAGGACTTGATTCATCTTGAATCAAGGGGCAAGGAGTGAAAGCAACATTCAACATATTGAGATTTATGTTGTATATTTGCTACTCAATCATTGTATAAACTGTTACATTCAACAGGTGATATCTATAAAATCTATCTCAATTCTAGTTTTAGAATTGAGGGCTGACGTACCCCGAAGCGAGGACGACGGGGGAACTGCCTCACCAAATACTTGTCTTCTCTATTTTTCAGCATTTACGTTTTAGCTTTAAAATAAGTAATTTTTGTATAAACACTATTGTCAAACTGTGATATCAATTGAGTAAGAGGTTAAAACTCTGTTTTTGAATCCAAAGTACAATAAGACATTGTACTAGGCTAGTTGGAATCACTTACTCAACATAAATATCACTTGGAGTGTTTTGCACACCAAGTGTTTGACAAATTGCCTAAACCAAAATTACCTTACTTGTGTATCTAGTTTTGGTTTGCTCTTTAAATCATTGGAACTAGGAATCCTAACAAGTGAATTAGATCATTGATAAGTGTGATTAGTGTTGTGATTCTCGTTTCCATATTGTCATTAATCCAAAGGCTTAACGCATATCCAGTTTTCCAATAACCGTTCGTTTTAGACTATATTTTCCTCGGCCGCTTCCGCACTTAAAACATATTTTCAAAACCAATTTTTAAATTGGTAGCGCCGACTCAAATTCTTAATTGGGATCTATTCAACTCCCCCCCCCCCTCTTCTAGATCCATGTCGTAGTCTAACAAGTGGTATCTAGAGCTCCGGTTACTCAGTGCTTCAAATACAACGTTGATAGAAAATGGCTAACGAACCAAAAGGGGCGTACAATAGAGCTCCCATTTTCAATGGTGAAAATTATAGTTATTGGAAAGACTGTATGCGGGTGCACATAAACTCCATAGACAGAAAAATATGGAACGTTATCCTCAATGGTCCAATAGAAATTACTATGACCAATGCGGATAACGTAGTTGTGCCAAAGCCCGAAGCACAATGGATCGATGACGATGAGAAAAAATACAATTATGATTGGAAAGCCAAAAATATCTTAATCTCCTCATTAGGTGTAGATGAATACTATTGTGTATCCCATTGTCCTACTGCTAAGGCCATGTGGGATTCACTACAAATCGCCCATGAGGGGACGAACGATGTTAAGTTGGCTAGAATCAACACATTAATACAAGAGTTTGATCTCTTTTTCATGGAGCAAGGGGAAACCATTGCTGACATGCAAAAGAGATTCACTCATCTCATCAATCATTTACATTCACTAGGAAGGCCTGTTTCCAATGATGTTGCTACTATAAGATCTTAAGATGTCTTAACAGGGAATGGCAGCCAAAAGTGACCGCCATCAAAGAAGCACATGATCTTACCTTATTAGACTTGACAACATTGTTTGGCAAACTACAAGAGCATGAGCAGGTATCTTGAGCCTAGACCAACACGAAAAGATAGAAAAGAAAGACAAAACGAAGGTGAGTGAAAAGAAATCGATAGCTCTCAAGACTTCCTCCTCGAAGTCTCAAGCAAAAGAGCAAAGCGACTATTCCTCAAGCGACGAAGAAGAAGAGGACAAGAGCGAAGATATGGGGTTGTTCGTTAAACGGTATAACCGTTACGTGAGAAAGAACGACATCTAACATTCCGAGAAGAACTTGGTAAACTTCCGGAAACAATCGAGGTACTCCAAAGATGATGAATTAAAAGGTAAAAAGACTAGAGGGACGTGCTACAAGTGTGGAAAACCCGGTCACTACAAACTGGACTGTCCGATGAACAAAAAGGGAAAGGAAAAGGAATCATCAAAGTCACACAAGAAATCATCAAAGCCTAGGAGAGCGTACATAGCTTGGGAACGTGACAGCGACTCTTCCTCCTCTGATGAAAGCTCTAGGGATGAAGAAGAGTCCGTGAATCTATGCCTTTCCACTCATCAGAAAAATAAGAAAAAGCAGGTACGTCGCTCTAAATATGATAAGTCCTCAAATATGTCGCATTCAGAATTACAAACCGCATTTAATGCTTTACACAATGAAGCAACTGAATCCTTCAAGAAACTTGCCTCTAATAAAATAATTTTTACGTACTTAGAGTACAAAGTTAAAGAGTCCGAAAAGAAACTAGAGGACCTTAAGGCTTCCATTGTGGAAGGTAATAAATCGGATTGTAAGGACAATAGAAATCCTTTCGACTTTGGGTGTGATACTTGTCATATTTGGCAAGGTGAGGTTAGAAACCTTAAGGCCAAATTAAACAAGGCACTTGAGCCTAAAATTACATTTGCCATTGATAAAAGGGATTTTAGAAAAAGTATGATAAACCCATATCAAAAATATGCATATGTAATTAGGGATCAAGCAAGTAAAAGTGATTCTAAAGTCGATTTTGCATGCTTATACTGTTGCAAGAAAGGCCACTCCATTGGTAAATGCCGATTTAGGAGATTTCTTGTTCCTAAAGGCATCTACCAATGGTTACCCAAATGCAACCATTTTGTCGCTAACCTATTAGGACCCAATATGCCATTGGGTACCTCCTTTTGCTAATTATGTTTTGATAGGTGAAATGTGTCGAGACCACCGAGAGAAGATGGGTTCTCGACAGTGGGTGCTCAAGACACATGTCAGGAGACATATCCTTATTCATAGACTTCGTGGCTAAGAAGAAAGGGTATGTAACTTATGGTGATAACAACCGCGGAGAAATACTAGGTAAAGGTAGTGTAGGTAATCCCTCCTCTACTACAATTTCCGACGTGTTCCTTGTCGAAAACCTTAAACATAATCTGCTTAGCATTAGCCAATTATGCGACAAAGGATACAATGTATCTTTTTCAAAAGATTGTTGCAAAATTGTGCATGAAAATGATAAGAAGAATATGTTCAATGGTTTTAGAGTAAACAACGTATATATGCTTGACTTAAATAAAGTATCGTTAACAAGCGATAAATGCCTCATAACTATGAGTGAAGACTCATGGCTATGGCATAGACGTTTAGCGCATGTTAACTTTGACTTACTCAATAAGGTAGTCTCAAAAGGCCTAGTCTTAGGACTTCCCAAAATAAAGTTCACCAAGGATCGCCTTTGTGATGCTTGTCAAAAAGGGAAGCAAACTAGGATCTCATTTATATCCAAAAAGATAGTTTCAACAACGAGACCTCTTGAACTTCTACATATGGACTTCTTTGGGCCGTCTAGGATTAAAAGTCTAGGAGGAAACTATTATGGGTTCGTAATAGTGGACGACTTTTCTAGGTTTTGTTGGACCATCTTTTTAGTAAGTAAGAGTGATACATTTGCCGCTTTTGAAAGGGTTGCTAAGCTTTCCCAAAATAAGTTAAATACAAACATAGTGTCAATTAGAAGCGACCATGGAGGTGAGTTTGAAAATCACTTATTTGAAGAATATTGCGGTAACCATGGTATATATCATAACTTCTCTGCTCCACGCACCCCTCAACAAAATGGGGTTGTGGAGCGTAAAAACCGAATTTTAGAAGAATTGGGAAGAACAATGATTAACGAAAGTGGTTTACCAAAATATTTTTGGGCCGACGCCATTAGTACGACGTGTTATGTTTTGAATAGCATGCTTATTCGTCCCATTCTAAATAAAACACCGTATGAGCTTTTAAAAGGGCGAAAGCCAAATGTTTCTCACTTGCATGTGTTTGGCTGCAAATGTTTTGTATTAAACAATGGAAAGGAAAACTTGGGCAAGTTTGATTCCAAGGCCGACGAAGGTATCTTCCTCGGATACTCTCAATCGAGCAAAGCATATAGAATATATAATAAACGATTACTTGCTGTAGAAGAGTCTGTGCATGTTACTTTTGATGAGTCCTATCCGAGAAATGTCGGAAAGGATAGTGTTGTTCATGGTGCAGGTACATCTACGGAAGACATACTCAAAGACGGCGAGACAGGGATTGATCAACCTGACAAAGCCAAAGTTGAGGAGGATAAAGATGTACACCATGAGATAACCGAGGAAGTTCATCCGCCTTCAAACGATGATCTCCCTCAAGCTTGGAAGTCTTCCAAAGACCATTCAATTGAAAACATTCTCAGAGACATCACAAAGGGTGTAACAACTCGATCGAAGCTAAGTAATTCCTGTTATCACTTCGCATTCGTTTCACAAATGGAACCTAAAAACCCTAAGGAAGCCCTACTCGATGAACACTGGTTTTTGTCAATGCAGGAGGAACTGAATCAGTTCACTAGAAATGAGGTTTGGGACCTTGTCCCTCCTCCGCGAGGTCATCGAGTAATCGGCACCCGATGGGTGTTTAGAAATAAATTGGACGAAAACGGAGTAATAACTCGCAACAAGGCGCGGTTAGTCGCGCAAGGGTATAACCAAGAGGAAGGCATCGACTATGAGGAAACTTATGCGCCGGTTCCTGACTCGAGGCTATACGCCTTTTACTTGCTTTCGCTTGTGCGAAGGATTTTAAGTTATTTCAAATGGGCGTCAAGAGTGTGTTCCTTAACGGGTTCATAAATAAAGAAGTTTATGTTGCTCAACCTCCTGGTTTTGAGTCTCATGAGTATCCTGATCATGTCTACAAACTGAAAAGAGCTTTATACGGTCTCAAACAAGCTCCTAGAGCTTGGTATGAGAGACTAAGCAAATTTTTACTTGATCAAGGCTACTCAAGAGGAAAGGTTGACACTACTCTCTTCATTAAACGTCAAGGAAAGCACTTAATTCTTGTACAAAATTTATGTTGACGATATCATATTTGGATCCACTAACATGAGTCTCGTAAGAGAGTTTTCTGAGCTTATGCAGGGTGAATTCGAGATGAGTATGATGGGTGAACTCACATACTTTCTCGGTTTGCAAATCAAGCAACTGAAAGAAGGAACATTCGTGAGCCAAACAAAATATTGCTTGGAGCTTCTCAAGAGATTTGACATGGCAAATTCAAAAGCCATAGACACTCCTATGCCAACATGTGTAAATATGAGTAAAGATGAAAGTGGTAAGGACGTTGAGGTAAAAAGGTATAGAGGTATGATTGGCTCTCTTCTCTATCTTACTGCTTCTCGTCCCGACATTATGTTTAGCGTGTGTATGTGCGCCAGATACCAATCATGTCCTAAGGAATCCCACCTAAAATCTGTCAAACGCATACTTCGATACCTATCCGGTACTCCGAAATATGGACTGTGGTATTCCAAAGGTAATGATTATTCATTGGTAGGCTTCTCCGATTCTGATTTTGCCGGTTGCAAATCGGATAGGAAAAGCACCAGCGGTACGTGTCACTTATTTTCAAATTCCTTGGTCAATTGGCACAGCAAGAAACAAGTGTTCGTTGCTCTGTCAACCGCCGAATCGGAATACGTAGCCGCCGGTAGTTGTTGTGCGCAAGTCATATGGCTTAAACAACAACTATTGGACTTTAATTTAAAGCTAGAACGTGTTCCAATATTTTGTGACAACACCAGTGCTATAAATCTTACCAAAAATCCGGTGTTACACTCGCGTACCAAACACATAGAAATTCGACACCATTTTCTGAGGGATCATGTGGAGAAGGGTGACGTTGTCTTTGAACACGTTGACACCAAAAATCAACTAGCGGACATTTTTACAAAGCCGCTAGCCACTGAGCCCTTCTTTCATATCCGTCGAGAACTTGGCATTCTCGACATTTCTGATCGGGTTTAATAATTACTAGTTTCATAATTAATCTATTTACAACTATGTTTTTGTACTTCTAACAAGTTTAGCTTTTGTTGCAAGTACAAATATGTTATTAACAAGTGTGGTCGGTATAGAGGGGATATTGCTCCTTCTCTCTCTCTCTAAACATTCATGACTTAAAACTAAGTATATCGTTTGACAATCATGGTACTTATATATGTCTATGACTTTTGCTGCAAATACTATGTGTGTTGGATGCAAATTATATTGTGAAAGGGTGAATAGGCATGATAAATAGGCAAGTGTGGCATTCTACATGACATAAAACTAAAAAATTGGGTTTTTGAAGGTTATGAGTCAACCAGAACAGGACAACGGTCGACGCATGCTTTAGACTTTCAAAATTATCAAAAAATACACAGTATGCATCGACGCATGCAGGGGTTATGGTCGACGGCTCGCGCAAAAACCCAGAATTTTTTTTGTTGAAAACCGTTCCATCTTCTCTCCTTCTCCATTTAATGTGCAGTCAACTTTTATTATGATTAGATAGTGCATTGTTATTGTAAATTGCATCTAGGCATCTACTGTGTCCCCTTGTCTCCTCCCTCTTACCAAAACCCTAAACCTCTCTCTATTAAAGGGAATAGTCTTCATCTTCTCCAAAAACATCCTCAACTACTCTCTCCAAAGCCATTAAAGTTCATCTCTACAAAATCTCCAAAAATCATCATCAATGGCTTCTCTTTTTCGCAAAAATACGGGTAAGAGATCAAGGGCCTCATCATCATCCGCTTCAGTCCCCATTACTCTTGTCTCCCTAGTTCATCCACCTGCGGTTGAAAACTTCAACAAGAATCTCAGTAAAAGAGAAATTGTTCCACAATATGCCTTCTACAAGTCAACGGCGGAGCGCTTGCATCTCACCGATATTCTGGCTCTGCTGGAGTTTCAAGGGTTCTTCAACTTTCTGGAGTGCAACACAAAATACAGTGAGGATTTAGTCCGGGTGTTCTACACAAGTTTGCGTGATAACTTTCAAGGTCAATATTTCCACACTTCTGTCAGCAATAAACTGGTAAACATAAATTCTGAAGTCTGGAACAAGTATTTTGATTTGACTGTAGATGCTGATGCACCACCTCTTCATGAGGTAACAGACTCTCGTACGGTGCCAGGATATGAGTTTAAGAGTGCTCTGAATGACATGCTCAAAAGACCCTATTCAAATTCTATTGTCAACAGTGATGCCTTTCCTAGAACGGTTACAGCAGGGAAACTCCAAACAAGGGAGCACATCCTTCAGTGGATTGTCGCTCGCATCCTGCGACCGAAAAAAGGTGGCCTGTCCCGTGTCGAACAAGCTGAGGTAAATCTCATCTATATATTGAAACATAAGATCAAAATAAACTGGCCATACTATATTGCAAGCAGGATTTTTGCTCTGAGAGACTCAAGTAGAGGCACTGCTCTAACCTATGGGTCATTTATTTCGGAAATTCTTGCCGCAGCAAATATTGCATACCCAACATTTCCTTGTATTTCAGTCCCCTCTGACAGATAATTTAGCACCAAAACCCTTGCCATGATGGGATATTTTTAGTGTGATGAACGACAATCATACAGGTTTTTCCGTCGAGCCAATATTCCTCGGGTGACTCATGACAGTTCTGAAGAGGAAAGTGAAGAACAAGGTGAACAGGATGATGATGAAGAAAATACAGCTGCAGAAGTACAAGAACCTATATGCGAGACGCAAGACTATCATCAATCGCCGGTTCAACATGAGATTCCAAATATCGATTGGCTCCAGCATTCAGCTCCATCTGAAGAACAAGAAGAAGGTTACACAAATCAGGGATGGGGTGAATGGCAATACACAGGCTGGACCACCCTGGGTAGATTCTACGATCCATATCACGGCCACCCTCAAAACTATCAACCTTCCCGGCATTCATCACCTCCTCCACCATCAGACAACTCTGAAGTAATTAATATACTGCAGTCCATGCAGTTAGATCAACAGACCTTCATGAGGAGTCAAGATACGCAAATGAAACAGATCAGAGCTGAGCTTCGTACTCAAAATGAAAGGTTAAATTCATTTTCGACTCGGATGGACGCCCGTCTTGAAGCTCTTGTTGCATCACATGAAAGGCAAGACCTGGAAATCACCGACTGTCTCCATCACCTCAACATGTCCGTAGAAGCGTTTGTGGACTTCTCGGATCCTTACCGCAATCCCGATTCTGCATACCGGGGGAGGGGCCGAGGTCGGGGTCGGGGATATTAGTTACATAATTGCATATTTGTTTCTTCTGTGTACTTTCCATTTTTTCCGTGTTATGTTTGCCTGAATATTCACCTATTTGCATGTTTTCTTAATTATCTATTCATTCCAGTTACTTTTGTTCATTACCACTCTTATGTGTGAAGTTTGGTAATTAACTATCACCTATTGGATGTTTTCTGTTAATTGATGTGTTCTCCTTCTCTTTTTGATGTTGTCAAAGGGGGAGAAGAACATGTATCAAGCACCAAAGCCAGGATGTTCACAACAGTTGACGGTTACAACAGTTGATGGTTGTTTGTTCTGCAGCCTCATATTTCAAAAGAAAGGGGGAGTTTGTGTATACATTGCATATTGTTGTATTGGTTGTTTTGGTTGTATACAGGTTGTCATCATCAAAAAGGGGGAGAATGTGGAGGCAAATCGCCACACACCACACGAGTCTACAAGACATTATTCAATACAGGTTTCGATAATGACAAATTACAACCTTGGATGAATTGGAAATTATAAACTCCAGATCTACTAAACAAATGCAACGTATCACCTACCATATCCTTTTATACTTATCTTAAAACTGTTGCAATAAATATACTATGTGTAGATAAAATGCAATCATGACCAGAGGCATGAAAAACCACAAAAAGATCAATTTTTGCAGATTTGCAGGGCATGAGTCGACCATAGGGTCGGCGCATGCATCAGAGCATTTTTCCACTGGTCAGCACATGAAGGCATGAGTCGACCATAGGGTCGGCGCATAAAGGAAATATTTTTCAACGGGTCAGTGCACGCCGACTGTATGGTCGACGCATACTAATACATTTTCCAGATTTCCAAGAACGCAGGCCATGCGTCAACACACAGACCTGTTGCGGTCGACCGTTCGCGCGGAAATCCAGTTTTTAAATGATTCCCTCTACTATTTGAAATATTGTTATGTCTTTAGTTGGTTTGGTACTATATATACAAGTTTAAGCACTTATGTCACATAAACATTTTGACAAAATTGATTCATGTGTTCAAGAATAAGAAAGAGTGAAATAGGTGTCCAAGATTCATCATCTTCATCTTCAACATTTCACAACACATCAATTACACACAGCCATTTTTGAAGTGCATTGTGAGTGATTAAAGGTGATAAGGTTCGAAGCTTAGATTGGGTGATCTAGTTCGGGTTGAAGCTTGTGACAGGTTCTTTCTTGAATAAAACCGTTAGGGTTTTACCCTCCAAGATTGGTTTGAATTTTTGAGGTTTTTGGACGAGATTCTTCATCAAGGGTCAACTGAGCGAAGGTGATTGTGAAGAGGTGTTCTTCAACAATCTAGTAGCGGATTCAGTGATATTGAAGGGAAGATCTCGGGTTCAATTTGTTGTTGTTGAGATCAGCCGGAGCCGAAGGTTTGAACAACAATGGGTTATTCAATAAGGCGGCTGGAATCGGAGGTCCATCAACAACGATCGGAGGACTTGATTCATCTTGAATCAAGGGGCAAGGAGTGAAAGCAGCATTCAACATATTGAGATTTCGGTTGTATATTTCCTGCTCAATCCTTGTATAAACTGTTACATTCAACAGGTGATATCTATAAAATCTATGTCAATTCTAGTTTTAGAATTGAGGGCAGACGTACCCTGAAGCGAGGACGAGGGGGGAACTGCCTCACCAAATACTTGTCTTCTCTATTTTTCAGCATTTACGTTTTAGCTTTAAAATAAGTGACTTTTGTATAAACACTATTGTCAAACTGTGATATCAATTGAGTAAGAGGTTAAAACTTTGTTTTTGAATCCAAAGTACAATAAGACATTGTACTAGGCTAGTTGGAATCACTTACTCAACATAAATATCACTTGGAGTGTTTTGCACACCAAGTGTTTGATAAATTGCCTAAACCAAAATTACCTTACTTGTGTATCTAGTTTTGGTTTGCTCTTTAAATCATTGGAACTAGCAATCCTAACAAGTGAATTAGATCATTGATAAGTGTGATTAGTGTTGTGATTCTCGTTTCCATATTGTCATTAATCCAAAGGCTTAACGCATATCCGGTTTTCCAATAACCGTTCGTTTTAGACTATATTTTCCTCGGCCGCTTCCGCACTTAAAACATATTTTCAAAACCAATTTTTAAATTGGTAGCGCCGACTCAAATTCTTAATTGGGATATATTCAACCCCCCTTCTAGATTCGTGCCGTAGTCTAACATCTTGTGCTAAAGCACATTGAACATGGTGAATTCTCTTTGGTTTTAATTATGTTTCTCCTTTTTCCCTTCCCAGTCCCAAGACCTAGGGATCCCTCTTGTAAGAGCCTAGTTCTTCCTGTGGAAGAACTCTATGCATTCCATGAGAGGTCTGAGCCTTAAGGACTCATATGTTGATACACATTAACCAGATACCTTAGATTGACATCTAGGTTCCACCTTTCTCATCTGTCCTACATTCTAGGGATCCTTCTTGTGAGAGCCTAGTTCTTCCTGTGGAAGAACTCTATACATTCCATGAGAGGTCTGATCCCCAGATGGACTCTTGTGTTGACACACACCTAAACCTGATGTAGCCTTGGGATAACATCCTTGTTGCTCAGCTGGTTTATCTCTTTCCTGATGGATTAATTTCTTTGTCTGCTTGCTGTGATGCATTAGGGTAGAGCTGCATGAGTAGATACTCTTGTTTAGGTGCATGATTGCACTGAAAGGTTGAGGTGTCCCTCCCTTTGCTTGGTTGTTTGTCTGCTTTCATACTTGCCTTTGCTGGATTGCATTGAAGGTTGAGGTGATCCTCCCTTGCTTGTGTGTTCTCTTTCTTCTATGTTTGTCATGTTTGCATTAGAAGTTGAGGCTTACTCCTTCTGCTTGTGCTGATGCATTGCATATCCATATATGTCCTTATTTCAGTAGCTTGATAGCTTTACTCCTTCAGCTTAATGATTTTTGTTGTTATTGTTGTTTACCTTTGGCATGTTCCCTTAGGGTTCTCACCTCCTTTGATAAGGACGGTGATGATAGACATTAGGATGAATCCAGGCATGATAACTGTAGGGTATATTCCCTTTTCAAACTCAACATTAGGGCCATATTGTATGACAACAGTAGGATGCTTGCTAGTTTCCCCTGTAGAGTCCTTTTCTCTCTTCCCATCTTCAAACCACAGTAAAACACTTAATAAACGCAAATTTGTACCGTACGTTATGATCCTTAAGATACTTAGGAAATGATGATTGGATGGTTGCCTCTCAATTATCTAGAGTGTTATCATATGTCCTTAGGATGATATGCGACACATTCGCTCCTAAGTCATAGTCTCTAGTGCAGTATGAATTACAAACATTCATAAAAAACACTTCCTCTCGTAAAAGAAAAAAAAACAAACATTCAAACCTTTTTTTTGCCCTGTGGGGTCTTAATTCAAGGAAAACCTTTTCTGATGAAAAGAGTACTGTTAAGCTTCGGTTCTACCGCGAACAGGCATTGTCCCTAACTGCTGGAACTGTAGTTTAACCTTACTCGGGTAAAAACAATTAAACTAGCATGTGTTCCGCTTTATCCCGAACTACCTTCGCTCTGATCTCTCATACCTGTTGAGAGTACGTAGGCACAAGACGCGATGTCTTGGCGAGCAACCTTTCCCCTTTCACCCGTAGTTAGCCGAACTACGTTGACTCTGACTTTCCCATTGCACGAGGGAATACGTAGGCCCAGGGCAGCGACGCTCTGTCGAGTCCTTTTTCTTTTCTTTTTGAGCCAGCCTTGATAGGTAGATAGTTAAACAACCCTTTTAGATAAACACAACAAGCGTGGATCTCGTCGAGTACGACAGACGTGAGTGGTGCTAATACCTTCCCCTTGCGTAACTGACTCCCAAATCCAGAGATTTGGTTGCGATGGCCGATCTTATCCCTTTTCGCTAGGTTTTTCCTGATCGTTTCCTTTCCCTCCTTTAGGATAAATAACGATAGATGGCGACTCTTCTGTCTTAGCCGACACCTTTTTTCGCAGTAGCGACAGCTGGCGACTCTGCTGGGGATAGAACCCAGAGTCTCTGGTTGTTCCCTATGTGAGTGAATCCTAACGTTTGTGTGTTTATCTCTTTGGGTTTTGTACATGCTTATTGTACCTTAGCTTTACTTTCCCGCAATTTATTTTTCAGCATTACATTATTATTGTTGTGTTGTTATAGGAGGGGTGCTCTGATGAATGATAAGGCAGACCCAGGCTTGAGTATATACGTAGCACTAGAAGCGGATTAGTGGGGAACCTGTATGTTAGGCATGCACTAGTTCCCACGAAATCTGTGCTCAGACGAGATTCTTTGAGATGATTTCCATTTCCATCCCAGTGGGCCGACAAAAGGAATTCAGATCTAAGGATTGTCGACTCTGGGGACCGATCATTTGTGATTCAGCTAAGTGAGGCCTCTTCAGGAGAGGATGATGCCAACTAGAAATGGTGAACGTATCATCATTTCCTGAAAGTCTGTGACGCTGATGAACACATAGGATGTTATACCTTTATCAATGGTTTAGGTCCATACCTGTGAGTGGGGCTGGGTTATGCAGGAAACTTTAACCTTCAGACAACCCGATTTTCTCTACAGTTTGCATCAGTACTATTGGTATCAGTGGGTCCTTATTATCAGAGCTGTGTTATATTCTCGCTGAAGCAGAATTCTGACTCTTTAGTCAACAGCACATCACTCTTGATCTCCTGCTGCATTTTGCATTTGCATTTGCATTACATTTAACATGTATCTATGTTGCAGGTGTGCAGTTCTTTCTCGATTCTAGTGATCTTGTTCCTTTACCTCCGACATGGAACCCAACTTGAGAAGAACTTTGGCTTACAAATTTCCCACACCAGATATTGCCACATTACGGAGTTTGATTTCTTTGGCTGATAAGGAAGTGATAGGGGGTTTCAGGAAAACCTATGGGAAGCTACTAAGTGTTGTATGCAAGTCATCTTTGTATGAATTAAATGGTCTCCAGACTCTGCTCCAGTTTTATGATCCTCAGTTGTGGTGTTTCACATTTCCAAGTTATGTGTTGGCTCCTACGTTGGAAGAATTTTCTGCCTTATTAGAAGTACCCATCCTTGATCAGGTACCTTTTTATCATACTGACGATGAGCCTAATCTGGCTAGTATTGCTGCAGCTTTGCATATGGAGGTTTTTAAGTTAAAGGGAAGAACAACCAGAAGAAACGAAGCTCCTGGATTCCCATTGGCTTTTCTGGCAGACAAAGCCCGACACTTTGCCAAAAAGGGTTGCTGAGTGGTGTTCAAAGTTATCTTGGCATTATGTATATATGGTATCATGTTGTTCCCCAATATTCCAGACTTTGTGGATGTGGATGCTCTTTGTATTTTCGTCTCAGGGAATCCCATCCCTACCTTGCTTGGGGATGTGTATCATTTGGTGCATTATAAGAACGAGAATAGAAGAGGCAAGAGTGTGTCCTGATGTGCTTCACTGTTTTATAGATGGTTTGTCAGCCATTTACCTAAAGTTGGTTCTTTCTCGAAGACATTATCTGGTTTGATAGAGATCTCCTGGAGATTGAGATCATTTACAGTTGTGGGAACTTTCCTAACGTCCCTTTTGTTGGTAGGAAAGGCTACATCAATTACAATCCGTCTATCGCTATCAGACAATTTGGATATGCCTTGAGGGGCCCTCTGAAGGACGATGAGGTACAGGAATCTCTGTACCTCACTGGCACATTAGAAGGGGATGATTTGGCTAGATTTGGACATGCCTGGAACAATATCCACCGGAAAGGGAAGACCTTATTAGGTAAGAGCAATAGTCAAGCTTATACTCCTTATGTGATCTGGGTTCATAGCAGGGCAGAAAAGGTGATGATGCCCTTTCCGTCTGTCAAGCAGGATTGCAATTCAGAGGTTGAAGAGCCTACTATGATTGAAATTCAGAAGTATAATCAGCTTCAGGCTAAGAATGAAGAGCTGAAGAAAGCCAACAAAGAGTTAGAAAAAGAAATTGCTCAACTCCAAAGCAAGAAGAGTGAAATTGTGTACTCCTGCAAGAAGCAGACTGGGTTGATAAACCATTTGGGTGCCAACTTAACCAAAGAGACTGATGCTCGAGATCGTCTGGGGTTAGACTTCAAAGTTGTTAATACTGTTCTGTCCACAAGAAGCAAGACTTGGACAGGGCATATCTGAAGATCTCTAAGTTCAACGCGTTATGGAATGCTACTTTGGCTAGTCACAAAGAATGGGAAGATAAGTTGAAGCAGCAGATTGCCAAACTGACGGTTCAGCTTGAGGCCCAGAACGAGAAGATTGAAGCTGAAGTATCTCTCAGGCGTGTCAACGAATGCAAGTTGAAGGAAGCCACAACAAACCTGAAGGATTGCAAACCCAGGGCCGGTTCCAAGAGACGCAAGTTGGAAGATTGCTTCAGAGAAGCAGCCTGGGAAGACTTTGTTAAGGATATCCAGAGCACCATCAGACAGAAAGAGCTACTTATTCGAGGATTACTCACCAAGCCTGATCATCCCGAGACAAAGGAACTATTAGAAGATTTTCGTGCCCTCAGCCGCACTTGATTTCTTTTGTATTCCTTTGTAGCTTTCGTTCATTGTTGTATTGTTGACCATCGCCAGGCTTGTTGGTTGAGGTCACTCTATTGTCTTTGATTCAGTTGTATTCAGTTACTCCTGTACACTGCCTATGGGGGCCCTTTATATATCAGATTTTGGTTATCTCCGTAATTGGCTTCTTTTTGTCTCACTGTTGTCCTGGAACTAGAATCGGGGGGGAGCTTCCCCTAATGCATAGATGTGTGTCTGCATTTGCATGAGCATCATTTTTGCATAGTAGGTACCTTGAGCTTATTTATCTAACCCCTGTGTTTTTTACACAGTTGTGTTTCAGGATTGATTGCAGACCAGTTCACCGTTACTCCACCCGAGCTAATCAACTCAGAGCTATGGAGCAAGTTCAAGCTGAAATGCAAGAATTCAGGGAGAGGATGTCCCAGTTCATGGACATCATGCAAGTGGTTCCCAGTGGGCAAGAGCAACTCAGAACCCCCGTACAACCCTTGATTGCACGCGTTGACACCAATGGGGTTTTGCATGGAGGTGAGACTACCAATCATCCTCTTGATAAGACTCCCCGGGCTGACAACTCTAGACCAACTGTGGTCGTTCCCAACACTGTGGGCAATGGGAATGCTGGAATAGGCACTGGCCATGCTGAGGCTGGTAATGACACCATTGGGGCTACTAACGGTAACATTGGTACAAGTGGTAACAATGCTGGAGTTAATGCTGGTAACTTTCATGGGCTTGAAGCTGCAGGTATTGCCCATGGAAATGTTCATCAACCACGGAATGAGGATCGTCAAGTTGACGTATTCTCAATGAGAGGTGATGAGGCTGAGCTACCTTCTGAGGCCAACCGGAGATTCAAAATGCTCGAGGATAAGATGAATAACCTTGAGAATCTGAATTCCATGGGGCTCGATATGGCCAACTTGGGGCTGATCCCCGATCTCAAAATACCACCAAAATTCAAAGTGCCAGACTTTGATAAATACAAGGGCATCACCTGTCCTCGTGTCCACTTGAGATCTTATTACCGAAAGATGTCGGCGTACTTCGACAATGAGAAGTTGCTAATGCACTTCTTTCAAGATAGTTTGCCAAGACCTTCACTGGAATGGTACATGGGCTTGGAGCCTGCGAGTGTACGTAGCTGGAAGAATCTTGCTGAAGCTTTCATAAAAAATTACCAATACAATAGTGACCTGGCTCCCAACCGGGTCCAATTGCAAAATCTGTCACAGAAGAATGGAGAATGCTTCAAGGAATACGCCGAGCAGTGGCGTGAATTGGCAGCCAGGGTCCAACCGCCGATGGTTGAACGTGAACTGGTGGATATGTTTGTGGCAATGCTGGTGGGTGTTTATTATGAAAAGCTAATCAGCAGCATGTCAGGGAGTTTCTCTGACTTAATCATCACTGGTGAGCGAGTTGAGAACGGGATTAAGCTTGGTAAGATCTATGCCGGTGAGAATTCCTCAGCTGGAGGAAAGAAAGTGTTTGGAGGAAAGAATAGAGAGGGTGAAGCCAACTCTATATCTGGTTCCCGAGGGAACAAAAAGTCATCACAGAACCGTCAGCAACAAAGGGTGCAAGTATAACTATCTCTACTGCTCCACAGCAGCAACAACCTCAGCAGCAGCAGCAGTCACAGCAGAACCAACAGGGGTACAAGAGGTACCAGGGTAAAGGGCCATTAGCAAATCGCCACATTGACACTCCACCCATGCCTTATAGTCAACTGTTGCAGGCATTACTTCAGCTATAACTTTTTTAGAAGAGAACCATGGCTCCCTTGACAGGGCCACCACCACCTGGGTACGACGCGAACGCCCACTGTGAGTTTCATTCGGGGGCACCAGGCCACTCGATCGACAACTGTAAAGCGTTCAAGCACAAGGTGCAAGACATGGTTGACAATAAGATGATAAACTTCTCCAACGACGTGCCAAATGTCATACAGAACCCTATGCCTAACCACGGGGGTGCAGGGGTTAATGCAATCACCAAAGAAGAGGACTTGAATTTGGTGAAGAATGTCAATGATTTAAGAACACCACTTAGCTTTGTCAAAGCTAAACTTCTGAAGAAGGGTGTATTCCCTGGCTGCGGGGAGTTTTGTATTGAATGTGCGAGACATATGGATGGTTGTGATCAGCTGAAGGTAGGGATTCAGGGTCTGATTGACGAAGGGGTCCTACAATTTGATCGGAAGGTTGAGAACAAATCTGGGGAAGTGATAGCCAAGCAAAAGGACGAGATTGCTACAATCACCATCCCGTATAATACCATCACCGTTTCTGCTCCGAGACCACCCATTATTACTATAACGAAAGTCGGTCCTATACCATTTGAAAGTACCAACGCTGTCCCATGGAATTATGGAGCAGAGATTTACTGCAACGGGCAGAAGCTGGACTTGAAAGACCCACCTGTGGAATCTGTGGATAATATGGTTGGATCAGGAGGGATTACTCGCAGTGGAAGAATATTCTCGCCACCTGAAGTCGTCACCGACAGGGTGGATAAGGGTAAAGGTAAAGCAATCGTTGAAGAGACCTCTCGGGAGGTAGCAAAAGACTTGCTAGTAAAGGATGCTGAAGAGTTCATGAGGCTTATCAAGAAGAGCGACTACAAAATAGTTGACCACTTACAGCAGACGCCTTCGAAGATTTCCATCCTGAATTTGTTGCTTTGCTCCAAAGCACACCGTAACGCCTTGCTAAAGATCCTTAATGCCACATATGTACCCCAGGAAATTCCTATCAACCAGCTTGAGGGGGTAGTTGCACATGTGAACGCCGACAACGGATTGGGATTTACTGACCTAGAGCTGACGCCAAAAGGTAGGAACCATAATAGCGCATTGCATATCTCGATAGAATACCGAGGAACAGTTATGTCCCATGTGCTTGTAGACACGGGATCATCTCTGAATTTTCTCCCTAAGAAGGCCTTGATGAAGCTTGATACTAGGGGATTGATTTGTACCCTTAGTGATCTAGTGATGAGGGCTTTTGATGGAACGCGGCGGTCTATGTTCGGAGAAGTGACATTGCCCATTCAAGTGGGGCCCGAAACCTTCGATGTAGTATTTTATATCATGGATATCCAGTCTGTCTACAACTGCTTGCTAGGTCGGCCCTGGATCCATTCAACGGGAGCTGTGACCTCTACGCTGCATCAAAAGCTGAAGTATGTTGTGGGTGGCAGCATTGTTACCATCTGCGGGGAGGAAGACATTATGGTGAGCCATTTTTCGTCTTTCAAGTATGTGGAGGTGGACGGTGAGATCCACGAAACATTATGTCAGGCATTCAAGACGGTCCGGGTCAAGGATGTATCTCCTGTGGTGAGCAAAGTACCTGAGATGACTCTCTCTTCCTTCAAGGAAGCTCAGGTTGTAGTACAGACGGGTTCAACCCAAGGCTAGGGGCAGGAAATCCCCAACAAACAAGATAAGTTTGGCTTGGGGTACCATCCCTCTTCTTCTGCTTCATCCTCTCAGAGCGCGCTGCGCTACAAGGGGCCGGTGCTTTTCACAAAAGGGGGAGTGATATTTGAGCGCGTCAACGCTGTTTCCGATGGGGAAGGAGATAGCGATTGTGATATGGACTCATGGATCCAACCGTGCAAGCCAGGCCAGAGCCTCAGTAATTGGTCCATCCAGGATTTCATCCAAGTGACGCGTAAAGAGTAATGCTTCGTTTTTCCAATTATTGTACAACCTTATGCTCTACCCGGGGCATTACGGTTTTATTGTCAGGGCCTTGATTGCTTATGCATGTACATATTATCAATAAATCAAAGGGCGTTTTCTTTGCATTCAAGTTTTGTGATCTCTGTTATTCTTGTTTTGTTTTCGTTTTAAAAAACAATAAAATGGCAATATGGTTTATGCTGACCTGCATATTCTCTTTTTAAGCTTAACCATTTTTATTGCAGGATTCACACTACAGATGACACCGATCCAAAACCTTCTATGACTCACTTCGACTTTGATTGCCTGATATATCAAGCTGAAGAAGAGATTGATGAGGATGAAGACCTTTTGAAAGAGTTGGCCTGACTGTTGAAACAAAAAGATAAGATTATTCTGCCTCACGAGGAAGTTATTGAGATTATTAATCTGCGGTCTGAGGAAGTTGTCAGGAATGTCAGGATATGGGCTACATTGCAAAGCGACATCAAGCAAAGACTGATCGAGATGCTTCGAGAGTATAGTGACATCTTTGCTTAGTCATATGAAGATATGCTCGGGCTCGACACTGACATAGTGGTCCATCACCTACCATTGCACGAAGATTGTCCTCCGGTTAAGCAGAAGCTTAGAAGGACACGATCAGACATGGCCGTTAAAATCAAAGAAGAGGTCCAAAAGAAGTTGGATGCCGAATTCTTGGCCGTGACTACTTACCCTCCGTGGGTCGCCAACATAGTACCTGTGCCAAAGAAAGACGGTAAGGTGCGAATGTGTGTTGATTATTGGGATTTGAATAAGGCGAGCCCTAAAGACGATTTCTCGCTCCCTTATATTGACGTATTGGTCGACAATACTGCTCAATTTTCCATGTTTTCATTCATGGATGGCTTCTCCGGCTACAACCAAATCAAGATGACGTCGGAGGACATGGAGAAAACCACGTTCATTACACCATGGGGGACGTTATGCTACAAAGTAATGCCTTTTGGGTTGAAAAATGCAGGGACAACTTACCAGCGGGTGATGGTTACTTTGTTTCATGACATGATTCATCATGAGATTGAAGTCTATGTTGATGACATGATAGCAAAGTCCCAAACGGAGGAGGGACATCTGGTTAATTTGCTGAAGCTATTTGAGAGGCTTAGGAAGTTCAGGTTGAGGCTGAATCCTAACAAATGTACTTTCGGAGTACGATCCGGAAAACTACTGGGGTTTATCGTGAGCGAAAAAGGCATTGAGGTTGATCCTGCAAAAGTAAAAGCAATACAAGATATGCCAGCGCCAAAGACTGAAAAAGAAGTTTGTGGCTTTCTGGGGAGATTGAACTACATTGCTCGGTTCATATCTCAACTCACGGCCACATGCGAACCAATGTTCAAGCTGTTGAAAAAAGATCAGGCGGTTGTCTGGAATGAGGATTGCCAGAGGGCATTTGACAAAATAAAACAATATTTGCAGGAGCCTCCAATTTTGATACCCCCTGTGGCTGGAAGACCTTTAATCATGTACTTGACGGTTCTGGAGAATAGCATGGGTTGCATTCTCGGTCAGCATGACGAGACTGGCAGAAAGGAGCATGCCATATATTATCTAAGTAAAAAGTTCACAAATTGTGAGTCTCATTACTCAATGCTGGAGAAAACGTGTTGCGCACTCGCGTGGGCTGCCAAACATTTAAGACAGTATATGCTCAATCACACGACCATGCTAATTTCGAGGATGGATCCGATCAAGTATGTCTTCGAAAAGCAAGCGCTTTCAGGCAGAATTGCCAGGTGGAAAATGGTACTGACGGAGTATGATATTCAATATGTTTCCTAGAAGGCCATCAAGGGAAGTGTTTTGTCTGAGTACCTTGCCAAACAGCCTATCGAAGACTACCAGCCAATGAAATTTGAATTCCCTGACGAGGATATCATGTTCCTTAAGATGAAGGACTGCGAAGAGCGACTACCCGACGAGGGGCCAGAGAGGAGTTCTCAGTGGCGATTGATATTTGATGGTGCTGTCAATTTGTATGGAAGTGGAATTAGGGAAATTATTACGACTCCCCAGGGGTCCCACATCCCGCTCACGGCCATATTGACATTTTCGGTCACCTACAACGAAGCAAAATATGAGGCATGCATCATGGGTTTAGAAGAAGCCATCGATCTGAGGATCAAAAATCTTGATGTATATGGTGATTCAGCACTTGTTGTTAATCAAATCAAAGGAGAGTGGGAGACTCGTCATCCCAATCTAATTCCCTATATGAATTATGCGAGAAGGCTATTGTCGTTCTTCGATCGGGTAGAGTTCCACCACGTACCTCGAGCGAAGAATCAGATGGCTGACGCCCTGGCTACTTTGGCTTCGATGTACAAAGTAAATTTCTGGAATGATGTTCCCAGAATTGTCATCTCTCGTCTCGACAGACCTACATTTGTATTTGCAATTGAGGAAGCCTCCGATGGCAAAATGTGGTTCTACGATATCCATAACTTCCTCAAGACCAAGGAGTATCCGGTGGGAGCGTCGACCCAGGATAAGAAGACTCTCAGGAGGTTGTCTGGCAATTTCTACCTCAATCCGAATGGGGTTCTCTACAAGAGGAATCATGATCTCGTGCTACTCAGATGTGTGGATGAAAAGGAAGCAAGTTTGCTTATAGAAGAAGTCCATGAAGGCACATTTGGTATGCACGCCGGCGGACATGCCATGACTCGAAAGATATTACGAGCAGGGTATTACTGGCTAACAATGGATTCAGATTGTTTCAAATTCGAGAAGAGATGTCACAAATTCCAGGTTTATGCAGACAAAATCCATGTGTCGCCGTGCCCGTTGAACGTCATATCATCCCCTTGGTCGTTCTCTATGTGGGGTATTGATATGATCGGCAAGGTCGAACCCATTGCATCTAATGGACACCGCTTTATTTTGGTAGCCATCGACTACTTCACCAAGTGGGTGGAGGCAGCCTCATACGCTAATGTGAACAAACAAGTGGTAGCGAGATTCATAAAGAAGGACATCATCTACAAATATGGAATTCCCGAGCGAATCATTACTGACAATGGTTCGAATTTGAACAACAAGATGATGAAGGAGTTATGCCAGAACTTCAAGATTGAATATCACAACTCATCGCCCTATCGGCCGAAGATGAATGGCGCTGTCAAAGCGGCCAACAAAAATATCAAAAAGATAGTGAAAAAGATGGTTGTTACATACAAAGATTGGCATGAGATGTTGCTTTTTGCTCTGCACGGTTATTGTACGACGGTACGCACATCAACCGGGGCAACTCCTTTCTCACTAGTGTACGGTATGGAAGTTGTCTTACAGCTGGAGGTCGAGATTCCTTCTTTAAGAGTTTTGGTCGACGTGAAGCTCGATGAGGTAGAATGGATAAAGAATAGACTGAATCAGTTGAGCCTGATGGATGAAAAGAGGTTGGCATCCATCATATACGGTCGATTGTACCAAAGCCGGATGAAGAAAGCATTCGATAAGAAGGTGCGTCCTAGAAGCTTTCAGACGGGTGATCTTGTGCTGAAAAAGTTCTCCCACCACACTCCGATCACAGGGGCAAATGGACTCCCAACTACGAAGGTCCATATGTTGTCAGGAAGGTCTTCTCGGGAGGGGACTTACTGTTATCCACGATGGATGGCGAAGATTTTGCATCCCCTGTGAACGCGGACGCAGTTAAAAAATAATTTGCTTAAAATGACCCGCTGGAAAGAAAAAAGAATATCCAAGCAAAAATGGGGCATCCCGGCGAACTAGAAAAATAAAAGGTTCGGGCAAAAATTAGGGATATAAATGAAAAATGTACACCCGCAAAGTCGAAAACCTGAAAGGGCGGCTTTGGCAAAAAAGGGTATCCCGGTGAATCGAAAACCCGAAAGGGCGGTTCAGGAAAAAGTTAGGGATTGAAAAAAGGGCAAATGATTACGGTCCACGTGTGAACTTTCATTGCTTAGTGGTTTGGGGAGACCTGAGGGTCCTTTATCCGAACTAATCTCTTCTGAAGACGAAGCGTCAGAGAGGTATCGAAGTCGAGTGGGTCATAGAGGGATCAACTCATGGTGTTCGTCTACACCGTATTGCCGACATTTGTATATACATTGTTATATATTTCTGTATATACTTGCGCAGCTTCCTCATTTCAGGAGCTTGCATCTGTTGTAAAACATTTTGCCTATTTACAGGCTCGTTTATCAATAAACATATACTATTCAGTATTCTGTTTTCTTGGTGTTTGTTTTAGCTTTTATCTATCTTGTTTGCGAAAAAATACCCGATGTTAAAATGCGCATACATAAACTTGCTGGCCTAGGCCAATAATTGTTAAAACGTTGAATTACCTGAACATTGTCATAGATGATAACCTTGATAGGGCCCTTTGTGAAGGGTATCTTGTTTGTTTGTTCATTTTTGTTGCAGGTCCGTTACCCTCCAGGCAGTATGCCAAGGATGCATCTCAGGCAGGATCATCATATCCCCAGCTGAGTCATGTACAGGGTGTACACTCGTTCCCAGTAGTGGGTCAACATGCAGTTTTCGTGTAACAGACTATCTGTAAGCATTCAGCTCTCCATAGTTCAGACTGAAGTCTCCAGCAGAGTAGAACTCCCCACAAAGTTGTATTCTCCCTGGTAGGTAGGATTTATTTTAGCGTCTGGTTGTCTATCCTCATCCAAATTTGCAGTTCTCCAAGAGAGCCGGATCCTGGAAGGCCGTTCAGGTCATTATTTGTATTCTCTAGCAGGTGAGAGTGTTTGAATAGTTGTTGCTATACTTCCCCATTGGAGTCTGTATCTCCAGGAAGGTGCCATCTGCGAAGGCCATGCAATTTATTTCTACAGTGGGCATCTTTTCCACAGTAGTTTGAGGTGCGTATACTCAGTTGAGCAGGTACAGGTTCTCGTAGAATTTTGTTTCCTAGCGGAAAAGTCGTCTGAGGTTCGTTTCCCCAGGTTAAGTCCAATTAAAATTGGTGTGGTTCTTCTACTCGGAAGGATGATTCCTTCTCCCCATCAGGATGGTTCCTTCTCCTTGACAGGAGGGTTCTCTCTTCAGCATTTATTTTACTGATTTTGTTCCGTAGCATTTTTGCATGATTGCATAGCATCTACCCTAAACGCGTAGCATTTCCACTCCGTGTGGAGCATTACGCCATTGCCAAACACATGCATGTGAAACATGAGCTAGGTGGGTACCGTTCTTGTGTGCAGGTGTTTCTCCAGCTGAATCGTTTGGTTAAGTTTGTCAGAATCCTCAACAGAGTTATTCGATTAAGTTTTCCAGAACTCCCAAAGCAAAGTTGTGAAGTTAAATGTCTCTTCAATATCCCTCAGAGTAGTATGGTTGAAGCTTCTCTTTGCAAGGGTCTGAAGATGATGTTAGTGGCTATCCAATTCAGATGATGTGTTTATGGATATAAGACGGTGATGTCATGAGGTTATCAGAGAAGATTGCTCGACGGTGATGTCAGAGATTTATCAGCGTCATGCTTTATGTGGCGGTAGGGCTGGCAATGAACCAAACCAACTCGAAGATAGTTCGGAATTCGACTCGACAATTAAATCGATGAACTAGGTTCATGAACCAAATGAGTTGAGTATGAGCGAAAAATTAAGTTCGTTAACTAAATGAGCTGAACTTGAACTATACATAGTTCGACTCGTTAGGTTCATGAGTCAACTCGGTTACATATGAAAAGAATTATACTATCTTTAAGATTAGGTTTAAATATTTACTTCAAATCTTAGACAAATTTAATCTTCAATTTAGTAGTTTTGAATTAGACTCTCAAATGTGTCTCTTGAAAGTTGTGTAGGTTTTGAATTAGTAGATTTCAAAGATAAAGTTAAATTTCAATATGATAACTTTTATTTTATTTTAATATTTTATTTAAAAAATATATATTTATTTAAAATGTAAAATATACCAAAAATTATATATATTTAAAAAAATAGTTTTTAAGTTCGTGAACCATGTGAGATGAACCTAATGAGATGAACCTAACGAGTCGAACCGAACTGTTCGTGAACTTATAACGAGTCGAGTTTGAGCTTAAAAAAAAGTTCGTGTCAAACTCGAACTCGAACTCGAATTCGAACAATTCTTAATGAGTCGAGCCGAGCTGAGGTGAGTTCGACTCGACTCGACTCATTTCCAGCCCTATGTGGCGGTGATATCAGTAGTTGGTTACCAACTCAGGGATAACTGGTGGTGAGATCAGGTATGTTATCCCCATCAGAGAATTGACGGTGATGTCAGATGATTTCCTCCATTTTATTAGTAAATCTTGACGGTGAGGTCAGGTGTGCATCAGATATGTGATTGTCCGACGACGAAGTTAGATGCTCCATCTTGACGGTGAGGTCAGATGTTTCCCTTTGACTTGAGGTTGATGCTTGACGGTGATGTCAGATGGGTCCTTTCGACTTGATATCGATACTTGACGGAGTTACTTGAGGAAGTTCTCCAGAATCCCCAGGCAATGTTAGAGATTTTCTTCCAGACTTGATGACAAAGTCCTACAATGACTTGATGATGAAGTATAACCCCCATGTATTTCTAATAGACTTGATGACGAAGTTCAACAGAGATTTCCCCAGACTTGATGATGAAGTCAGACAGTAATGTCAAATTTCCTTACCGACTTGATGAGGGAGTCTGGAGGTGATGTTAAAGAGGTCTGCCAGTTGATGCAGAGTGCCTGACGGCAAAATCAATTATTTTTATCAGTCACTGTTGAATCAGTGGTTTCTTCTCGACTTGATGACGAAGTCGGACGGAGATTTGAAATAGTAATTCACCAGCTAGAGGCCGTGCAACTATTGTTTTAGTTTCCAGAGATTTTTCTACCAATTAGAGTACCGTTTACTTGTGTGGTTGGTAAATTTTCGAGTTTATTAGTATTCAACCGTCTTTTACCTTGATTGTTTGAGAGTCGTTCACTTCTCACCCATTCAGGTCCAAGCCGTTTGAATAGGGGCAGCTGTTGCACCCCAAAATTTGCCTAACCTTTTTCTTTACCTAACTTATGTTTCATTGCATTCATTGTAGCATTAGCATATGCATTGCATTATCATGTGTGCAGGGATAAAGATATGTGCGTATCAAGAAGATGTTACCATAAGGTTCCAAGGTTATTCAAGAGTCTTTATTCAAGTATTCAAGGGTTAATATCCTCAGCAGAGAAGTCAAAGATCCCCAGAGAAGTGGCTAAAGCCAAGTGGGCATAGCCCTTAACTTGATGGTTATGGAAGATCATCAGATGATTTTGAATCCATGGATATGGGTGTCAAGCATTGAGAGAGCTCATGAGATGTCTTAAGGTCATTATGGAGCTTGGGTAAGTCATTATGCAAGGTATAAGAAGTTACAACGAAGATTGGTGCCATTAGGGTTTCATCTGGTCAACCCTAAGTCAACAGGTGAATTGAAGGAGGTTGAGACCTAATTTCAAGTCCATGTGATCATGGAATGATGTTTTGAGAAATCCAAGGGATAATTCCAAGATCAACTCATCAATAATCAAGAGTGGGAGAAGTTCCTAGGCTAGGGTTTCTAAGCTTGACAGTGTAAAATCCCCTGGTTTAGTGCTTAACTTCAAGTCCACATAACTCAAGATGCAAGTTTAATATCATCTTGACCCCAACATGAAACTTTTAGAGCCTGTTCTTAGCTTTATTTTGAGTACTAGAAGTCCTTGATAGGGTTTATAGAACTCAAGTTATGAAGCAGACAAGTTATAGGTCATCAGATGAATGTGATTTTGGTACTTGAATGTCAACCAACTTCCATGCCACTTTTGACCTAGAAGGAGGTCTCAAATATCCTTGACCCAAACATGAATGTTGTTCCTTATCTTCTTAGATTTCCAAAGAGTACTAGAAGCCCTTGATTGGATTTATAGAACTCAAGATATGAAGCTTGCAAGGCAAGGGTATTTTGGGAAACTTGGATTATAGGTCATTTTGGATTGTAGGTCCATTTCACCACTTTGCACACCCCAAATGCAAATTTGTCCAACTTGAAAGTTGCTCAAAATGGGATTATTTACTCAGTCAAACACCAAGGATTCATTGATATGGATTGGATTGAAGATTGGTTGAAGAAAAGTTCATAAAAAGGAACTTTAAAGGCATTTAAAGTCAAAAATTCAAATTAATTCAAAGTGAACCATTTCAAGATAATTTTGTGCATATTTTGTGCACAAAACACATTTCAAACATAATGGAATTCATGGATTTGTGATTTTAGCCATAAAAACACTCCATTTCACATGTTTCTTAAGCTTGAAGAAACAAAATCAACATCCACCATTGATCAAAAATAAGGAGGCAATCATATCCCTTCATGTTCCTAATACTACCAACAAGTGAATTGACTCATTTAGAAAGCTTCTTGGCTCTGTTTTCGTGCAAACCAAAGATCTTCAAAGTGGAGAAGTTGGATTTTCCATTGGGTCAAAACAGCCACTTTTGGGTCCCCAAATCATTCAAAATCAATTCTATATAAACACTAGATCATTTCCATAAGAAGATTGATGAAGATTGATGCCAAATTTAGTTAAAAACGGTTAGGAAAATGGAGCAAGGGTGAAATACGAATTTCAAGAATCAAGAACTCTCAAGGCAAATTGATCATTCAAGAAGCTTCCTGAAGGATCCTTGAAGCTTTCTGCATTGATTGGAGCAAGAATCATCAACAAATCACACCTCTGTTCAAGCTTTTAGACATGTTCTTTCCTCTCAAAATTACTCATGATTTATGGTGAATTATAACTTGAAATGCATGTGGTTAGGTTCCCTAAGACTCCTAGATGAATTTAGGATAGGTTAGGTGATGGATTATGACAATTTTTGGAATGGCACGTTTTCTTGTTGCTCTCGGTTTGGCTTGTTCTTGAGAGAAAAATAAAATCAAAGCATGGAATGATGATCAGTGAAGTGTGAGGATTTGATTGATATCAAGATTTTAGGGTTTCATTAAGTTTCATGGCAGAGCACCGTTTACACTCGCCGGAGAAGACGACCGGAGTCTTCTCCGGCCACCGCTGGTTTGATTTTCCCCCTTCCCTCATTTGAATCACTAGATGCAATCCTGGTCATTAGATCCTGATGGATCCTTGACATTTCCCCCTTATCCAACGCTCATGAGTGAGTCTGAGGGTGTTTTGACTATTTTAAACTGTATGGCAGCATGTAAGGCGTTAGATCTGATGACTTATTGAGTTGAGGGTTGAGATTAAGACGTATGGTAGACCTTAGTTGACTGAGCGCACGTGATCCCTCAGGTTTTGAAGCGTGGATTGGACCTGGGCCCTTAAGTTGATATTCACACCCCCTTTCTGAGGCCCATTGGTTTTACAACTTGGATTAGTTGCTATTTGCCACGTAGGCTTATTCTTTTTCATTTCCTTTTTCTTATTCTTTATGTTTTATTACATGATCATTTTAATTTATTAAAAATAGTAAAAAAATGCCAATAAATGCTAAAAAAATCATGAACATGAATTTATATGTCTTTTCATTTTGTGTATTTTTTAATTCTATTTTTAATTCATTTTTCATTTAATTGCATATTTTTCATTTAAATAGCCATTTAATAAAATGTGAAATTGTATGTTCATCTTGGTGATTTTATTTCTTAATAGATACTTTAAACAAATGTCTAATTTTTTGTATGCTTATTGTTGACACATTGTATAGTGTTGTAGTATTTTTGTTCTAATTTTTAGGATCTGTTTGATTAGGGTTTGAGGTGGATCTTTAGGATCCTTCCCATTTGCATTCCCCATAGAACACTTTGTGGTTTAGCCTTCTGTTAGTGCCCTTAAGCTTAGAATTTTGACTTGAAATTTTAACCCTAGTCTCCTAACATCTTAAGGATCCCTTAGGAATTTTATTAGGATTTTAGGACTTGTTTTCCTATTTTTCCTAGATTTTACATTCTGGCTGATGTTAGGGTGTTCCTAATTTAGCATTCCACCTAGTTTTGCCTTTAAGTGATCTTTTAGCAAACCTTAAGCATCCAATACCTTCATGAACATTTAGTACATAGGTTGAGACCTTTTTAGGATAATTTTCAAGTCCTTAACATGTCATTAGCTCCCTTAGGATGGACTTCCTTTAGAGCTTAACTATTAGGGTTTCTTTAGAAGCTTATGTGAATGATTTCTCCCCCTTGTGTGGCTTCTTTGCTTTGCCTTGCCTTGTCCCTTCTCCTTCAACAACCTAGGCCTCTTTTGGATCCTTCTAGTGAGAGCCTAGTTCCTCCTGTGAAGGAACTCTACGCATTCCATGAAGAAGTTGAGCCACTGAGGGCCACTCTTTGAATGTGTTGAGATTGGTTGAGTGCCATGGTAAGCTCCTGTCGAGTTTACTTTGCTTCCCATCCTCATCCTCCTCCTTTCTTTCCTAGTCCCATGACAATTAGGATCCTCTTTGTGAGAGCCTATTTCTTCCCGTGGAAGAACTTTGTGCATTCTATAAAGAGTTGAACCTTGAGGACTCAAGTACTTTGTACACATTTTCTTCTTCTTGTCATGCCTTCTCAGGATCCTTCTTTTGAGAGCCTGGTTCTTCCTGTGGAAGAACTATGTGAATTCCATGAGAGGTTTGAGCCTTTGATGGACTCTTGTGCTGAAGCACATTGAACATGGTGAATTCCCTTTGGTTTTCGTTATGTTTCTCCTTTTTCCCTTCCCAGTCCCATGACCTAGAGATCCCTCTTGTGAGAGCCTAGTTCTTCCTATGGAAGAACTCTGTGCATTCCATGAAAGGTCTGAGCCTTGAGGACTCATGTGTTGATACACATTAACCAGATACCTTAGATTGACATCTAGGTTCCACCTTTCTCATATGTTCTACATTCTAGGGATCCTTCTTGTGAGAGCCTAGTTCTTCCTGTAGAAGAACTCTGTACATTCCATGAGAGGTCTGAGCCCCAGATGGACTCTTGTGTTAACACACATCTAAACCTGATGTAGCCTTGGGATGACTTCCTTGTTGCTCAGCTGGTTTATCTCTTTCCTGATGGATTAATTTCTTTGCCTGCTTGTTGTGATGCATTAGGGTAGAGTTGCATGAGTATATACTCTTGTTTAGGTGCATGATTGCACTGAAAGGTTGAGGTGTCCCTCCCTTTGCTTGGTTGTTTGTCTGCTTTCATACTTGCCTTTGCTGGATTGCATTGAAGGTTGAGGTGATCCTCCCTTGCTTGTGTGTTCTCTTTCTTCTGTGCTTGTCATGTTTGCATTAGGAGTTGATGCTTCCTCCTTCTGCTTGTGCTGATGCATTGCATATCCATACATGCCCTTATTTCAGTAGCTTGATAGCTTTACTCCTTCAGCTTAATGATTTTTGTTGTTGTTGTTGTTGCTTACCTTTGGCATGTTCCCTTAGGGTTATCACCTCCTTTGATAAGGACGGTGATGATAGACATTAGGATGAATCCAGGCATGATAATTGTAGGGTAGATTCCCTTTTCAAACTCAACATTAGGGCCATATTGTATGACAATAGTAGGATGCTTGCTAGTTTCCCCTGTAGAGTCCTTTTCTCTCTTCCCATCTTCAAACCACAGTAAAACACTTAATAAAGGCAATTTTGTACCGTACGTTACGAGCCTTAAGCTACTTGGGAAATGATGATTGGGTGGTTGCCTCTCAATTATCTAGAGTGTTAGCATATGTCCTTAGGACGATATGTGACGCATTCGCTCCTGAGTCATAGTCTCTAGTGCAGTATGAATTACAAACATTCATAAAAAACACTTCTTCTCGTAAAAGAAAAACAAACAAACATTCAAACCTTTTTTTTGCCCTGTGGGGTATTAATTCAAGGAAAACCTTTTCTGATGAAAAGAGTACTATTAAGCTTCAGTTCTACTGCGAATAGGCATTGTCCCTAACTGCTGGAACTGTAGCTTAACCCTACTCGGGTAAAAACAATTGAACTAGCATGTGTTCCACTTTATCCCGAACTACGTTCGCTCTGATCTCTCATACCTGTTGAGAGTATGTAGGCACAAGACGCGATGTCTTGGCGAGCAACCTTTCCCTTTTCACTCATAGTTAGTCGAACTACGTTAACTCTGACTTTCCCATTGCACGAGGGAATGCGTAGGCCCAGATCAGTGACGCTCTGTCGAGTCCTTTTTCTTTTCTTTTTGAGTCAGCCTTGATAGGTAGATGTTGCACCCCAAAATTTTCCCTCACAATACAAGACTTTGTGTTCCAAGAAGGTTCACAAGGTTCACAAAATTCACAATTGGTCAGAAGAGTTGACAATTCCCTCAGACAATGCACCTCCTAAGCAGTGCATCCAAAACTAGGGTTTTGACTTTAATCAGGCTAAATGGACTTCCAAGACTTCAAGTGAGCTTCATAACATCTTATATGTGTATAAGAACCCCCATGTCAAATTTCAAGACTTTTCTCAAAAGTTTGCTCAGTCAGATGATCAGATAAGTCAAAAGCAGTCAATGCAGTTAAAAGGTCAAACTGAGGTCAACTGTGGTCAAACCAAAGTCAAACTTCATGATTTTTTTTTTGCCAACATCAAAGAGAGGTTGGGTGAGAAATATTATCATAATAACTGTAATACCCCAAATTTTGCCCTAAGATTTGTCGTCGCATTTCATTGCATTTAATCAATTACTAACAAATTTGTGTAGTCGTTTGACTTTTTGCAGGTAAATATCATATGGCATGCATTTTTTTTCTAAAAAGTAAAAATGGCACAATTGGCAGGAGGACATGTGTAAGGAGTTATGAGTGTGAGAGGTTGAGAGTTCGAATCTCACCTTTGTCACTTTTTTTTGTTTTTTTATTATTTTTACTCTAAATTTTTCTATCTTTCATTAAAAAAATAACAAAAATAGTTTTTTATTATTATTTAATTATTATTTTCGTATTTTAATTAAATCATTTTTTAAAATATTATTTTTTTCACTTTTTTCTAAATTATTCATAAAAATATCCAAAAAATCATAAAATAAAAAATATTGAAAAAAATTTTGTTCTTTTTATAATATTTTTTATTTTAGGAATCAATAGGATTATTAGTTTTTATTTTAAGTTTATTTTAATTATTTTAAATTATTTAAATTTTATTTTTTCTTAACTAATTATTTAGTTTGGGCTTTAAAATGGGCTTTAGGGACATTATTGACAATTTGGTGTTAACCCTAATTTGTTCCCTATATATACATGTGTTGCCTTGTTGGAAAAATGGAGAGAATGAAAAAAAACCTAAGAGGAGTGAGTGTCGTTGGCCGTTATTTAGTTTTCTTCTTCATCCATTACTATTGTTTCTTTTTCTTCATCGTTTACCGTTATTTCTTTTCCTTCATCTATTACTGTTGTTTCTTTTTCTTCATCTTTTACCGTTATTTCTTTTTCTTCATCTATTACCGTTATTTCTTTTTCTTTATCTATTACTGTTACGTTTATATATATATAATTTTTAAATTGTTAGAGTTTATGTATATAAGATTTTTGATCGAATTATGTCGATACGATGTTTGCACATTTGTGTGCATGACGCGTGACATTTGTGTTAGTTCGATCTGGTTGCGATGATCGCATTTTTGTGTGAGCAATAATACTATTTTTTGCTTAATTTCTTTTTCTTTGCGACAAATTTTGTTTCGTCCGATTTAGATCTGGTTGCGATGAGCGCATTTCTGCGTTAGCAACATTGTTGGGTTATTTGGCACATTTAAAATTCATTATTGCTTTATTATTATTATTATTATTATTATTATTATTATTATTATTATTATTATTATTATTATTATTATCATTATTTATTATTATTATCATTATTATCATTATTATTATTATTGTTATCATTAATTTATTAAAATTTGTTGTAATATAAAAATCTGTTTTTTTAAAATAAATAACATTAACATCTTTTTTCCAAATTAATATGAAAACCTAATTTTAATTTTCTATATGATTCTATGTATATATTTATTATAATTCTTGTAAATTTTTGTAAATAAAATTAAACCTTATAAATACTTAATGTAAAATTTTGGTGAATGTGATTATTGATTAGTTAAAATTTGTTTTCATCATAATGTGTAAATATTTTTCTTAATAATTGTTAATATATAATTAGAGATAATTAAATTTTTGTAAATGATTAAGAAATTTATAATTATGTTATATTTAGAACTTTATATTATAGTAATTATTTAATCATTTATGTTTCTAAATAAAAATCAAATCTTATGATATTTAGAACTTTATATTATAGTAATTATTTAATCATTTATGTTTCTAAATAAAAATCAAATCTTATGATATTTAGAACTTTATATTATAGTAATTATTTAATCATTTATGTTTCTAAATAAAAATCAAATCTTATGATATTTAGAACTTTATATTATAGTAATTATTTAATCATTTATGTTTCTAAATAAAAATCAAATCTTATGTTTAATCACGTTATTAATTAATTATTATTGCTAATCATATTTTGTTGCTTATTATTATTTTGAAATTTCTATCTTATTATTTTTTCTAACTTTGTCTATTTTTCTCATTATTATTGTTTCAACTAATTATTTTCACTAACTTTATATTTATACTAACCTTATTTAATTTTTCTTATTATTTACTAACCCCAATATTTTATTTACTTATTTGTTATTTTTTTTATTATATTTATTTTGATCATATTTTACTATTTATTTTATTTATTATAATTTTGTAATTGCCTCTTAGATGTAAATTGTAATCATTTAATTATTATTATCATTATGGTTAGTAATTAGGGAGTGCCAATATGTATGATATTTAAAAAAATAAATTAGATCATTTTAATATAAGATAATTAAATTAAACATTTCACACACGTAAGTCGATTTTAATCGCCGTCTCACTTCTTAAGGATATCCCTCAAGTTGCCTATGAATATTGGTTAAGTGGGGTGTATAAAGCAAGTCCCTCAAAAAGAAAATCATCAAAGTCCCTTATGGTTGCATTTACGAATCGAGTCCCTTTCGAAAAATGATGATAGTCCCCTCCATTTTGCTTATTACGCCCCACAATGGCCTTCAAAAATCCAATTGTCCCTCACATGTCCCTTAACATCCAAAGTAAGGACTACCTACTCCATTATAGTAGGGATAGTCTTACTAAGGAAAGGATAAAGAATAAGAAAGACCTTTAAACATTAGGGTAGGTTACTCCTAGGTGCTTGCTCACTTCAAAACTGTTTCACACTTAAACAAATTTTCAACAAGTTTTCAAACAAGTTCTTAACACATCCTTACATGGATTATTTATTAACTATTCTGAAAATTTTCTATTCACACACTACACTTTCAAAACAATTCAAAAGTGAGCTTAAGTACCTAAGAGCCCATGGATAACCATGGATGAAAAGGGTGCTAACACCTTCCCTTTTCATAACCTACCCCCCGGACCCAAAATATTCTCTAAGGTCTTTCCTGTTCTTTTATAACCTTTCCTTATGGATAAAATAAAAGTCGGTGGCGACTCTTGCTATCCGCAACATTGTTTAAAGTCAGTTCTCCCACCGTGTTACAGAACTGGCGACTCTGCTGGGGACAAATTTAAGAGGGGTACCCTTAGGAATTAAGATCACTTTAAATTGTTTGCCTTGTTTGCTTTATTATTATATTGTTGGGGTGCTCTTATGTGTGAAAGGTCCTAACCCGGATCTAGTGTACCTTAGGTAAATGGCAATAGACCAAGGAAACTGTACGACGTATATCGATACGGTTGATCTGGTGGCCATAGTTAGTGCGACTTCTTGGTTGGTGCTTATATTCCTTAAGTCAAGTTGAGGATAATATTGAGGCTGCCATATGTTGTCAATGCACTAACTGACTTTTAGAACCCTAGTTAACTCATCTTGGCCTTTAGAAAGTAGTGAGGTAACCGGCTTTGGTGCAGACTGAAGTTGGTTGACACTCGATACTACGCTCATTGAGATCTTAAACTTGGAGGGTTTTGGTTGGCAAGTAAGTTGCCTTCTGAACAACCACCCTTGTGAAGGATCAATGATATTGAGATCCCTTAGAACCTGGTTACTTTTGTAGGACAGGATGAACCATCTAACTTCAGGGGAGGGTACTTGCCTTTGAACCTCATGCAAGCCTTTAAACCTAGGGCTATGGTGTGACTTGTTTGTGTGTGCCACATGTTTATGATTGAGCATGACATCATGACATCATCATGCATCATAAGCATATCATTTTCCCTAACCATTTCAAGGACCAAAGGATTTATCTTTGTTCTTTGTTGCAGGTCATGGCTTCTGCTCGTAGAAACACCATCAGGATCAACTTTGTAGGGATACCTGCTAAGCTCAAGGAGTTGGTTTCCCTAGTGCCTGATCATTCCCAGTTCAACAAGAGACATGGTCACTTATTGGACCTAGTTACTTCAGGGTTCAGTGAAGACATGATGAGTGTGCTGTTTCAGTTCTTTGACCCTAAGCACCATTGCTTTACATTTCCTGATTATCAGCTGGTTCCAACCATGGAGGAGTTCTCTAAACTTCTGGGTATACCTGTTTTTGATCAGAAGCCATTCACAGGCTTAGAGAAGGAGCTTAAACCAGAAGTTATTGCTGCAGCTCTACATCTGAAGAAGTCTGACATTGTTCTAGAGACGAGAAGTGGAGTTAAAGGTATTCTTGCCAAGGTATTAGTGGATAAAGCTCAAATGTTCTTAAAGGCTATGAGCTACGATGCTGTTGAGGAGATCTTAGCCTTATTGATTTATGGCTTAGTGTTGTTCCCCAATCCTGATCAGTTCATAGACGTTCATGCCATCAACATATTCCTGAGTCACAATCCAGTGCCTACCTTACTTGGAGACATCCTACATTCTCTTCACACCCGTACTACAAGGGCAAGAGGAACTTTGATGTGCTGCATACCTTTACTTTCTAGGTGGTTTATTTCTCACCTTCCTCGCTCAGTAATGAAGAATGAGCAAGGGTCCAGATGGTCCAAGAGGATCATGTCACTTTCTCACTCAGACATCCATTGGTGCTCCAGATCTATGGAGAATGTCACCATCATTGACCATTGTGGGGAGTTTCCTAATGTGCCACTTCTAGGCATAAGAGGAGGCATCACCTACCCATCTCTAGCTTTACGACAGTTTGGTTACGCCCGGAGCGATGGTCCACATGACATGTTGATTCAGGGCATTGTGTTTGACTACGACAACGATCTTCAGGGTTACCGTCAGAGATTCATACGAGCTTGGGGAAAGGTAAACAGGATTGACAGCAAGACACTGGAGCCTAAGTACACCATTCCTATGGAGGCTTATCTCAGATGGGTACGATTTCGTGCTCAGACACTCATGATGCCATATCCTGCCATCCTACCAGTTACCATGGAACCTGTTGCTGAAGGAGACACAGCTTATACCATCCTTCACCTAGACATGCCTACTGATATGGAAGACTTGCAGAGATCATGGATCCAACTGAAAGAGCAAAGGGATACTTTCGAGGCTCATTACAAAGCAAGCCAAGCAAGGATCCTAGAGCTAACAAAGCTACTTCATGAGGAACGAAACCTCAACTCATACCTCAACACAAAGAGGAAACGTCCATGGGAGACTTAAAACCCCATCTTTTGTACTTATTTCGTTTTCATTTTTTGTAAGCCTAAAAGGCAAAACAAGTTATTACTAATAAAAAGTTACTTTCTTGTTTGTTTAAGCAAATTTAAATCCTGCGGTCCTTGAAAACATTGCATATGCATTCCCATATCATTGCATCACAGGTTTATAATTGTGCACAGGTTTCTCATCTCCTCGCTGTTTATTTCAGCAATGGCTCTTGAACAATCTGTTAAGGATCTCCAGGCACAGAATGCACAGTTCCAAGAGCTGATCCTGAACCTATCCAAGGGGCAGGATGAATTGAAGACACTGCTGGCCAAGAAGACTAAGAAAGCTAGAAGGTCTGCTGGGTTGCTCAACATGGGAAGAAGGTTCAAAGGTCCTGTCAGGACCAAGGAACAGGTTGAAGACTATGAATCTGAAGAATCTGAGCAGGAGAGAGGCAGTCTCCACAACACTATGGGGGACTCTGATTCTGAGGCTAACTACTACCATGAGCCTAACGAAGACAAATTCAAGATGCTGGTGGATAGAATGGATGCTATGGAATTACAGAAATCATCTGGGCTGGATTTTGAGGATTTGAGCTTGATATCTGGGGTGGTCATACCCATTGGATTCAAAGTTCCTACATTTGTTGTCTATGATGGGGTCTCTTGTCCCAAATTGCATCTGAGGTCTTATGTCAGAAGAATTCAACCCCACACTGCTGATAAAAAGTTGTGGATCCATTTCTTTCAAGAAAGTTTATCTGGAGCTCAGCTAGAGTGGTATTATCAGTTGGAGAGTGTCAACATCAGAGATTGAAATGACCTTGCTGAAGCTTTCTACAAGCAGTATCAATACAATGCTGACTTAGCCCCCACTCGCATGCAGCTTCAAAGCATGTCTATGGGTGCCAAAGAAAGCTTTAAGGAGTATGCTCAGAAATGGAGAGACTTAGCTGGAAGAGTTCAACCCCCTTTTGACTGATAGGGAGTTGGTTGATATGTTCATGTGTACGCTGAATGGTCCGTTTTACAGTCATCTCATTGGAAGCTCATCATCTGGCTTCACTGAGTTGATCATGACAGGAGAGCGAGTAGAGAATGGTATCAAGAGTGGTAAGATCCAAGTGGGCACTTCTTCATCAGGTGCTGCAAAGAAGCCTCCCACTGGGAAGAAAGAATCTAATGCTGTGTATGGTCAGCCTGATCGTAACAGAAGGCATCAGTCTGTTAGTGCAGTTCATATTTCAAATCCAACCCCTGCAACAACAGAGCAGCCTCAAGGCAACCAACAGAGGGCTAGAAGACAGTTCACGAAGATCAACATGTCAATGGCTCAGGCATTGCAACACTTGTTGAAGGCTGAACTTATTACCCTGAGGGAGGCTCCTCAGAATCCCAATGTTACCTCTCCCAAGTACAATCCCAATGCACGATGTGCATATCATTCAAACTGTCCAGGACATGATACTAATAACTGCTGGGTCTTGAAGAACAAAATTCAGGATATGATTGATGCTGGAGAAGTTGAGTTTGATCCACCAGGTACTCCAAATATGATTACAGCTCCAATGCCAAATCACGAGAAGACTGTCAACGCCATTGATGAAGATATTGATGAAGATCTGCATGTCTATTCAGTTATGGAGTTGAGCACACCATTGTCTGTTATCAAAAAGAGGTTAGTACAAGCTGGGATCTTTCCAGGTTGTCATGAAGATTGTCTATATTGTACCTATAAGCCGGATGGTTGCTTCATTTTGAGAGATGGGATTCAACGTCTCATGGATAAATATACTATAGTGTTTGAAAGAAGACCAGCATCTGTAGAAAGTATGGTGGATCATCTGACTCAGGGTAAGAAGATTGAAGAGGTTGACATGGTTGACAAAGTACCACTAAGAATCACTTCAAAGGGTCCCATTAAAATCACTCATCAGGGCCCAATCAAGATTACTGCTGAAGGTCCTGTGAAAGTTGTTGCTGAAGCCAGAGTAGCTCCTCTGATCATTACCACTCCTGGTCCTATTCCTTATACATCTGACAAAGCTGTGCCATGGCACTATGGGTCTGATGTTTACATCCATGGTGTCAAGCAGGAGCCTTTACCTGATATGCCTGTTGACATTGATAATATTGCTGGATCTAGCAAGATCACTCGTAGTGGAAGAGTCTTCTCTCCTCCAGTTGCTTCTAAGAGTGCAGTTACTCCTGCTGTTGCTTCCACCACTGATGCTCGGGGAAAGGGTCCTGTTATTGAGCCTGTATCTACTGATGTGCCAGCTGCTGATGACCTCTCTAAGCAGATGGAAGAAGTATTGAAAATCATTCGCAAGAGTGATTATGATATTGTTGATCAGCTGGGGCATACTCCCTCAAAGATTTCTATGCTCTCCCTGTTATTATGTTCTGAGGCTCATGCCAAGTCATTGATCAAGTTTCTAAAGATGGCTCATGTACCCAGTGCAATTTCTGTGGACCAGTTTGAGAATTGTGTTGCTCACCTGACCTATGACAACGGGTTAGGATTTTCTGATGCTGACTTGACCCCTGCCAAGAGGGATCATAACAGGGCCTTGCATATTTCAATTGAATGCAGGGGCACTACCCTGTCTCATGTGCTGATAGACAATGGTTCCTCTCTGAATGTGTTGCCTAAGGAAGTCCTGAACAAGCTGAGTCCTGAAGATACGGTATTGAAACTCAGTAATATTGTGGTAAAGGCTTTTGATGGTTCTAGAAGAGTAGTGCATGGGGAAATTGATCTTCCAATCAAGGTTGGCTCTCAGGTGTTTACTGCTACATTCTATGTGATGGATATTCGTCCTTCGTACTCATGTCTGCTTGGTCGTCCCTGGATCCATGGGGCAGGTGCTGTGACCTCCACATTACATCAAAAGTTGAGATATCCGGTGAATGGAAAAGTTGTTACTGTCTTTGGAGAGGAAGAATACTTTGTCAGCCATGTAAACACTTTCAAGTATCTGGAAGTAGAAGGTGAATACATTGAAACTCCATGTCAGTCATTTGAAGTGGTTCCCTGGGCTGTTAAGGATTGTGTGACTCCTCCTGCTGTGAAGAAGGTTCCTGTGGTCATCAGAAACCCTCCAACAATGGCAATGGCCTCCCTCAATGATGCAAAAGCTGTGGTGGAAGAAGGTGGTTGTACTATTTGGGGTCAGCTTCCTGATATTCCATACAAGTCTGACAAGTTTGGTTTGGGTTTCACTGCAGAGTCCCAGAAGGCTGTTCGTCGTGCTCGTGCTGTTCGTATCACCAATCAAGGGGTTATCAATGCTGTGGGAGATCAAGATGAAGACTACAACTTGGAGGCATGGATTTTTCCTACTGTGGGTGCTGGACTCAATAATTGGAAAGCTGAAGATGTTATCCCTATCTCCTTTAGTCAGGAGTAAATACTATTACTGTGTTATGTTTTTAAATTTATAATTTTTGGAACAATTAAAACTTTCAAGCCATGTGCCTTACCCGTGGCACAATGGTGTGCTTGTTACGGATTGTCATTTCATTTGCATACTGCATTCAATAAAATCAGTGGACGTTTCGTTTTCGTAAATATTGTGTTCCTTGTCTTTCTTTTTCTTTTATTTTTGCTTTATCAGCTATGTGTTCTTACACACACCCACGTCACTAAAATGCAGATCCTCATCCACTCTGGATCCAGTTGATAACAGTTCTACTATTGCCAATTACAATTTCGAGAATCCGATCTATCAAACTGAAGACGGAAACGAGGACGATTGTGAAATACCTGTAGGGCTTGCTAGGTTGTTACAACAAGAAGAGAAAGCTATACAGCCACATGAAGAGCCAGTCGAAGTTGTGAATCTGGGAACTGAAGAAAACAGAAAAGAGGTCCAGATAGGGGCTGATTTAGAGGACAGTGTCAAGAGCAGGTTGATTCAGATGCTACGTGACTATGTGGAGATCTTTGCTTGGTCTTATGAAGATATGCCAGGGTTGGATACAGACATTGTGGTTCACCGTTTGCCAGTGAAGGAAGATTGTCGTCCAAAGAAGCAGAAGGTTCGTCGTATGCGTCCTGAAATGTCAGAAAAGATCAAAGCAGAGATAATGAAACAATTCAATGCAGGGTTCTTGGCCGTAACTTCTTATCCTCAGTGGGTTGCAAATGTGGTACCAGTTCCTAAGAAAGATGGTAAGGTACGTATGTGTGTAGACTACAGAGATCTGAACAAGGCTAGCCCTAAAGATGACTTTCCACTTCCTCATATTGATATTCTGGTAGACAACACTGCTCAGCATAAGGTATTCTCTTTTATGGATGGTTTCTCTGGTTACAATCAAATCAAGATGGCACCTGAAGATATGGAGAAGACTACATTTGTGACACAGTGGGGCACCTTTTGCTATAAGGTAATGCCATTTGGTTTGAAGAATGCAGGGGCAACATATCAGCGTGCTATGGTGGCTTTGTTTCATGATATGATTCATCATGAGATAGAGGTATATGTGGATGATATGATAGCCAGGTCTCAGAATGAAGAACAACATCTTGATCATCTGCACAAGTTGTTTGAGAGGTTGAAGAAATACAGGTTGAGATTAAATCCAAACAAGTGTACTTTTGGAGTTAGATCTGGAAAGCTCCTGGGTTTCATTGTCAGTGGAAAAGGTATTGAAGTGGATCCTGCAAAAGTGAAAGCTATACGAGAGATGCCAGCTCCCCGTACTGAGAAGGAGGTTAGAGGTTTCTTGGGACGATTGAACTACATTGCAAGATTTATTTCCCAATTAACTACCATCTGTGAGCCAATCTTCAAGTTGTTGAAGAAAGATCAGGTGATGGAATGGAATGATGAGTGCCAGACTGCCTTTGATGAAATCAAGAGATATTTGCTAGAACCTCCAATTTTAATGCCACCAGTTGATGGAAGACCCTTGATTATGTATTTAACAGTATTAGACAACTCAATGGGGTGTGTATTGGGGCAACATGACGAGTCTGGTCGAAAAGAGCAGGCAATATACTACCTTAGCAAAAAGTTTACCGACTGTGAAACAAGATACTCACTGCTCGAGAAAACTTGCTGCGCTTTGGCATGGGCTGCTCGCCGACTAAGACAGTATATGTTGACCCATACTACCTTGTTGATTTCGAAGATGGATCCAATCAAGTACATATTTGAGAAACCTGCTCTCTCCGGAAGAATTGCAAGATGGCAAATGATCTTGACGGAATATGATATACAGTATACTACTCAGAAGGCCATTAAGGGGAGTGTTGTTGCTGATCATTTGGCTCATCAAGCAGTAGGTGATTACCAGTCAATGAATTTTGAGTTCCCTGATGAAGACATTATGTCTGTTACCAAAGAACCTGGACAATATGAGGGACCATTTGTAGTCAAGACAGTGTTCTCAGGAGGTGCCATGATACTGACTACAATGGATGGTGAAGACTTCCCACAACCTGTAAACGCAGACATAGTTAAAAAATACTACGCATAAAAAGAGACCCGCTAGGTTGACAGGCCTAGGCAAAAATAAGGGCATCCCGGCAAACCAAAAGGGTTTGGGCAAAAATTAGGGATATATATATAAAAAGATGTACACCCGGCAAGTCGAAAACCTGAAAAGGCGGCTTGGGCAAAAAAGGGTATCCCGGTGGATTGAAAACCTGAAAGGGCAATCCAGGCAAAAGTTAGGGATTAAAAGCGTATGACTATGTCTCGTTTGGATCACTCATGAAACTGCAACCAGTTGTACTACTTACTCAAGCTCAAACAGATAAAGCTCAATCCAATCGTTTCCGTCTCAACAGCAAGAAGATGAGATACTTGAGTGGCAATAGTAGAATTGAAACTCAATAGGATTATTTCCCACATAGCTGATTCTTTTTGTAAAACTTCATGACAAAATTCTCTTACTAGGGTTTATGTCTCCTTGTACAAACTTACCCGTGTATGGGTCACTTTTGATATAAATAAATTCCATCTTTTGAATCCAGATTCACTTTTACCCTATTTACATAAGCGAAACGTCCATTGGTTGTGTTTGAATGTATGTATGCCTTTGAATATGATTGATGTTTACCAGAAACGCATGTATGCTTTTAATATGATTGATGTTTACCAGAAATGCATGAAAATGCAGTAATAGTATTTACTAAGGACGAACGAGGGAAGGATTTCAACGAAGCTTCGTCGGTTCATCTTTACAAGACAGTTACAAACCATCAGTAGGACTAATCCATTTTCACAAAGTCTAATCTCCCCTGGAATTTATATCCATCTCTTTTATCCTCATACGGATATACGGGAAATTACTTTCCAATAAGGGCACGATGAACGAAGACGGGATGTTATACTTATCCTACTATCAAACGAAAACGAAGGTTATCTATACCCTACTATCCCCAACAACGGGAGGTTATCTATACCTTGTTATCCCCAACAACGGGAGGTTATCTATACCTTGTTATCCCCAGCAGACGGAGGGTTATATATTCTTCAACAACGAATCGGGATTTATTTTCCTTGGCCAGCAGTTGTTATACAAGGATATCCAGACACTTCCAGCAGTGTCATAGCATACATACATCATTTACATCATACCATAACATATATGTCTATAGTACATTACCTAAGTGCATCATGTCATACATGCATACATAAAGCATAAACTAATGTTGTTATACAGAATGCTACCTTGTTTTCAGGTTAATTATCCAACAAACAATCTTATGATCTTTGGGACTGCTTTATTGTAACCTCAGGGTTACTTTATCCTCCTGATGAGCTTCTTATTACTTTGGGACTGCTTTATTGTAACCTCAGGGTTATTTTATCCTCCTGATAGCCTCTCATGACTTCAAGACTGCTTTAGAGCTACTGATTGCTCTATCCTCCTGAAATCATCCTATTACTTCAAGACTGCTTTAGAGCTATTCATTGCTCTATCCTCATGAGGTCATATTACTACTTCAAGAGTGCTTTAGAGCTATTCATTGCTCTATCCTCCTGAAGCCATCTAATTATTTCAAGACTGCTTTAGAGTTATCCATTGCTCTATCCTCCTGAAATTACATTATTATTTCAAGACTGCTTTAGAGCTATCCATTGCTCTATCCTCCTGAAATCATTACTTCAAGACTGCTTTAGAGCTATTGATTGCTCTATCCTCCTGAAGACATATCACATTATTACTTCAAGACTGCTTTAGAGCTATTCATTGCTCTATCCTCATGAGGTCATATTACTACTTCAAGACTGCTTTAGAGCTATTCATTGCTCTATCCTCCTGAAGCCATCTAATTATTTCAAGACTGCTTTAGAGTTATCCATTGCTCTATCCTCCTGAAATTACATTATTATTTCAAGACTGCTTTAGAGCTATCCATTGCTCTATCCTCCTGAAATCATTACTTCAAGACTGCTTTAGAGCTATTGATTGCTCTATCCTCCTGAAGACATATCACATTATTATTTCAAGACTGCTTTAGAGCTGTTGATTGCTCTATCCTACTGAAGCCATTCTATTACTTCAAGACTGCTTTAGAGCTATTGATTGCTCTATCCTCCTGAAGCCATTATTACTTCAAGACTGCTTTAGAGCTATTGATTGCTCTATCCTCCTGAGGTCAGATTTATCACTTCAAGACTGCTTTAGGGTTATCATTATTGATTGCTCTATCCTCATGAAGACATGCTGTTACATCAGTATTACTCCAGACTCCTGACAGTTCTCATTATACTACTGAAGAACTTTCCCCTAGTGGCATCTTTAAGCCCACTCAATCATGTTCAACCAACCATCAATATCACTCCATGCGCTGGTGAGTGCAAATTTTTGGGCTTTTGTGTTCAATCCCCTTCAACCTTCCAGGTTACGACTGGCAAATATACCAATCTAACCCCTCAGGTTTCAGAAAATTGAACAGGGGCAGCTGTTGCACCCCAAAATTTACCCTCACAATACAAGACTTTGTGTTCCAAGAAGGTTCACAAGGTTCACAAAATTCACAATTGGTCAGAAGAGTTGACAATTCCCTCAGACAATGCACCTCCTAAGCAGTGCATCCAAAACTAGGGTTTTGACTTTAATCAGGCTAAATGGACTTCCAAGACTTCAAGTGAGCTTCATAACATCTTATATGTGTATAAGAACCCCCATGTCAAATTTCAAGACTTTTCTCAAAAGTTTGCTCAGTCAGATGATCAGATAAGTCAAAAGCAGTCAATGCAGTTAAAAGGTCAAACTGAGGTCAACTGTGGTCAAATCAAAGTCAAACTTCATGATTTTTTTTTTGCCAACATCAAAGAGAGGTTGGGTGAGAAATATTATCATAATAACTGTAATACCCCAAATTTTGCCCTAAGATTTGTCGTCGCATTTCATTGCATTTAATCAATTACTAACAAATTTGTGTAGTCGTTTGACTTTTTGCAGGTAAATATCATATGGCATGCATTTTTTTTCTAAAAAGTAAAAATGGCACAATTGGCAGGAGGACATGTGTAAGGAGTTATGAGTGTGAGAGGTTGAGAGTTCGAATCTCACCTTTGTCACTTTTTTTTGTTTTTTTATTATTTTTACTCTAAATTTTTCTATCTTTCATTAAAAAAATAACAAAAATAGTTTTTTATTATTATTTAATTATTATTTTCGTATTTTAATTAAATCATTTTTTAAAATATTATTTTTTTCACTTTTTTCTAAATTATTCATAAAAATATCCAAAAAATCATAAAATAAAAAATATTGAAAAAAATTTTGTTCTTTTTATAATATTTTTTATTTTAGGAATCAATAGGATTATTAGTTTTTATTTTAAGTTTATTTTAATTATTTTAAATTATTTAAATTTTATTTTTTCTTAACTAATTATTTAGTTTGGGCTTTAAAATGGGCTTTAGGGACATTATTGACAATTTGGTGTTAACCCTAATTTGTTCCCTATATATACATGTGTTGCCTTGTTGGAAAAATGGAGAGAATGAAAAAAACCTAAGAGGAGTGAGTGTCGTTGGCCGTTATTTAGTTTTCTTCTTCATCCATTACTATTGTTTCTTTTTCTTCATCGTTTACCGTTATTTCTTTTCCTTCATCTATTACTGTTGTTTCTTTTTCTTCATCTTTTACCGTTATTTCTTTTTCTTCATCTATTACCGTTATTTCTTTTTCTTTATCTATTACTGTTACGTTTATATATATATAATTTTTAAATTGTTAGAGTTTATGTATATAAGATTTTTGATCGAATTATGTCGATACGATGTTTGCACATTTGTGTGCATGACGCGTGACATTTGTGTTAGTTCGATCTGGTTGCGATGATCGCATTTTTGTGTGAGCAATAATACTATTTTTTGCTTAATTTCTTTTTCTTTGCGACAAATTTTGTTTCGTCCGATTTAGATCTGGTTGCGATGAGCGCATTTCTGCGTTAGCAACATTGTTGGGTTATTTGGCACATTTAAAATTCATTATTGCTTTATTATTATTATTATTATTATTATTATTATTATTATTATTATTATTATTATTATTATCATTATTTATTATTATTATCATTATTATCATTATTATTATTATTGTTATCATTAATTTATTAAAATTTGTTGTAATATAAAAATCTGTTTTTTTAAAATAAATAACATTAACATCTTTTTTCCAAATTAATATGAAAACCTAATTTTAATTTTCTATATGATTCTATGTATATATTTATTATAATTCTTGTAAATTTTTGTAAATAAAATTAAACCTTATAAATACTTAATGTAAAATTTTGGTGAATGTGATTATTGATTAGTTAAAATTTGTTTTCATCATAATGTGTAAATATTTTTCTTAATAATTGTTAATATATAATTAGAGATAATTAAATTTTTGTAAATGATTAAGAAATTTATAATTATGTTATATTTAGAACTTTATATTATAGTAATTATTTAATCATTTATGTTTCTAAATAAAAATCAAATCTTATGATATTTAGAACTTTATATTATAGTAATTATTTAATCATTTATGTTTCTAAATAAAAATCAAATCTTATGATATTTAGAACTTTATATTATAGTAATTATTTAATCATTTATGTTTCTAAATAAAAATCAAATCTTATGATATTTAGAACTTTATATTATAGTAATTATTTAATCATTTATGTTTCTAAATAAAAATCAAATCTTATGTTTAATCACGTTATTAATTAATTATTATTGCTAATCATATTTTGTTGCTTATTATTATTTTGAAATTTCTATCTTATTATTTTTTCTAACTTTGTCTATTTTTCTCATTATTATTGTTTCAACTAATTATTTTCACTAACTTTATATTTATACTAACCTTATTTAATTTTTCTTATTATTTACTAACCCCAATATTTTATTTACTTATTTGTTATTTTTTTTATTATATTTATTTTGATCATATTTTACTATTTATTTTATTTATTATAATTTTGTAATTGCCTCTTAGATGTAAATTGTAATCATTTAATTATTATTATCATTATGGTTAGTAATTAGGGAGTGCCAATATGTATGATATTTAAAAAAATAAATTAGATCATTTTAATATAAGATAATTAAATTAAACATTTCACACACGTAAGTCGATTTTAATCGCCGTCTCACTTCTTAAGGATATCCCTCAAGTTGCCTATGAATATTGGTTAAGTGGGGTGTATAAAGCAAGTCCCTCAAAAAGAAAATCATCAAAGTCCCTTATGGTTGCCTTTACGAATCGAGTCCCTTTCGAAAAATGATGATAGTCCCCTCCATTTTGCTTATTACGCCCCACAATGGCCTTCAAAAATCCAATTGTCCCTCACATGTCCCTTAACATCCAAAGTAAGGACTACCTACTCCATTATAGTAGGGATAGTCTTACTAAGGAAAGGATAAAGAATAAGAAAGACCTTTAAACATTAGGGTAGGTTACTCCTAGGTGCTTGCTCACTTCAAAACTGTTTCACACTTAAACAAATTTTCAACAAGTTTTCAAACAAGTTCTTAACACATCCTTACATGGATTATTTATTAACTATTCTGAAAATTTTCTATTCACACACTACACTTTCAAAACAATTCAAAAGTGAGCTTAAGTACCTAAGAGCCCATGGATAACCATGGATGAAAAGGGTGCTAACACCTTCCCTTTTCATAACCTACCCCCCGGACCCAAAATATTCTCTAAGGTCTTTCCTGTTCTTTTATAACCTTTCCTTATGGATAAAATAAAAGTCGGTGGCGACTCTTGCTATCCGCAACATTGTTTAAAGTCAGTTCTCCCACCGTGTTACAGTAGATAGTTAAACAACCCTTTTAGATAAACACAACAAGCATGGATCCCGTCGAGTACGACGAACGTGAGTGGTGCTGATACCTTCCCCTTGCGTAACCGACTCCCGAATCCAGAGATTTGGTTGCGATGACTGATCTTATCCCTTTTCACTAGGTTTTTCCTAATCGTTTCCTTTCCCTCCTTTGGGATAAATAACGATAGGTGGCAACTCTTCTGTCTTAGCCGACACCTTTTTTCGCAGTAGCGACACTCTATACCCGAGTCTAGAGTGTTAAAATTGAGATAGGAGAGGTTGAGTAGTATGGGCTTTCGAGATGCTCATCTCGTGATAGTCGATATGAGAACCTCGCTTAGAGTAGATTCTTTTAAGAATGATGACAACCGTCAAGCTCTTGGCGTGTTTGACCAATGTTTTCTTGGGAATCCATTACTATAAGGACCTTTTAGAACCCTAAACCATTGGCCAACTAAGATTGGTGGTCACGTAGTATGGGTCATCGAGAAGCTCTTCTCGTATGGATCGATGTGAAGACCTCGTTCAAAAGAGACTTTCTTGATGGAGTTGTTTCGTGGCAATGACTGACATACGTAATAAACAGTCAAGGAAGTCCATGACTATGAAATCCTTGTCTAGAACCTAGTGTCGACGGTCTCGTAGTATGGGTCCCCGAGAAGTTCTTCTCGCGTGGTTCGATACGAGGACCTCACTCAAAAGAGGTTCATGTGATGGAGTCATCATCCGACATATTCATGTCGTGTATGATGAACAGTCATATGAATCCATGACTTTGGGATCCCTATTAAACCATAGATCACGCCTTGTGAGAACCTATTTATAAAGCAGTCAATATCGGCCATATCCATACCTCAGACTTATGAACCCATGTGTTTGGATTCCATTAATGCATCTGATCATACATACATACTTCATAAAAACAAAGCTCTTAGTGTATTGTTCTTGTTGCAGATATAAGCATTTTTCAGAAGCAATCATGATGAATGTGAATCTGGGAACGATGAAACTAAACAAGAAGGCTGACAGAAAAAGTACTTTCACTTTCAAATACAAAGATCCTTCAATTGACAGTCTGAAATCTCTAAGTGCCAAGATCACCCCCATCAAGCATAAAAAATTTCACACTTCTTATGGGAGAATTTTAGATTTGTTGACAGAGAAGATAGAATATGAAGCCCTTACAGCCTTGGCTTAGTACTATGACACTTCTCTTCGTTGTTTCACCTTTGCTGATTTTCAAATAGCTCCCACTTTGGAAGAACTTGAGAAGATTTTGAACCTCTCCATCAAAGATCGCAATCCTTTTTCGAAGCTTGAAGAAGAATTCACTTTGAAGAAAGTGGCTTCTGCCTTAGGGATTCCCACAGGAGACGTGATAGCCAATTGGGCACCCAAAGGAGCTAGGGGATTCTCAAGGAAATTCTTAGAAGAGCAAGCATGGAAGTATGCCAAAGAAGAGAAATGGGAAATATGTGGTTCAATTTTGGCACTCTTGGTCTATGGAATTGTGATATTTCCAAATAAGGAAAATTTTGTGGACCAAATGTCTGTGGAAATTTTCTTGACCGGGAACCCCGTGCCTTTCCTCCTAGGTGACTTCTACCATACACTTCATACAAGACATACAAAAGGAGGTGGAGTGTTCCTCTGTTGCGCCCCACTCTTGCATAAGTTGCTAAGGACCCGAATGTCTCAAGGAGGTCTTTTCGCTTCCGAGAAACTCTCACGGCCTTAAAGATTCACTTCACTCACTGCTAGTTCCATCATATGGTACAAGAGGGAATGGGAAACCAGAGATATCATTTTTTCTTGCGGAGGATTTCCCAATGCGCCTCTCTTGGGAACACGAGGTTGCATCAATTACAACCTGGTGTTACTCAAAAGACAGTTTGGACACTCCATGGACGACCCTCCTAGAGAGGAAGATTTGGTGTCGTTCCTTGTCAATACGGTCGATCCAAAAGATTCGGCTGTAAGAAAGGCAAGAAGGGCGTGGACGAAAATCATAAGAAGCAATCCAGACAATGGGAGGAAGAATATCATTGCTCGTGAACCGTATGTTTAATGGGTGAAAGAGAGAGCAAAAGAAGTCAGATTACCTTTTGTCTTTGATGCATCTGCTTTCCCACCAAATCCTGAGCCTGAACCGATCTTACCTGAAGACATGGAGAAACTTAAGTCTAAAGTCCAAGAACTTGAGGATGAGAACACTCAGCTCCGAATTCAACTCAATGAGACTAAGCAGAAAAGCAAAGCTTGGGAAGACAAAAGCAAATAGTTGAAAGAAAAGTTCGAGGATAGCAAGAAAAGGGCTAGGGAAGTGAAAGGAAAGAAAAAATGGGTTGGTGGAGCACTTAAAAGTGCCAATGCACTAAAATGATAAATTGGACCAAGTGTGGCGAAAGGTCAGAGACTTACAAAATGATGTAAGAATAGTCACTCAGATGAAAAAAGATGAAAGGGAAAACTTTGAAGCCCAGATTCACAAGTTGAAAGACGTTATCAAAGGTTGCAAGGATCAGTTAGCTCGTGAACTATTGGAAAAGGAGAATGCGCAGCGAGATTTCATACAAGCAGAGTACCAATTGGGTAGGGCTATTGAGGAAATCAAGAGACTGGAAGATGGAATTTATGATGAGTTATACCTAGAGCTGCAAGAGAGTTGCCACTATTGGGAAGAAAGCTATCGTAAAGCGGAAGCTATGGTACTTCAAAGAGATGACATCATCAACAATCTCCAATTTCTCTATGCTGAATGGAAGAACCAATTTGTGAACCTGGCGGGATTCTCCAACTTTATGCTTCAACAAATCCTTGAAAATTTGAAGGTGGCTGATCAAGTGATGACTCCTGAAAACACTATTGCCCCTGTGTTCGACTTTGTGAAGTTTTGCAAGGAAACAATGAGAGAGCTTGTTACAGATTTAGAGGCGGTTTGCAGAGCCCAAGGAGTCACCTTTAGAGTTGATTTGTAATTTGTTTAAGAAATGTATCCCATATTTTGTATTTGAACTTGGCTTCGAGCCTTAATGAAATGAAAGTTTTTGTTCTATTATATCTCTTCTGATTAATTGTAATGGAAAATGTTTATATTCTTAACAATAACTAACAAGGTTACTAAGAGCTTTGTGCATAACATATTCATACATCATATTGCATTCCATAAAACAAAACCAAAACCTACAAAAACTTGACCTCCATTCGCAGTAAACAAACTGACTTCCCGACATCCCTACTACACCCGTGGCAATTGAAGATTACTAATGGATCAGATTGAGCATAATCAAGCCACTTTTAGGGAAGAGATAACCCATATGAAGACTCAGATTGGACAGCTAATAGAAGTCATCCAGGCTATGGCTAGAGGACAGGAAGAGGTGAGACAAGCTATGGAGAGAAACACTACCAACACTCCAATTCCTACTACTGCAAGCTCAAATCCTACTCCTACAAGTGCGATCCCCGCTCCTGGTGGCACAATCCCTACTCCTGGTGGTGGTGTGGTTCCTCCTCCAATCCATTTTGATGATCACGAAGGTTTCTACAACCCTCACGACGACTTGGCCATAGACGCTTCTGGAGCACCAACTACTGATTTGGAAAAGAAAGTACTTGCCTTACAAGAGACAGTCAAAGGACTACAAGGCCCAAGCACTCTTGGTTTAGATGCTGCGGATATGTGTTTAGTGCCCGGTGTTAAGATTTCACTCAAGTTCAAAGTCCCCGACTTTGAAAAATGCAAAGGGACCAGCTGTCCCCGAACCCACATTCGATCCTATTGTAGGAAGATGGATGCCTATTCCGACGACGAAAAACTACTAATGCATTTATTTTAAGATAGCCTCAGTGGAGCATCCCTTGAATGATACATGCAGTTGGAAGGTACCTATATCAAGACATAGAAAGAGTTAGCTGAGGCATTTCTGAAGCACTACCAATACAATTCCGACATGGCGCCTAATCGCACACAACTCCTAGGCTTGACCCAGAAATCTGGTGAAGCATTCAAATACTATGCCCAAAGATGAAGGGACTTAGCTGCTAAAGTTCAGCCTCCACTTCTTAAAAGAGAATTGACAGATATGTTCATGGGGACTCTTCAGGGTCCTTTCCTATAACGCTTGGCTGGATGCACATCTTCTGTATTCTCAAATTTAGTTATGGCTGGTGAGAGGATCGAGAACATGATAAAGATTGGGAAGATTCAGAATGCTGGTGGAGTTTTTGGCAGATCTAAAAAGCTCCACCAAGGTTTTGCAAGGAAAAGAGAATGGGAAATGAGCGATGCCTTGATGGATAAGGGGAAAGCCAGAGCAATCCTTTGTTGGGTAAGTGTTAACTTATATTTTTCACTTGGATGCTTCTCTTGTATGTTCTTTTGTGTTATGTTATCTTGTGTAAAGATGATGCATTATTTCATTTCAATCAGATCCACTGATTGCCAATCTCCATGTATTAATTTGCATATGATAAAATAGTTTAAAAGATTTATGATTTACGACATAATACCCTTTTTTTGTCTTGCAATAATGCATTTCTCACATGAATTTTTTGTACAATTTTTACTAATTAATTATTAATAATAGTTATAAAGAACATGTGTGTACAATTGTTGTAAGGATGTTTGAGGTCATTAGCATATGTTTTATGTGTTTTTGCTTTATGTAGTATCCAATTAAGAATGAATTAATACATTAAGTATTTAATTACATACTTTGCTATTTTGTTTGTTCTACTATCGAGTTTTTTTTGTTAACATGTTTTTTATGGAGTATGAAATTTAAACTTTGATGTCAATTGGTGTTCTATTATATATATTTGTGTAATATATGAGGTATTTTGGGGTTTATAAATATATGTGTATGTCGTATATGTGTCACTTATGGGTTTTAAAAGTCATTTTTTATTTTCCATAGACTTGTACGAGTTTACGGGTCGAGTCTGTGAGTTGAGTTTAAAACCCTTTGCGAGTCTTACAACCTTGGATGCAAATGTTACGATGAATGCATTGATTTATTGATCGATGGGCAAAATTGGGATATGACACATAGTTAATAGCTAAGGATTGACCAATGGTTAAATACACACACGACTGTGACCGATATAAGGTTTCTTGGTGTGCAAGAAATGATCATGAGGAGTAAGGTGATTAGAGGCACTTGAACCTTCAAACCATGCTAGTTTTTCAAGTTTCTCAGGTGAAGAATACTCTTGTATAGTGGCCATAAAAGTTATGACTTGAGAGTCTGGAGTATATAATTCATATTGGTCATTAGAGGCGCCTTGAAATTTTGTCAAATTGGATTGAGCACAGGTAGGTGTGAAGGAATCAAACCTATGCCAACATTCAACAACAACATGACCATATTTCCCACACAATTTACATGTAGGTTAATTTCTAGATGAATAGCGACCTCTACCATAAGTCATGTGTCCTCTACCTCAATTTCCTACACAATTCTCGCGCACACCGCCTATTTATTGAAATGTGTGAGCCACATTTGTAGTAATGCTTAACATAGTTAACTCTTGCATAAACCTGTCAAGTTGAGCTATCTGAATGAAGAAGAGAACTTCAACAACATGGAGTGTTAAGGACTAAAAATTTCCATACATTTGCATCACAAACAAATTGTACTCTTTTGGTTAACCATTAAGGATGGAATAAATATGATTTTTCTCTTAGATAGCATCTCTAATAGAAAGTAAAAAATTGGTAATGCCTTTAATTCGTAACATATATTCAGTAATGGATCTATTACCTTTCTTCATTGATTCTAACTCAACATGAAGATCTTTAACTCGTGCCTTCATATGAGTATTAAAGTATTTATGAATCTTGTTTTGTACTTAAAAAGCATGCTTGCATGACAACACTTGAGGTATCATAAACTTTGGTGTGGTATAAAGGATCCAGATGAATAAAACTTGGTCTTTCATAGATTCACTTGAGGTATCTTATGCATTCTCTAAATGAGGATAACTCCTTTAACCTACTGATTTTGCATAAGATAATTGTTGTCTTGTAGTTTGATTGAAAGTTTAGGACCAAAGTGATATGGTGATGTTAGATCAGATGCATTGGCTATAATTAGTTGAGACATCTGAGCCAAGATTTCAATTGTTGCAACTTGAGAAGGCTCAACCATGGCAGCATGCAAGGTGAAGCTTCAACGAAGAAGATGGATACACCATTCTTGAAACTAGAGAAAATAGTAACTGAAAGCTAGTTACAACTAAATTGAAGTTAGTTAGAGAGCGGAATGGATCGAACTAGGTGAGTCATACCATGATAAAATATGAACTTCATTGAATCATGCTTAATGTGTTAGTCTATTACAGATACATGTCACTCATATTTATACAAGAGCTTTAGTTCTATCATGTTTCTCTATGATATTCATGTATGGATGTCCAATGCCACCATGTATCTCTACTACATACATATGCATTATGCACTGCACTTTCTTTGCAACTAAAGTATACACACACATACATGATGTAATAGTCTACATGTTATACATAAGGTGGCATATCTGGTGCAACTTTTCTAATATAAAAGCATAAAGTTATACCAAATGTGTTTATACATACACACACACACACACACACACACACACACACACACACACACACACACACACACACACACACACACACATATATATATATATATATATGTGTGTGTGTGTGTGTGTGTGTGTGTGTGTGTGTGTGTGTGTGTGTATGTGTGGTATAAATGAATAAATTTATATATCTAGTGTAAATGTCTTATTTTATACCAGGTTTATGATTACACCCGATGGAAATGCATACGAAGCTAGATATTTGTGAAAATTCGATAGTTGCAAGGGTGACACAAAATTCATAAAAAATATGGTAGGCAATGTTTTTATTAATTATTTGATTCATTTTGTTTTAATTAAGACAGAGAGGAAGAAATGATAACATAATACCTAGATTGAGCAAAAAACTTGTTAGCCTATTGTAGATAGTTATGGCAGAGACGCACAAAGATGAGGTCGATGTTCATTCACATACTAGGGCATGTAGAATATCTCCCACCGGTCTCATCATAGGAGGACCAACAAAACTCCTCAACCATGTGCTATCTGTCGTAGAGGAGGAAATGTAGACACGTTAGAGGCGACAATGAGGAGGGCCGTGATCAGGCTGATACAGGAGATGATCATGATGGTCATATACATTAGGGGTTCCCTAAAGGGCCATACGACCTAACATTATTGATAGAGAATGTCAGTCATGTTGCCTTCAGATTATGGAAACGAGATAGGACTCCAAGCATTCTCATCCAAGCAGCCTTTAGAAGTACATGCAGAGGATCGACACTTTGACACTATATGATGTCATCTAGACATCGTTTAAGTCCAATAGTGTCCCATTTTCTTCTTTAATGACTTCATACTCCTCAATATGTAATTTTCTTTAAAATACATGAATGGAATCCAAGGGAACAACATCACCTTGTACTTTACGAGATACAAGTTCACATGCATAAGATAACCCATGTTTTGTCATAAGAAGCATTAACATGCAACTTTGTCAACACCAACTCTTTTCAACTTTTTGATAATGTGATATTTACATTGTCTTGAGATAGAGCATGCAACCCTGAGTAAAATGGAGTGTTATATCGATGCACAATGTTCACATCACCTTTTTGAAATGATATTCTAATTGCACTTAGTTGCAACTTCAAGATGGTGTTTATTGTTGGAATTAAACCCAAGACTTTGAGTAAATTCAAATCAATCTTGATGAACATGATTTAATCAACCGATCAAATTCCCTCTTGTTCTTCACTCTTCACTCGAGTGAATCAACCAACCTTGGTTGCATAAACGTATCACTGTATTATGGTGATGAAAATAAGAAAAGAGAATTGAATTGGGGAAAAAAAGTTTAAGCTTTCACAAAATAGGGAAGAAGAGGAATTTCTGCAGAGTAACTCTCTACTTTCAAAACTGTAATTTTATTCAAGTGAATCACACATTATAATAATAAGGTTACTCCCCATTTATAGATTTAGCTTGCGTGCTCCCTAAGTAAATCCCAAAAACAAAAGCCCAAAATACCTAATTATGCCAACATTACAAAATTAGGTTTAAGAAAAAATCCATGTCGAGGATAACTCTTCGACACTTCGACAACTAGGTGTTTTGACACACACACACATACACACACTAGATTATTTGACAACTTCCTTGTCCCCGTCAAGCAACCTGCTTCAACACAATCAATTATAATCCAACACACCACCTAATTCATTATGTATAAGCTATCCATATTCATCATAGAACTTAATTTCTTGAACTATTCGACCTACACCCCCTTTGTCATGATATCTATAATCTGATTTTCAGTTCTGCAGTGTTCCAATTTCAGCTTTGCTTCTTCCATATGCTCTCGAAGAATAATAGAACCTCATTTCTATGTGCTTGCTTCGTCCATGTCCTATCGGATTCTTCGCCATATTGATAGCAGACATGTTGTCAATCTTCATGGTAATTACTCCATGGTTCTTCCTTGTAATCTCTTCGACCAAATTCACCATCCATGTTGCTTGACATGCACAAGGATAAGCAACTATGTACTCTGCTTCACATGATGATAGTGACACTACTAGTTCCTTTTTTAAACTCCAAGCAACTAGTACACCACCTAACATAAACACATAGCCATCTATGGATTTTCTATCCTCAACATCACTACACCAACTTGGGTCGATATATCCCACTAACTTACATTCTTTTCCTTCATCAACTGCAGGAAACAAAACGCCATAGTTGAAAGTTCCTTTAAGATATCTTAGTACCCTATTTGTTTCTGCTAGGTGTGATACCTTTGGCTTTTGCATGAATCTACTCATCATACCTACATTGTATGTTAGATCAGGCCTTGTATGACAACGGTATCGAAGGGGTCCAATGAGTCTTTTGTACAACGTTGGATCAACATCATCTTCATTTGTGGCTTTCGACATTTTCATTATGGGATCAATTGGATTCGAAGTCGGATTGCAATCTTGCATCTCAAATCTCTTTGGTGTTTCGTCTGCATATTTTCTTTGGTGCATCACCAAACCACTACCACTTTTATAGAATTCGATACCCAGAAAATATGAGAGATTTCCCAAGTCTGACATTTCAAACTCCTCACTTAGGTCATGTTTGAAATCTTCTATCTTCTTCTTGCAGCTTCCTGTTATCAACATGTCATCATCATAGACACATGGTATAAGAAATTCATTATTTCTTCTTCTTACATATAATTCATGCTCCGTTGTGCACTTCACAAATTCCTTCTCCCTTAGAAAGTTATATATCTTCTTGTTCCAAGCTATTGGAGCTTTCTTAAGTCCATGCAGAGCTTTATGTAGCCTATACACCTTTCTTTCTACCTTGTTTCATAAATCCAGCTGGTTGTGCAACATAAACTTCTTCATATAATGGGCCATTCAAGAATGCACATTTCACACACATTTGACATATTTGCTAGTTATTCATTTTTGCTATACCAACAACCAATCTGATTTTTTCAATCCTAGAAAAAGGTGCAAAAACCCCATCGAAGTCGATTCCTTCTTTTTGAAGAAACCCTTTCACCATAAGTCATGCCTTGTTTCGAGATACTTATCTTTTGGGATTCAACTTCACCTTATATATCCACTTTACATTAATCATCTTCTGGTCTTGAGGCTATTCGATAAGTGACCAAGTGTTATTGACTTCGACGAACTTCAGTTCCTCATTCATTGCTCTAACCTACTTTGAATCTTTCAATGTCTGAGCTGCATTGACTAGTTGAACATCTGTATAGAAACCATAGTGTACCAGCTCACCTCCATCATCGACCGTATCATCTTATGCAATCATATATTCTTGCAACCTCACAAGTATATTTCTCGTTATTTGAGGTCTGCTTGTGTTTGCTTGACCTCTAACTTCTTCTTGTTAAACTTCACTTTTGACTTTGCTTGTTGGTTATTCACATAAGATTCTCACTTAATCTTTCTTGACATTTTCAACCTAATCACATTCCTTAAGCTCATCTATGATCACGGCCATGATGATCACTACTTGATTGTTCATAGGGTCGAAAAACTTGTATCCTCCGGTCGAATGATATTTGTCGCTACTACAAAAATCGGCGCTGGCTATGACAGAAGAGTCGCCACCGTGCATTATTTATCCCAACGGAGGGAAAGGAAACGCTCAGAGTAAACCTAACGCAAAACGGGAAAGGAATGGTCGTCGCAACCAAATCCCCGGATTCGGGAGTTGATTAGGCAAGGGGAAGGTATTAGCACCCCTCACGTCCGTCGTACTCGACAGGATCCACGCTTGTTTTCTGGTATGGATTGTTATTCTATCTACTCTAAAGGTCGAGGGACAAAAGGAAAGAAAAGAGAAAAGAGACTCGATAGAGCTTCGCCGCTCTATGCCTACGTATTCCCTCGTGCAATGGGAAAGTCAGAGTCTACGTAGTTCGACTAACTACGGATGAAGGTGGGAAGGTTGCTCGCTAGGATACGACATCCTATGCCTACGTGCTTTCACACAGCATGAAAGATCAGAGCAAACGTAGTTCGGGATACGGAAGACACAAGCCTGTCTGACCGTTTTTTATTACCTTATGAAAGGGTTTTTCTTGATTAAGAGTCCAAGCGAACAAAAATGACACTTTGATGTTTGTTTTGAATCTTTTACGCTAGAAGTGTTTTTCAGTTTGTTTGCAATCTCTGACGCACTAGAGACTATGATTTGAGAGTGACTACGTCGCGTGTCACCCAAAGGGTACCACACTAAGCAGCCGGACTACTAGAAAGAAGCTCTCCAGCAACCCTTTCTCAAATAGCTTAAGGCTCGTAACATACGACATTGATTAACCTTATTACCGTATTTTTGAGTTGTTTTGAGATAAGAAGAGAAAGAGGCTCTAAAAAGCCTAGGGTTGAAAAGGGAATAAAAACTAACCTAATGTTGTCATGTATGGATAAGAATCCTAATGTCTTTCATAATTCCCTCCTGCACAGAGGAAATCAGAGATCCTAGGGGATAAACAGAAAAGAAAGCAAGCAAATACAGTAAAATGCATGCAATGCAGCAATACAAGCGAGGCAAGGGAGTCCTGCTCAACCTAGAACCTGGGAAAACAACAGGCAAAGTGAATCAACATTCACTTCAAACCTAAGGGGCAAGCTGCACAAGCCAACAAACAATACAGAAAACAAAACTCAAAGCGGAGGAGGCAGCCCAAGCAGCAGCACCAAACTCCTACAGCAAACAGCACAAGCAGCAGCTCTGACAACAACAGTTGATTAAACAGCAAAAAGTTGACAGCAACAACCTTCATCTTCATGAATGCTCCTACCCTTAAGCTTCAATAAACTTTCAATCTTCAACAAGCACCAAGCTTCAACAAGCACTAGACTTCAACAAGCAAACTTCACCCAGTAACAGCTTCAACCAGCTCCTAACTTCATCTTCAACAAGCAGCAAAACCCTAGCTTCAACAAGCAACCAGCTTAAACCCTAGCTTCAACAAGCAACACTCCTAGCTTCAACAAGCCTCTAGCTTCAACAAGCACAAACCTCATTCTCAACAAACTTCAGCAAGAAACCTCCAAGGGAGAATCATTCAACAAGATCAAGTTGGAATGTTAAGTAACTTAATGACAACCAAAGGAAGCCACTAAGAACTTCACATTGTAATGGAAAGGCATCCTCAAAGTTCTACTCTTAAAGCATGCCATTCATCCCTCAAAAGGAGAGATGTGACTTCTTTAAGAGGACTTTATGTCATTGGATTGAATGGAGATGAACAATATACTCCATGTTTGAAGAAACAAGCAAACTAATCTAATGCTCTTCCTAAAACCCTAGTTTCCCTAGACTCCTGACAAGCACTCCACCAAAGGACAAGGCTTCATCTCCAAGCTCCTTCAAGCTCTCCAAAGCATCTTCAAGTGTTGTTCATCTTCATCCAAGCACAAGAGCACCACCACTTAAGTCTAATGGGAACTATTGAGTTAAACTAGTCAAGTTAGTGTGCTAGAAACACCTAGAAGTTAGTCTTAAAACTAAATCTAATTAAAATACCAAAAGTGATTGTAAAATCCTATAAAAAAATTATAAGGGTTCCTAAACCTCTTAAGAATATCTCCATACAAAACCAAGGGGTTAATCAACCATTAAGACCTAAAACTATGCCCTAAACCTAAGGGAACTATCCTAAAACCCTAAAATTACAACACCTATTGTTCAACATTCAAAATAACCTAAAATTTTCTCATAAAATTATGAGAAAATTACTAGGGGTACATACATTTCTAAGCTATCTAACCTAAAAATAATCACTCCAAAAATCCACACCAATCATCCATACTAAAATCAGCAAGAACAAGCATCAAGCATATTCAAAATAAAAGCAATTAAACTTCAAAAAATGCAATTAAATTCTAAAATGCATGAATTAATAATTTCTCAATCCTATTAAATTCTAGACTCTTTAAGGAGTCAGGGGAAAAAATCTAGATTAAAAATGTTAATTTTCCTATTTATGGTGAATTAATTCCTAACTATGTGCAAAAAATGAAAATAAAAGAAAAACAATACAAAATGATAAATGGGCGTGGAGAATAGCAATAAAATCCAGTTATAAACCAGGTTGGGCCCAAAATGGGGGTGTGAAAAGCGTATCTGACTAAGCCCAAAACAAAAATAAAAGAAAATCAGGGAAAATGAAAAAACACGCATGGTGAATAGCAATGGTTCCTAGTTCATATCTCCAATTGGGCCTAAACTGGGGTGTGTATAGCAAGAACTGACTAAGGCCCATCCAAATCAGTTTAATGAAACAGTGAGTTTCATCAAATCACTCTCTTCAGCCTTTGAAACGAAATCGTGGCCATGGATTTGTGTCTTCAGTCAATGGTCAAACATGATCCAACGTCCAAAACTTCATCTTCTCCAAATTTCAAATATGAGAAGGAGACCTTGGGACGGTGGCCTGAGCTGCAGCGCCACCGTCGTCTCCGGTGAGAGTTACACCAAATTGCATCAAACGCAACAACTAAACATCCCTTTCCACTCGTTTCTCCATCCTGAGTCCAATTATGACCTCCAAATCCATTGATTCTCACTCCAACTCAAAAACCAATACAAGTTTCAGAATATGGCTCAAATCTTGAATCACTCAATTCTTGCAATTGATGATCCTAAACTCATCTACACGCATCAGGCATGAATTCTTGCTATCCAAATGTGATTACAACCTCAAGAATCAAGAGATATAAGCTTCAACAAAAATGGTGTTATGACCTAGAGTGTCTCTAATTGCTCAATTCTTGTGCCTAAATCCATCCTAGCATCATCACTAACCTAACCATATGTTCATTTCTATGCAATTCCCTATAAATTAAGCCAAAGTTTGAAAGTTACAAACCTGGAAAAATGGATGAACAGATGAGGATATTGCTCGATTCAAGCTCCAATTCTTTCCAGATTCACTCAAGAACACTTCCCCAAGCTTCTGAAATAATCAATTTGCACTGAATTCTCCTTAATCTCCAATCACGATTTTTGATGCAGTTGAGAAAATTTCAATTGCTCTCTCTTGATCCTCTTCAACTCTTGCCCAAAAAAGGATCTGAATGCATTGTAATGGTTATATAGAAGCTGTTGGAAACCTCTAGAAGTTTCTGTAACTGCCACAATGAGAAATTGAATTTCTCTTGCTCTTTGAATTTCTCCCCCACCACAGTCGTGTTTTGCTCTGCCACAGCTCTTGATTTCACCTGAATTTCTCCTCTTATGACATTTTTAATTGAATGGCTATGGTATCTCCCTTGTTTTTGATCCAAAGATGTGTAATTCAAATGTTACTTCAACCATAAGTCACCAAATGGAAATGCTTGAAAATGACCCCAAATCCAAAAAGTAACATTGCCATCATTCTCAAAATACATTTTCTGATCAAAATGACATATAAGGTTGTTCAATTTGGCCACAAAACAATTTTCCCCAAATTTTGGCCTTTTAATGACTTTAATTTCTTCCTTTTTAAGCCATTTCAATCAACTTTGTGTTCCAAGCCAATCCAAGCTATCATGACCACTTGGTTGCACTCAAAACATCATTTTGAACAAGTTTCATGTTGGACAATTTTCCATTTGAAGCTTGCAAGTTGGAGTTATGGACCCATGATCACAAATGACCTATAATCACCAATACCCAAAATACCCCTGGCTTGCAAAGATCATAACTTGAGTTCTAGACATCCTATCAAGGACTTATAGTACTCTATGGAAAGCTAAGACCAAGATCTACAACTCTCATGTTGTCCAAAAATCCATTTGAAAACTCCTTGAAGGGCAAAAGTTGCTTGGAAGTCAAGTGAGTTTCACAGATAAATTTCATAGTCATCTGATGACCTGTAACTTGCAAGGACCATACCTTGAGTTCTATAAATCCACTTGAGGACTTCTAGTACTCAAATTAAAGGTATTGAGATGCTCTACAAGTTTCATGTTGGCCAAAGATCCATTTGAAACTTGTATCTTGACTTATGTGGCTTTGAAGTTAGGCACTAACACATGGGATTTTACACTGAAACCCTAATTTAGCAACTTCCCACATTCTTGATTCTTCTTTGCTTGATCTTGGCACAACACCACACATGTATAAACATACCAATCCATGAACCCCATGACTTCAAAGTAGGCTTTGATGCTCTCCAATTACTCAATTGAACTAGGGTTGACCCAGATGAAACCCTGGTTGACTGCACCTCAACTGTGTCTCTCATACTTGAATCAATGACTTGTCTCAGCTTCAATAGGGCCCTATAGGAATTCCATGAGATCCATACACACCTCAAATTCACATTCCATGTTTCACATCCAACTGATGATTCTCAATATTCCTCAAGATAGGAGCAAAACCCACATGTAGGCACTCAAACTTCTCAAGACTTCAAATCACTTCTTGATGGCCTGAATGACTTCTCATACTTGGATAACACCTCTTGCTAGTCTCTTCTCTTGATAGACACCCTTGATCCCTTGTTGGAGGCATGCTATGCTATGATATGCCAATGATTAAACTATGTGAATGATGTAACTATACAAATGAAATGCAATGAAACATGAATCAGGCAAGAAAAGGTTGAGCAAATTTTGGGGTGCAACAATATCCTATTAGGATCATTTGAATCGAATTGTCATCAAGTTTTCTTCTCAACTGATCTGACACATGTCTATGTGTTATAGATCCAAATACCTTTAGATAACTCGAGCTAGGCTTGACACCACACCAACACTCTTTTGGCGTAATTCCTCTTAGCCTTTTCGTCGGACATATGTTTAAAATATATGTTACAGTCGCCACAGCTTCCCCCCATAATTCTTTGGGTAGATGCTTGCCTATCAACATACTTCTCACCATATTCATGATGGTTCTATTCTTCCTTTCTACAGTTCCATTCTTTTGCAGAGTGTATGGTGACACCACCTCATGCATAATCTCTTCTTTATCACATAATATGTCGAGGTCTTTTGACACATACTCTCCACCACCAGCAGTCCTTGAAATCTTGAGCTTTCGACCACTTTGTCTTTCGACCATAGATTTAAACTTGGCAAATACCTCAATCACTTCACTTTTCTTCTTGATCAGGCGAGTCTACAGTTTCAAGGCACTTGTGCGCCATCACATTAAGTTCAATTCTGAAGGTTCTATTTTGAGACATAAGTGCCTTCAAGATTAAACTTCCTCCTGAGTCGAGAACTCTCATCATCTTGTCTTCTATCGACACTTTGTAGTTCTTTTCGACTAACTGCTATATGCTGAGGAAATTACTTTTCATGGCTGGTATGTATAGTACATTAGAAATTATTGTCTTGCCATCTTTCCTCATAGTCAGAACATCACCAATACCTCCAGCTACTAGAGTATTGTCATTTGCAAATTTCACCATGATCTTCATTGAGAGTTTTATATTGACAAACCAATCCTTCCTACCAGTCACGTGTGATGAGCATCTTGAGTCCAAGTACTATTGGTCTTGGAATCTTTCTTCATCTCTTGTTATAACCATCAAAAACATATTTTCTTCTTCATGCATTGCCAACATTGCATTGTTATCCGAGTTCTTTAGTTTTTCAGGATAATCACTAGAGTAGTGACCATACTTCTGACAATTGAAATACTAAATGTGACCTTTGTCAGGTTTTTGACCACCACCTTTTCCTCTACCTGCTGCACCACCTCTTTGGTTACTTTTGTATGAAGACTTTCTCTGATTCGACCAACCTCCTTCTTGCTGATTTCAACCAGTCAAATTATTATAGCATCCTCTACCTTTCTAACTTCCTTTGCCCTTCTTTTATTTTGCTGATTGCGCCTGCAGAGCCACATCACTCTTTGATTTGCCTGCAACTCTTTCAACCAACCTTTGTTCATGAGATTCAAGCGTCCCTTGAAGTTTTTTCTTTTTCAAACTTGAAAAATCTTTCGACTCTTTTATGACTACTACCACGTGGTTGAACTTTGGAGCCAATGAACTCAAGATATTTGCAACAACTGATCTTGATGTCAACACTTCTCCACATACCTTGATTTGATTCACCAGTTTTGTAACCCTAGTAAAAAATTTGATATGCTTCCACTTTATTCCATCTGAAGCAATTCATACATCCTTTTATGAATTTTTAACCTCGCATCTTTCACCTTCTCTTGGAGCTTGCTTAAGTCCATACCGTGCTTTATGTAGCCTATACACCTTTCTTTCTTCGCCTTGTTTCACAAACCCAGCTGGTTGTGCAACATAAATTTCTTCATCTAAGCGGCCATTCAGGAATGAACATTTCACATCCATTTGAAATATTTGCCAATTTTTCCGTGTTTTCTAGACCGACAACCAACCTGATTGTTTCAATCCTAGCAACAAATGCAAGAACCTCATCGAAGTCGATTCCTTCTTTTTGAAGAAATCCTTTCACCATAAGTCTTACCTTGTGTCGAGTTACTTCTCCTTTGGGATTCAACTTCACCTTATATACCCACTTGACATCGATTGCCTTCTTGTCTTGAGGCAATTCAACAAGTAACCAAGTGTTGTTGACTTCGATGGACTTCAATTCCTCATTCACTTTGCACCAACATTTTTTGCAACATGGAAAATATATAATAGGTTGACCAAGGATAGAAAAACAACTTCAATGATCTTCATGAGGGCAAGTTCTCGATCAGTCACCATGACATTGGGAAACAAGTTTTAAGTGTGAACTTTTTACCAGCTTCTCCAGTGCCCATATGAAATTTGTCTCATTTTCATGTTCTATGTAAGGAAACTAATAGTAGATCGATGTGTAACTCTTGCTCATAATATATTCAAACGAGGAAACTAAGTAAGGAAACTAAGTAAGGAAACTTTATACGTGCACTCAAAAATTAAAACGAGATGAAATATATTCAAAAGCTTCACTATATCAAGACGTGTCCATAATATATCACCCATAACATCTGAGTCCTACATGTTTTCTTTGTCTAACAAAAATACTTCTCATTATAAATTAACCTCAACAAATGTTGTATTCTCGTGAATGGACCTCTAATAGTAGATCGATGTGTAACTCTTGCTCTATACACTTGCTGATACTTGTTAGACTCTCAATATTCCTATTTTTCAATACACTCATTATGTATCTCGACGCCATGTTGTATTTTGTCATGTCGTTCACAACATGTCTTTCTTCTGGTTTTAGACGACCTAGTATGCCATGATCGTTTACATCATCAGCTAGACCATGGTTGTGAATACCACATCTAACCTTTATGTTTCAACCACAACCACTTGACCCATATCTCAATTGAAATCGACGCTCAAACATTCTACTACAAGTAACTTCCAACTTTTTTTTGTTCTTGTAATTTCCTCCCCTCTTACAACTAAGAATTAGTTTGCCGCTCCTGCTTTTTAGCCCATTTGTTGTATTAGAATGAATTGTAGCTATAATAATACCGTATTGTCTCCCAATATATTATGTCTATGATAACACTTTTTTCGAGAGACAAATATCAACAAATTTTAACATAAAATAAATTACTCATATACTTTAATTATTTGATTAAAATTTTCAAATGTTTAGATAAAAGATGTAATTGAAAAATACTTATGTAATGGTGAAGAATGGTGTAAAATCTCCTAGAGCTTCATCCAACTCATACTCATTCATTTATGACACTTTAACAAAAGAAACAAGGCCACCTGATTTAAGGAAAATGAAGAGAAAAAAATCTAATATATCGTATTTTTACATAAATTCGATGAGGACAAAATTTACAATTGATTTATATACATCTTTGATATAAATGCATACCAAATTCAGGATGAAAAATAAGTTTTTTCCTTTTCAATATTATGTATTTCTACCGAATGATTATTTATAGGTAACAATTTTTTGGTTTTTAATTGACTTTTTAAGACCAATATTTTTTTAAAAATTGTAAAATTTTGAAAATATAAATTACAAGAGGATCATTAAAAATATGAGTAATGTTCTTTGAACACCCAAAAGTTAACATAGTATATCAACACTGTATAATAATACATCTTTTATAAATATTAATTTAAGTTAAGAGAAAAAAAATATTAATTAAAAATTAAAACCATACCCACACCATGTACATATAAGGTATAAAATAGTTAGGAGTATACACGGATTGAGTTTGACTAGGTTTGCCCTAGTCCGTTATCCAATCTGTTCATTTTAATGAGTTAGATTTTTCATTCAACCAACAGTTTCATTATGAAAACCAATCCGTTTATTTATGTGTTTGGTTGGATTGAGTTCGAGGGTATTGTTTCAAATAAAAAAAATTATGATCTTTTTGTCGGCTTAAAAAAATGTAACACAACTTAATATAATTATATTTATTTATAACATTCAAGTTCGATAAAACATATTATATAATATCTAATAAAATATGAAACAATATTTAATATTAGAATCATGTAAACTCATTAGTCTAATAATATTATTGATAGCAATATTATTTTTTTAAATAATAAGAAATTACTAAAGTTTAATCAATAGTTTGGGTTAACAGATCTGCGAGTTTATAAAATTAAAATTCGACATCGAACTAAAATTATACGAGTTGTTATAGGTTGAATTGAGTATATCCGTAGATGAATAATTTCAAATAATTTATAAATTGAATTTGTTTAAGTCAATAAATTCGTGGGTCGACCCGCACCATATACACCCTTAAAAATGGTGTCCAGATAACATTTCTCTAAAAATATGGGAGATCATCTTAAATAGCAGAGGTGTGAGATATAAATCTCTTAAAATAGTTACATATTGATGAATTGTTGGGCCAATAAAATATACCCGGTCCAACTAATAAATTGATAAAACCCTAATTTTTAACTATAAATAATCGCCAAGTTCGTCTTTTTCATCAAAAGCGCAATTCAACTGCCGATAACCTCATAGTTATCCTTCATTAATTTCTGTATTGATCTATCTTTTGCTTTGTTTACTTTCAGTTTGAACTAGCATTCAGTTCTGGGATGAACACTTGAGCAGTTTTTTCGGGCAATTTATTTTTCAATACAGTAATTTCTATATTTCAATCTTAAATAAATTGTTGAAATAGATTATATGTTATTTAGTTGAATCGTAATATAGAGGGAAAAGAAAAGCGAAGTGATGATAGAAATTCATTTGTCTGTCAATCCGCTGATATCCTTTGATGTATTTTATGAATCCCGACAGGTTCTGATCGCTTTTATGTTTCCCTCTCTTGCTTCATTTTTTTTTATTTCTTGAGTTATCTCGTTTTGGTTGATTAACTTTATCATTATTCATGGTTTTTGAATTTTTCTCATTAATACAAATGGGCACGTGATGAATCTGAATTTGTGTAAATGGGTAATTTGCATCTGAATTTCATTGATGTTAATATCACCTTGGAGAACTGATGCCCTAAATTCTTTGCATACTTTGTTTATCATAATCAATTTTGACTTTGTTTTTGTTTTTCTTGGATCGCCTTAAATCTAACAAATTATTACTAAGGTTTTAAATAACAGTTAAGTAAGGGTTTGTACTGTATTTGAGAATGGGATGCACATTTCAATAGTTTTTTTGCGATAGCTCTGTCTAGAGTAGATCAAATCTAAAATTTCATGAGATGGGTAGCACATCTTGTGATGAAATTTTGAATTTAGTCCATGATACTAGAGACCTCTCCTAGAACCCAATCTTGTCTATACGAAGATTCTCCCTAAGAAGACCTTTTGGGATTTCATCAAGAGTAGGCCCTATTGTGATAAAACTTCATATGGGTTTGTTCTTAGAACTAACAAAACCCTAGAGCATACCTTGTGAGGGATTGGGTAAGAAAATTGAGTTTTACGACTTTCTTTTTAGGTGTTATACTTTATAAGACTTTTAACTAATCCTTACTCTAGAGAAATTGGGAGAGTTCTGGACTTTTTTATAAAGGAATTGAATAAGTCATAAACCTAAAGAATTATCCACAACTTTGAATATATCAATTTGTTTCATTACAAAATAGATAGGGATGTTTATGGACTCAAAGGAAGGAACCTATAGATATTAGTTAAAGGATTTATGAATGTCTAAGTCAAAGGCTTCTATTTCTTAGCATTGGCAAACCCTTAAGCTACTCTTTAAATATTTTCTCTCTAGTCTTTAGGTTTCCCTATTTGCATTGTAATGAGGCAACAAATCATCAATTGGTATATTGAGAGTCATGAGCAAGTTTTTAGGTTTTTTCAAAATGTCTAATCTTTTAGGGGCCTTTCTTTTTTAGGAGGATCTAGGATTTGTCGAAATTCTTTTAGAGTTGTAGTAGCTAGTTAGAAGCCTTGGAAGATCATAAGGAAGGGTCATAGATTCGAGGAAGAGTAGTGATGACCATTACTTGCATCGATATTTTCCAGGTAGTTTGTCTTTAAGAATCTTTAGACTTTGCTTGTTAGGTAATTGTGCCCTTATTTAAAAACTCTTCCTCTTATCTAAATCCATTTCTCAAAAAATGCTTACATTTTAATGTTAATGTATGATATGCTATGCAATTCTTTATGTATGATGTGAAGTTAATAGAATAAACTAATGGAGGGCTTTTACAAGATATAAGAGAGTTTTTAGGGTTTGGATACTTTTGATATATTTTGTGTTGGTAGATTTGGGTTTGGTGTGGTCCGATCTAAGGTTTGGGAAGGGTTTGATGTTTATTTGGGTAGGATTGAATGGTTTTTAGGCGGATTAGGGTTTGGGAATGAAAGTATAATGGTTCTAGATAAAGTTAGGGTTAGGAGTGATCATCTAGGTAGTTAGGGGATCTAGTTCATATATGAACACAATGAATGTGATATGAAGGTGGTGGTGGAATTTGAGTTTGTTCATATGAATACGATGAAGGTGGTGGTGGAGGAATTTGAGTTTGTTCATATGAATATGAAAAGGTGGTGGTGGAATCTGAGTTTGGGACGGTGGTTTGTTGTGAGGCTTGGGTGGGTGCCAAGTATAGATTGGTTTTGCTTGACACCTAATACTTACAACCAAAAAGTCCAATCTTGCTATTGCCAAGACTATTGGTCCTCCTACAGACAATTACCCTATACTAGGGTTTATTCCCAGTTACAAACCTACTGAGGCCAACATGACTCATTCAGAAACAAACAAGCCACCCATTGATCAGTTTGTTACACCACATGAAAAATAAGGTACCTCACCGTCCATAGATATTGATTGTTAATCGTTCAAGCATCACCAATTATTCAACAATAATTTGCCAAGGCTTTCCTTTCAAGAGCAAACATTATCATTCATAATCATATTTTCATCAAGAACATAGAAATTAATTGGATTAAATGAGTTTGCTTTGAAGTTTTTTAGGTTTCTTGCTGGTAAATTTGTAGGTGATTCTCATTGGGAAAAACTTTTACTCTGTTTGTAAGATAGTTCACCTCTCTTTTTTGCATTATTGCATCTAATTTGTTGAAATATTTTATCAAACACCTTGCGTGAAATCTATATTTTTCTCGAATTTTGTCACAAACTCTCTGTCTTTTATGTATGATTGTTGTTTGTTTTGTTTGGATAAAAGTTTCCATTAGAATCAGCCTTGAATCACATGTAATTTGAACCTGTAGTTATGTTGAAATCGTAACAATGCAAAATGGAGATTGAATTGAAATGCGAAAAAATTATGCACTACATTGAATTTTTTTTTATTGAACTAAATAATTACGCATTGAATTGAAAAAGTTCTACACTGCACGCTGAAAATCTTTTGCATTACATGCGAATTTGTTTTACTATGAATCCAAAACTTCAGTACTAAATTAAAGAATTTCTTCATTGAAATATTTTCCACAGAATTGGAAAAGTTCTGCACTAAATCAAAAAATTATGCACTAAACCTAATATTATTCTGCACCTTATTTCATCCATTGTTTCTATTATGTTTTGTTATTAATTTAATTCAACATAAAAAGCCACATGTTCATTGTTAATAGGTGTTAAATTTTAATTGAAAGTCCTAATATTCTTTATAATTATTGTATTAGCTTTATTTTATTCCAATACAACTTGTTCGCATGTCCTATTTGATTGGTCATTAGGTTAAAAAATTTGAAATTAATTTTGGATATATTACAATTTAGTAAATTAATTAGGATTAGTCTTGTCATGAGTTTTAATCTTGATTATTTTTTTATTCATGACTTTTGAACTAGATTATTTTCTTTACTTCATGAATTGATAAACTCGAGTTATAAACTAGATTATTTTCTTTACTTCATGAATTGATAAACTCGGTGACTAATATTTTTAGACTTTAATTTTGGTCACTATTTTATAACGTTAACTTTGGTTATCACTACATTTCATAATTCATGGATAGTTTGATCTTGTGAAAGTTAAGTTTGACCTATAACATTGCATGCTCCTCTTTGCCTTAGTTTAATTAGTTGATTAAAGTCCTTTAGTCAATTAATTAAATCGAACAAATTTTCTTAGAACTTCTACCATACATGTTTCCTTTAGGTCAAATACAAATCTCCCATTCTAAAATTAGGAACATTGATTAATCTAAACATAATAACATTATTCTTTGTATCATATTTCATTATCTTAATCATGTCCTCTCTCTTATTCATATAAAACTAAAGTTTTTTTTTTGCAAATAAATTTAAAACACTTAATTGCTAAGATGTGAATTGTGTAACACCAGTCTTAAGAAATGGAGAAGAAATAAGAAAGAATATTTATTTCTTTATTCATAATATTTTTAGATGCAAGACGTCTGACTCTATTGTTTAAAGTATTACCTACATTCATAGACTTTAGGACAATTCAAATCAAGGTTATTTTCATAATAAAAGGAAGAAAAATGAGGAGGATGTAGACTCTCCATGAATGATTCAGATGCTCCATGTCTGAATGTTCGTCTTTAGGCTAAAGTCAACCATAACAATATCAAAAACATTTCACAATCATTCTCTCTTGACTCCAATATAATTTTCTTGGTTTAAACATCATTCTTTTGGTTTAGACATCACTTTATTGGTTTAGACACGACTTTCTTGGTTTAGACACCGTTTTGTTGGTTTAGACTCCATCTTTACATTTCTTTATCCTTGGTTTAGACACCACTTTTACATTTCTCTGTCCTTGGTTTATACCCCACTTTTACAATTCTTTGTCCTTGGTTCAAACACCACTTTTAAAATTCTTTTCTTTTGTTCAAAGACCACTTTTATAATTCTTTGTTCTTGGTTTAGACACCACTTTTACAATTCTTTGTCATTGATTCAGGCCAAACAACAATTTCTTCTCATAAAAGCTTAACGTCAAAATACTTCTAGGATACATTTATAACTTCGTTTCCTATAAAATCAATCAACAAATATTTATTTTCTATTCCACGAACTATAAAGTTCTAATTTTCTCATTGCACTATGAGAATAAATGATCACAAGAATTTCAAATCTTTGCAAGCACTTTAATAAATAAAAAATTCTCTCTTAATTAAAACCAATTGCAAGTAATGTTTAGATAAATAATAACACCCATCAGTGTAAAAAACAATTAAAACGGTTTGCGCTGAGTACAAATGATGTGATGAATGCTAATACATTCCCTTTCTATAATTGACTTGTGTACCATTTTCTCTCCCCTAAGGGTTTTATTGCCATTTTCTTTCTTTTAGAATAAATAAAATTCAGTTGTGACTCTATTGTATTTTTAAGTGTGTTATGCGCTCAGGCCTTTTTCACGTCGCGATAGCTAGCGACTTTGTTGGGGCCAAATTCTTAAAGTCAAACCTAATTTTATTTGTTTTCTTTTCATGTTTCAGTGTTTATCTTTATTGATTTACTTGCTTTATTTTGTTGCATCTTTATTGATTTTATATATTCATTATATTTTGGATAAATTTGTTTATTGGTTCTCAATTTCGGGTTGGCTTTCATGATTCTATTTGAGAGAAAAACTCTTTACTCGAGCTTGAGTATACATATAGGATAAAATTATGGATAGTCATGTAAACCTGCGTTTCGCGTGTTGGGTTGGCACGAGACCTATAGTCAGACTAAATTCACTAAGAAATATCAATGTATTGCAAGCATTTACTACAACAAAATATGTTCATTTGAATCCGTGACTCTGGGGGATCTTTTTAGGAAATCTCTTTCCTTGAAGAATAATACATACTTGTGAGGGGATTAAGCTTATTTTGCAGTGAATTTTATCCATATATTACTCGGTTTTCTATTCAGCTATATACCCGATTTTCAATGTACAACACACATTTAGACCTATATTATTGTATACTCTTATTGCATCATCATATATATATATATATATATATATATATATATATATATATATATATATATATATATATATATATATATATATATATATATATATATATCAAACTTTTGTACCTAAATTATTGCATCATCAAACAGTTGAACCATTTAAACAAAAAATACTACATATTTATTTGCATTTCATCCACATGAAAAAGTCATATGCATAATTTCCAAGGAATCCCAAATTGCGATTCATTTTTGAACATTCAAAAATGACAAAACCATATAGAAAAGATACATACCGGTTCATAAATACATAAATTATTTTCTATTTTCCCATATTGGTTTTCTTTTGTCTTTACTTTCATATTTACAATTGATGACAATTCTCGGCTTCCTTGAAAACTAAAATTATATTCATACATTCACGCATTTGCATTTCGTGCATATAAACTAGAAAATGCTCACCATTTCCCTCCATCATCCAAAAGACGATGATTCCTCGACGATGATATTTGACTAAAAGTCTGTCGCCAAAGAATAATGGAAAAGGTTGAGCATGGGAATGCAATGTGCAAGGAAAGCTTGGATCACGCCTAAGGCAAGGTCGGCATGATCTTAGAACTATTCTTAGGCAATATGACAACAGACTTCTCAGATCAAGTTGTGATTGGTGAACAAACTGAGTACAAACTAAAGGCGGGTAAAATCCAGAATGCAATTACAAGAAATATTCCATTTTATCCCCAAGAGCAATATCTTTTACCGAATTAAAAGTCCACTCAATGTAACCAGAAATAGGAGCAGAAGTAAAACAACTAATGGAACAACGATCAATAGAGGAGATGTCCCTGCTTTGCTCAAATTCCAATATCTTATATGCATCTACTTTCTATTCTGATTCATCATGGGGAAATTCTTCCAAAGAAAATCAAACCTTCCAAGTTTCCATACAATCCTAAGCATAATCTTAATACCACATGCAAATGCCTTGCAAGATACATGGGGAACTCTACAGAAGTTTACTTCAGTTTCAAGACCAAAGTTCAAGAGCTTCTTGATCAAAAGTTGTTATGCTTTATAGAGAAGCCTTGCCAAATCATCCTCAAGAATGATCATCATTAGACCATATTTAGCTTTTTCATTTGCATTTTCCTTTTGTAAATTATTGTTTGCTTTTAACATTGTTACACACAATGGTGATATTAATGAAACGAGCATGCATTTTTTGAGCCAATCCATTCATATTCACTCCATGCTTAATTCACTATTTTCTTTTTTCAAAAAAAGGGAAAAATTATATCAATACTTCTCCATTTCCTTAAGCAAAGATCAAATAGAGAATGATGAAGAACAAATACCTAAAATTGTTGATAGTATGCTTTTGAATCAAACTTTACTGACGATTTATTTCACCTCCTAAACACCGGAGATATAAGGAAGATAATATCTCGTTAACCCCCTTGAGCTTAGAAGTTGGTGTTTATTTTTGTAGGAAAAACCCTTTAATCTTAACTAGAGACAGGATAATCGTTAGTTAATTTGATTATGAATTCAAATTCCAAAAAGAACATCCCATCAAGGGATTAATCACATATTATGCATCATCTGATGTCGAAGAGGTCGAAAAATCAAATGTTTATAGTGATTGTCTCCCAATAACCAGTATCAGAGTACTCACGATCTTTCAAGAGAAAAGAAGAAGAAGAAAAGCCCGCTAAGTCAAAAACAAAAAATAATGATGAAACGAATTAGTAAAAAATTAGGAATAATAAAATAATAAAAAAAATCTTCAGCAAAAAAAGAAAAACAAGATCAAAATGTTGTGACTACTAATAAAAAGGGTGATTGTCACTCATGTGAACGAAAGAAAAACCTCATTGATTCCAAAAATCATCAAAATTTCTTTCAGAAACTGAATGCACCTGCTTAGTTAGTTGAACATATGGCTGGAGAACATCAAGTAGAATGGGGTGAGTTAAAAGAAAAATTTGAGCCTTATATCTATTATTTCTCAAACCGTGAACCAAACCATGTTACAACCTTCAAAAAAACCTAATTGAAGCAATGGTATTCTAAATGGATACTACAACGAGGTTGCGTAAACCTGAATCCTAGAGATTTGTTAAAAAAACATTTGTATTGATATCAAATTGTCACATCGTCTTTCACACTTTAAATAATGATTGTGATCACGAAATGTGCATGTGCGTCGCATTAAAAATACTATTTTGAGTAAACAATTTTAATATGCAAATTAGCACCTAGCATCAAGGAGGTTGCAATGATGAGCTATAGCATATGGTCTCACCAGGGGTATTCCCCTATGATGAATTAGCCAAGGCCATTTCCTCAAATATCAGTTAGCCATGGGCAAAATTACTTCAAGACTCGTACTTGCGCAGACCGCAAGAAGTTAACCGCTCCAAGAGACGGTTAATTAGAGACATACAATTTCAAGGCACTCAGGCAAGTTAGATCGAGATTTTCATATGACAAGAATGCTTCATAACTTGTGATTAGGGCAATCCATGCAAAAACCCAACAGACGGGTGCAGAGATATGCTACGAAGGCGTATGTTTTATTCATGTTTCAAGTTTCTTAGGCAAGTACAAAAGTGCATCAACAATCGTTGAGCCTGAAGCAGACATCGGGGAATAATGTCATTATAACCCTTTTTCTAGTCTCAAATCTTCTGTCTCTCGTTACATGAGCATTTGGTGAACCATGCATAAATTATTATCATGCATAAATCAGGACCATTCGCTCTAACAACGAAACATGTATATCATCATCGCATAGATTATTGTCATGCATTAATCAAGTTGCTTCACACAGATATCATCGTGTTCATCCAACATCATTATAAAGCCTTGTAACCCAAACATTGGCCTTATCACCATAAACATTGACCTCATAACTGTTATACTTCCGACAAATTAATCCTTTATTAAAACGAAGGTATTTCTCCAAAAAGAATATTATCCCCACAGAACTTCTAGTTGATATCCCCATAGTGTTTTTTTTTGAAGTTTTTCCTTTCCAGGTTTCTCTATAGTAAACCCTCTTGAAATGTACTCGTTCAAGTTACTTTCCAACCATTGTGTTGACAATCATCCTTTTTTGTTGTCTCACCACCATAACATTGTCATTCATTTTCAACTTCGTGTTGTTGGTTTTTGTTTCCAACACCCACGTTGTTGATTTGTTTCTAACATCCATGTTTTTTATTTGTTTCCAACATTCGTTTTGTTGGTCTTGTTTCCAACATTCGTGTTGTTGATCTTTTTCCAACCTCTGTGTTGATGATTTTTTTTCAACCTTTATATTGTTAGTCTTTTTTCAAACCTTAGTGTTAATGATTTGTTTCCAAACTCCCGTGTTGATGATATATTTTTAACCTTCGTGTTGTTGATCTTTTTTCCAACCTCTGTGTTAATGATCTTTTTCCAACCTCTGCGTTGATGATTTGTTTCCAATAACCATGTCGTTTCCAACCAATGAGTCGATGACAATCTTCCTTTCGTTAAACATCCCTATCAAAAAAGCATTAATTTGAAACCTCTAGCAGCAGTGGCATCCTGGAACACTCTTAATCAAATTTTGAGTTCCTCAATTTAGTTATCAAATGTCGGAGAATCAAAGTTCGCCACCATACCAAAACCCAGAACTATAGTCCGCCTATGTCAATACAAGTCACTCTTTTCACCTGGCAATCTGCGTCATTGCATAACATGCATAATCTTATGCATCATATGAGGAACTTCATGTATAATGCATATAAAATCATGCAAACATGCAAAATATGACCCTAGACATCTCTTTTACGACTGATCTATTCCCCAACAAAGTATTTCAATCAATTTCCAGCAAATAAGTTCTCAAAAGAAATGCACTTAGTTTCATTGCATTACTTTGCATTTTAATTTTTTCAAGGGGTAAAATTTAGGTCTTCTATATTTAACTACCTTCAAGCATATCATATTATTCAAGATAGTTAAATAGGGGAAACTGTCATACCCTAATTTTGCCTCACTCTTTTTTCATTTTCTTTTTTCTTCTTTATGGCTCAGGCTAAATTCATCTAATACACCATAAAAAGTTTCATTTGGTCCAACTTACATTGCATTCTACTTAATGGTTAAAAGGTTCTTCTTCAATCTTTATACTTTGTTGGTTTGTGACTTATAATTGACTATTGATTGACTTTGATCATTTTAATATTGTTAACTATGCTCTAGGAAATGTTGACTTTTACCATTACTGTTGACTTATTCCACGTGTTGACTTATATCATAATTGTTAACTTTATCATTACCATTGACTTTTAATTATTATTGACTTTTCGTCATTGATTGGATGTTATTAACTTTGAATCGTTATGAACATTAATCATTGTTGATTATTTCCTTATTATTTTTACTTTAACCAAGTTTTGACTTTTATTGACTTTTTGGAAAGAAAGGGAATATATTTATTCATGAGCATCACAAGCTTTATTACAAGGAAAATGATCAATTACAAGAAAAAAAATACAAATTTTTTGTATAGTTGACTTTTGGTCAACGTGTGACTTTTAGTCAACTATTGACCATTTACTCGATTTTGACTTCTAAATTTTCCTAGACCTATTCTACAAACATTTGACCAAAGAATTCATTATTATTCATCAAAAATCAATTATTCCATTATTATGTTACAAATGCTAATTTCCAACAACTCAAGATTTCATCTTCCATCAAGTTCCATTCTCATGGTTTTTTCTTCATTCTTTGATGTCCCTTCAAGCTCATTCTTCCGCCACAATGCTCAATTTTATACAAGGAAAAAGGTACACAAAGTTAGACATTCATATCATGTATTAAAATCATCAAATGCTATGTAAAAGTCATAAAAAATCTGCATTACTTCACAATTTTTTGCACTATTCCTTAAATTCAATACTTGTTTTTTCAACACTTTCCAACATTGATTCATACACAAAAAGTCAAAATTCGATCCATAAGTTTACATAGGGCTGGCAATGAACCAAACCAACTCGAAGATAGTTCGGAATTCGACTCGACAATTAAATCGTTGAACTAGGTTCATGAACCAAATGAGTTGAGTATGAGCGAAAAATTAAGTTCGTTAACTAAATGAGCTGAACTTGAACTATACATAGTTCGACTCGTTAGGTTCATGAGTCAACTCGATTACATATGAAAAGAATTATACTGTCCTTAAGATTAGGTTTAAATATTTACTTCAAATCTTAGACAAATTTAATCTTCAATTTATTAGTTTTTGAATTAGACTCTCAAATGTATCTCTTGAAAGTTGTGTAGGTTTTGAATTAGTAGATTTCGAAGATAAAGTTAAATTTCAATATGATAACTTTTATTTTATTTTAATATTTTATTTAAAAATATATATATTTATTTAAAATGTCAAATATACTAAAAAATATATATATTTAAAAAAATAGTTTTTAAGTTCGTGAACCATGTGAGCTGAACCTAATGAGATGAACCTAACGAGTCAAACCGAACTGTTCGTGAACTTATAACGAGTCGAGTTTGAGCTTAAAAAAAAGTTCGTGTCGAACTCGAACTCGAACTCGAATTCGAACAATTCTTAACGAGTCGAGCCGAGCTGAGGTGAGTTCGACTCGACTCGACTCATTTCCAGCCCTAAGTTTACACCATTCAAAAGTGCACCTTTTCAATGCAAAATCACTTCTCAAAAGCACTTAAAGTCATGGGATAATTCACCAAAAATCCATGGCAAAAGTGGCAAAAAAATCAAAGGCAAAAGCATTCAAAAATTTTAATTTTCATGCATAATCACTAATGACCTTTTGCCTTACATCCTAACTTGATATTTCTTCAAAATTCCAACACTTTTGCCTCTAACTACCTTATTCTTCACAAAACTCTCAATTACTTTATTACCCTTAAACTACCTAGGCCAATTCAAAGCTTAACCAACTACTAACTTCCAAACAAACACAAAATATAACTATCATTTTAGGGAGCATTCTTAACCCTTGATAAGATTCTCCCTAGGATCACTATCCTAGGGCTAGAATCATTCCATCCATAATCACCCTCTCCCTTTGACAAACTATAAAAACCTACTATTTTTCACCGTTCTTCCACCATGAACTCATAGTAAAGTTACTATGTCAAAATTCCTTATCATCACATGAAGTTCATAAACCAAGTTAATGGAGTTTCATCACTTGAAACTCCATTTAGTTAATCATAAAATGCTACCATTTTTCCATAACCATCTTCATTTTAAACTCATCTAAAATACAACATTTACATCACCATTCACAAAACTTAGCATTACTTTAATCGAGCATTCAAGAGTTTGGATCAACAATCATCAATGATTCAACATTTATATCTTATACCCATCAATCAAAAATTCATCAACATATTCATCATCTAAAGTTTAATTCAACAAAGTTTCAAGCATCATCAATTATTCAACAATAATTCACCAAGGCTTTTCATTCAAGAATAATCATCATCATCCATAATTATATGTTCATCAAGAGTTTGAAAATTAATTGGATTAAAGGTGCTTACTTTGAAGTTTTCTAAGTTTCTCGTCGGTGAATCCGTCGATGATTCTCAACACTAACTAGGGTAAACCTCCGCTCAGTCACTAAGATATTTCACCTCTCTTTTCTGCATTACCGCTTCCGAATTGGTTTAAACATTCTATCGAACACCTTACATGATATAATACCCTAAATTTTTCCCCAAGATTATTAGGTTCATTTTGCACGTCATCTCATTCTGCATGGCATTTTAACTAACCGCTAACCGGTTTGTTCAGTCTGTTGGTTTTGCAGGAAAAATCACACCGTGCACTCGTCTCCGAGTCATGGGATTTATTTGATGGTGAGTGAAATTTTATGGCAGTTTCAACGTTAAATTAATGCGAAAATTTGATTTGAAGAATTTATTGTGACAGATGTGTGTTTTCCTGCTTTCTGCTAGTCGTCAGTCGATTTTAAAGGAACAGTGGAGTTTCGGACAAATCTCATTGAAGGAATTTAATCAGTTTGATTTGTTTGGATAAATTTAATCGGAAGAAGTTTAGTCACTTGAATTTAATAGGGCCAGTCGGGATCAGATGAGTTTATGTGTGTGGATTTAAGCTGATGAACTGAGTGGGACGAATTTATTCGCATTTGGGGAATTTAATCGGGTTAAGTCAATTATTGAGATCTATTTGTTTGAAGATTAATCCGAGGGATAGTCCGGGGAATTAATCCAATAAATTTAGTCGAATAAATTTTAATTAACGGAATTTATTTGTTTAAGTTTAATCGAATGAATTAGTCGGATGGTTTTTTTAAATGGTGGAATGTGATCGAAAAATAAAAAGAGATTGAATTTATATATTGAATTCTATTTTTATTTATTTATTTCGAACAATATTACAAAAGGAATTACAATTACATTTTGTCCTAATTTCTAATTCCTAAATTGTCCTAAAATGTCTTCAAGGCCGACTTCTTCGAGTTTCCGATCTTTTTCTTCAAATCTGTAACTCAACAATAAACAAGCAATTTTTAAACGGTTAGAAGAGTGGTTCCGATACCCTCAGCTTAATGTCATCATCGGGTACGTCGGGAGGGCAACGACAAAGTCGAAGCCAGCTCCCGACTTATGTTTTTTGACCTAGGTAAATCCGACAATATCTGTTCAAGAGTTCTTTCAGGAGAGAGAGAAAAGTGATTTTTAGAATAAGCACTTTTGGAAAAGCATTTTTCAGAAAAATGGTTTTTCCAAACAGCCCACTAACAATCCGTCCCAACAATTTCTGACCCAAATGGATCAAACAGCAAGATCCATGCGCAGCAAACTCAATCAAGCCAAAATTTCAGCAGGAAAAAACGCAACATTCCTGAGAAAACGAATAGCAACGGCTCATCACAGATCTAACAACAACGTCCTAAAAATGTTCAAACAAACACAACAGCAGCAACAAAAACCAAGCAGAAACGCAAGCACCGTCATGTCGTAACAACAATTTCGAAAGCGTAGCAGCAAATCCCCCAACATTTCAGCCGTCAAAATTTCCTGAAAATCACAATGAATAAACCAACAAATCCACAATCAAAAATCATAACCACAATCACATAAATCCAGTCCCAGAATGATCACAATATAAAAACATCATCATCATCTTTAGAGAAAAAGGGAGGATCAACAATAAAAGGGACGAGTTTTTCAGCGAAAGGATTCAGAAACCCAAACGGATTCATCATCATCCACCAGACTCAGAAAAGCCAAAGCTTCTCATCATCGTCAAAATGACTCATAAAAAGTTCATCAAGGAAGAACGTCAAAGTTCACCATCCGTCCAGACCGCGAGTTCAACACAAAAAAATAACAAAGAGGATCGCGGCGGCCGTGAGTTCACCTAGAGGCTCACTACCACCGCGTGGCCACCATGAGGCCCTGTTATTCACCGCGAGTCACCGGCGGAGGAAGTGAAACTCAAAGCCTCAGTTTCGTCGAACATCATAGGCCAAAACCAATCATCCGTAAGGGCCAAAATTAAATCATGCATGTTTTTTTCTTTGTTTTTTCAGGAGATAAAAAGAGAAGGAAGAAAGTGCCATGGAAGCGGAGGAGAAGAGGAAGAATTTTTCACAGCAGCATGCAATAATGGGTAGCCGCCGCACCAAGGGGAAAGAAGAAGATGACAACCTAAGTTGTTCAGCACAAAAGCCGCCCCTTTTATTTCATTCATAGCTTATTTATTTATTTATTTTATTCATTTTAATTGCAAAAATGGTTAACCAAACTATTAAATCATGATAATAAAAACCATTTATTCTCTTAAGTTATGTTAAGTTAACTTTAGAATAAACAACCATTTTTTTAAAAAGGGGTTTGTAATTAAAAACTTAACTCCAACGTTTTTTTTAGAACATTAGGTTTTTCTTCTTAGTAATATAAGTTAAACAAATTTAATTTTTTTAGAACATTGAAATTTATTTTGTAAATAGCATAATTAAAATATTAAAAAAAACTTAATTATAGAAAATTATTTGAAATTTACATTTTTAATAAATCTAAAGTTTGAATTTTAAAATTAACATTTTCTTTAATTATTAAAATTATTAATCCAATTCTTTTGCTAACTAAAATCCAAATTTTTTTAAAATATAAATTTCTAACAAATTCCCGCACTTCAATTAAATTGTCGCCTAATTGCGGATTTGATCCGTAACCTTGCCCGGTTGCTTTCGTTTAAGTTTGTGCCGTTGTACATTTACTAATTCCTCGTACTCTTCGCAGTTCATTTTTTGGTTGTAAATTATGCGAGACTATTGTCGCTTTATTGTGTTATTTTTTTATGTTTGTAATTTACGCGAGTGATCGTCGCTTTGCACTTTTTACTGCTTTCGCATTTTCCTCTATTTTCAATGCTGCCATGTAATAATTCATCATTTGCGTAAATTCACTGCTAATTCCCCTCCGAAGGATTAGGTCTAACAGTTTGACCGCCGAGTCAATAACCCTAACCTTTGAATATTTCAAAATCCTAATTCGCCTAGGTGTCCCGCCGTGGACGGAAATACCCTTTACCCTAGCATTAGGTTAAGGAGTCGCCGCACTCCGTTTTAGGTTTCCCTTCGTGGAATACCTATTTTCAATTCAACTATTTCAACGTAGAAATAGGATTCGCCGCACTCCACGTAAGCGCTTCCTTAAGAACGCTTATTCCCCATTGAAACTTTGACCACAGTCAAGAAGTTTCTAACCTCCCTTTCAAGGGGGACTATGATTACTCTGATTGTATCCCCTACCCAGGATACGTAGGCACAAGATGCGAGTCTTGCCGAGTAAACATAGGACTAACCCTTAGGTCTTTTTCTATAACATTCTAACCCTTAGCAATATACCCTCAAGCAGATAACTAAAGCGAAATAGTAAACAGTAAACAAGAGGTTCCTGTAGAGTACTACAGAAGTTTAGGGTGTTAATACCTTCCCTAAGCTTAACCAACCCCTTACCTAGATCTCTCCCCGCATTGTTTACGATGCAAAAATTAGTTTTTCCTTCTTTTGACCTTTTTCTTCGGATAAATTAAAGATCGGTTGTGAATCAAAGATTTGCGATTCAAATTAATTAATAATTTGATATCCTATTCTAATTTGACATTTCTTGTTAAACAAAATTGGAAAATACGACACCGATACGAAGCCACACAATATGGTCTTGTCGAATTACAAAGGCAAGGTGGATTCGACAATGGGGGTGATACAGGAAGACTTAACAGTGGGAACAATAACAAGACCTATCATTTTCATGGTGGTGGAAACGAAGGCCAATTATAATCTTCTGTTAGGACGAGAATGGATTCGTGGCATTCGTGCAATACCATCTTCAATACATCAGTGAATTGCCATTTGGAGGCTAGACGACATCGTTGAAAACATTGAAGCCGACCAAGGGTACTTCAGGGCGCCTATAAACCACGTTGACCGGAGGCAGTTCGACAAACATCTGGCTGGCATAGGTCCATGTGCCCCAACAGACTTCAAATTTGTCCCAAATGAGGAAATGTTCTGCTCATTGTATCTGCACCCCGTCGAGGGTTTCCGTTAGGACAAAAAGGTGCCAGGAGAGAGACTCCCATACCTTGGCAAACCTCCAATAGACCCCACAGATTGTGGAAGCGAATTTAATGACGATGACTGAGTTCGAAGCATTACAAAGAATTTTGGCCTATATGGCTAAAACTAAACTACAGGCGGTCTTGGAAGCTGCCAATAGCCAGATGACTGAAAAGGCCAAGATAGAATCTTGCCTAAAAGGTCCTGGCAAGGACTTCGACCCAGAACCACCTACAAGATTCACCACAAAGAGCAAGACTAGAGGTTGGATGCTATCTACGATGAAGAACCCTTGGGATTCGAAAAAGATCCACTAGTGATTGATGTCAAGATGCTAGCATAGGACCCGTTGGAGGAAGTTTATCTAGGGGAGGGAGTGGTCAAAAGACCAACATATGCAAGTACCAACCTTGACCCTCAACTCAAGGTCGAAATCACCCAATTACTGCAAGAACATAAAGACTGTTTCGCCTAGGATTACGATGAAATGCCTGGTTTAAAGAGGGAATTGGTCGAACACAAGCTGCCAATCAAGCCTGGAAAGAAACCAGTCAAACAAAATCCAAGGCGTTTCGCCCCAGGAATTCTATCGAAAATAAAAGAGGAAGTCGAAAGACTTCTTCGATGAAGGTTTATCCGCACATCCAATTATGTCAAATGGTTGGCTAATATTGTCCCAGTCATTAAGAAAAATGGGTCTTTAAGAGTTTGCATTGACTTTAGGGATCTAAATTCAGCAACTCCTAAAGATGAATACCGCATGCCTATGGCAGAAATGCTAGTCGATTCCGTCGCAGGACATGAGTACCTTAGCGTGCTAGATGGATACTCTGGATATAATCAAGTTTTCATTGCAGAAGATGATGTTCCCAAAACAGCTTTTCATTGTCCTGGGGCCTTAGGCACCTACGAATGGGTAGTGATGCCTTTTGGCCTAAAAAATGCTAGGGCAACATATCAACGGGCAGTGAACTCAATTTGTCATGATTATATAGAGTCTTTCATGCAGATATACATTGATGACATTGTGGTTAAGTCGATCTCAGGAAGAGAACATATAGACCATCTTCGACAATCCTTTGTAAGGATGAGGAAATATGGTCTTAAGATGAACCCTCTAAAATGTGCATTTTGTGTGCAGGCCGGAGATTTTTTAGGTTTTGTGGCCCACAAGAAGGGGATCGAAATCAACCAAAACAAGACCAAAGCTATCATGGAAGCAAAAGCGCCATCGCCTAAGAAGGAACTGTAGTCGCTAATAGGCAAAATAAACTTCTTGAGAAGGTTTATATCAAACCTAAGCGGCAAAACTCATGCCTTCTCACCATTGCTTTGATTCACTAAAGAAGGGTTCGAATGGGGGAAGGATCAGCAGGAGGCTTTCGACAAAATCAAAGACTACCTAAGCCACCCTCCAGTACTTTCGCCACCATGCAGGAGCAAGAGCATGCGACTGTACATAGCAGCATCAGACAAAACTTTAGGGAGCATGTTGGTTATAGAGGATGAGAATGGCGTCGAAAGAGCTATTTATTACCTCAGCAGAGTTTTGAATGATGCAGAAACTAGATATAACATGATAGAAAAGTTATGTCTATGTTTGTATATCTCTTGTACAAAACTGAAGCAATATATAAAACCAGTTTATGTGTATGTCCCTTCGCATTTTGATGTTATTAAACACATGTTGTCTAAACCTATTTTGCATAGTCGAATAGGAAAGTGGGCATTAGCATTAACTGAGTATTCTTTAACTTATAAACCTTTAAAGGCAGTTAAAGGACAAATAGTGGCGGACTTCATTGTCGACCACTCCATAAACGAAAACGTTCTTAATTATGTCGAACTGGAACCCTGGAAGTTATACTTCGACGTCTCTAGCCATAAAAATGGAACAGGCATTGGTTTGTTGATTATTTCTCCAGATAAAATTCTAACAAAATTTAAATACAAAGTCGAAGGGCTCCTCTCCAATAATGAGGCTGAATATGAGGCCTTGATAGCAGGACTTGAAATTTTGTTAGAATTGGGGGCAACCCGAGTCGAAATAATGGGAGACTCAGATAATACTTAGAAGGGGGGGTTGAATAAGTATGGAAAATTAAGACTTGAAAAATAATCACACAATTATTTTTATCCTGGTTCGTTTAACAACTACTCCAGTCCACCCTTCCAGAGTGATTTGCCTTTCTCAACAAGGACTTAATCCACAATTAAATCAAACTGATTACAATAGTATCACCTAAGAACAATAGTTCTTAGTCTTCTCAAGAGCTACTGATTCTAACTGAATCCTCTTAAGGAATATCCTTTACAATCAATGTAAAATAAATACAAGAGTTTTAATGCTTCTAAAAAGCTTTTATCACAACAGTGATTTTTCTCTTAAGTTTAAGTACAATGAGATTCTATGAAGAATAAGAATAAGAGCTTTTAGAATATTATGATTTCTTTTCAGCAAGCGTGTAACTGAAGAATGTAGTGAAGATCTCCTTTTATAGGCAGCTGAACCATGCAAGCTGAACGTTGAAAAGAGAGTCCCAAAAGGTCTGAGCCTTTTTGTCTTCACATCAACTGACCTTTCCTTGAAATAGATGGCACAGAAAAATCCTTTTTGTCTGTGTAAGTGTGTCTAGCACAAATAAGGAAAGAGACGTTGAATAGTTCCAACGGATATATTCTTGAAAATTCAGTTTCAGCAAGTTCTTCAGAGTCTGAATGGATCAGAGTCTTCTAATGAGATTCAGAACTATGCTGTATCAGAGTTTTCTGCAGCGTGTGTGCTTCTAGCGTGTTGATGATCAGAGCATTTTGACACAGAACTTCAGTACCTGACAGTGTAGGTACTTTCAGAAACTTCTGTAGATTAATGCTTTGAGAAACTCTTCAATCAATATTCTTCTATACTTCTGATGCTTCAGCTACAGATGCTTCTGATTATCTTCAGATGCTTCTGACTCAGAATGTTCTGGAGCTTCTTGCTTCAGATCCTTCTGGAGACTACGCTCAGGATCTTCTGTAAGGAGCAAACAGATTCTTCTGTAAGGTGCATCTGGCGCTTCAGAGTCAGAATAACTTCTTGTATTCAAGGCAGATTTGCTTCTAGAGAGTTAATATAATTTCAATCTGCAGTAAAACTCTCAAACAAATTTTAGAGTATATAATTCTTAAATATAAATTTCCTAACAGTTATCATCAAAATAAAGAGTAATTATTAAGAACCAATCTGTGTTCTAACAATCTCCCCCTTTTTTATGATGACAAAAAGTATCAGAAATTTTATTTAATTGAACATAAAGAATTATAACTCCCCCTGAGATGATGAATCTCCCCCTGAGTTGAATATGAAAAAGGAATAGAAACTTCCCTATTTATCTTGAGTAATCTTCAGAATCAGATCTTGTTTGTCTTTGTAATAATTAAGGGTCAGACTATCTTGCAGATATGAGATTCAGAGTTTGATAAAAGATAAATGATCTGAGAAACTCAGAGATTCTTTTATAGAGTGTTCTTATCAAATGTTCTGAAATAGTCAATTTAGATATTAGAAAGAGTAGATATGTCTGAAGATTCATTCTAGTGAAATTATATTAAATAGTTCAGATCTTTATTTTATCCCCCTTTTTTGTCATAAGCAAAAAGTAAAAACTTTGAATAAAGACAAATAAAAGGAACATGAAGCAGATAATTCAATGGAGAATAACAAACTGATTCATTTAATATAACAGAGCAAGAGTACATTGGAAAATATCAGAAGATATAACAATAAAATTCAGATGCAAAACAACAGATGCACAAACATGAGAAAAAAAATCTAAGAGTGTTTTGACAAAAGCATCTTCAATAGGTCTGTGATCTCAGATGATGATTGCTCTTGCTTTGACATCCACTTAGTCATTGTCTCATTCTTCTCATCTTGTTTAGACATCCACTCTGACATGTCCTCAGATTTCTTGTCTTGCTTCGCCATCCAAGATTTTATTTCAGATTGACCAGCTTCCAGAGCAGCAATCTTGTCTCCAAAATCTGGATTTTCTGTCTTTATCTCTGATGAAGAAGATGGAGGTTCTGCAGCCTGAACAGAGTCAATTGCCATAGGTTCTGGAGATCCTGAAGATGGTTCTACCAGAGTCATAGTCAATGCATTGGCAGTTGGTTCTGGTGGAGGAGGAGGAGGAGCATCCAAACAAAGCAGAGGTTCAGTCTTGTTGACAATCCAGAATTGAGTTCTTTCAGCTCTGAGCTTTGCATCATCAGAACAGATGTTCTTCAGATTAGAGGCTACAGTGTTGAATCTATTGATAAAACTTTTCTAGATGATGTCAGTCTCATTTGCATCCATAGCTTCAGAGCATCTCTTCTGAACAGTACCTAAGGACATCTATATTTCTTGCAAAAACGTTTGAAATAAATGATCAATATTAAGTCTGGGTGGTGGTTTAAGCAAGGTTTCCAGAGTCATCTGTTTAGGTTTGGGAGTTGGTGGAATTAGTGATTTTGAGATGGAAATCAGAGGAGGGGGAACATATGGAATGAATGGAATTTCTGGTTTTTGAGGTAAGGATCTGTTTAAAGCATTAAGCAGATTTGGTTGAGGTCTTGTGCGAGGGTAAACAACATCAAAGGATGCATTGGAGTATGGTATGAAAGCAGAGTTTGATGGTTTATCATATGCAACTGTGTTATCAGATGCAGGATGCAGAGCTGAAACAGCAGCTTTACCAGATGTAACAGATATGGTGGCTAAGGATCCTTCATTGTTCATAGATTGAATATATGAAATGATTACAGATGGAAGGGTCTGTCTGAGTTTTGGTTTCAGAGGTTTCAAAGGTTCAGAGGGCTCAACTCTATCATAAAAATCTTTCAGTTTGAAACCATAAGATAAATTATGATAAAGAGAAGACACTTGGGCACAAGATATTCCAGATGATGAGGGATTGGAAGTGGGAACAATCATCTCAGATGAAGTTGTAGGTGGAGGCATAGGGTCTGGAATGGTATTTTTAGCAGGTAAGGTTGATTCAGGTTCAGGTTCATGCACAGGGTATTTGTCAGATGGATTAATTAGAAAATCAGGATGAATTTCTGATTCTGATGAGTTGGAGGATGTTGTAGGTGTACAGGAGGTAGAAGAAACTTGAAACACTGTTTTTAATGGAGTGATATCAAGAACTTCTGTCTCAGGAATATGAGAAGGTTCCGAAGGGGTATCAGATTGTTGTGATGGTAGTTCTGATGAAACAGGAGCAGAAGTTACTTTAGTGGGTTCAGAAGTAACAGGTGCTACAGGTTCAGGAGATGGAATTTTTGATGGTGGTATGACAGAGTCTTTTTCTGGTTGATCTTCTGTGGTTTGTTTTTCTGGATGATCAGAAGTTTTTGGTTGATTTTCTGTTTGTGGTTGAGCAGAGTTTTGTTTATCAGAAGTTTGTTGTAGTTCTGATGGTTATGGTTCTGTTTGTGGTGGTTCTGTTGGTTGTGAAACTGATGGTAATGGATGTGGAGTGAAGTGTTTGATGTGTATTTTGGGTTGAGGTGGTTTTGATATAGAGGCAGTGGTTTGTTTTTAAGGTGAGACAGAACTAGGGGCAGCAACAGATGTTGTTTGAGTGACAGGTGGTTTGGGAACAGACTTAATAGATGAATCATTAATAACAACATTTTTAGAAATAGCAGAAGTCTTTGTACCTTTGAGTTTAATCCTCTTAGAAGATGCAAAGGCAGCTTCTCCAGAATCCTTTCTCTTTAAAAGATCCTTGGGTTTCTCAGCAATCTTAGCCTTCTTCTGGATAGGTTCAGATTCTGCTGCAGGCTGAGATCTCTTCCTCTGAAGTGGAACTTCTTCTTCTTCTTCTTCTTCTCCTGCATCTGGTAGTGGTTGCTTGACAAGTTGAAACACATTGGCTGGAACAGGCACTCCTTCCTTTTTGCATTCCTCTATATACATCAGAACTATATGTCTAGGTTCTTCAGCAAAGAATAGAGGAAAGTCAGATACTGGAACCCTCTTATTCAAATCAGACATATTTAACCTCTTTGGAGCAGTAGTGAGTTCATCAATAATCTTGAGTCTCAGAAGGCTTTTAGCGTTCAGAGGCTTTCCCATAATGAACTCTAATTCCTCTGTAACACCAGCATCATACAGAGCAGCCACTAAACCATTTTCAGTGAGAAGATCTGAGAGCAACCTTCCAAAAGGTATCCAAGTCCTGATCTTCTGGCCTTTTTCTTTTATAGATTCTCTGGATGCATTGATGTGATTCCACAGATGCATGAACAGAATGTAAGGAAGATCTACCTTGTTGCTCTGACTAAGGCAGTACATAAAATAGATCTGTTCATTGTTGACATAATCTGGGGAATTTGTTGACTTTCTGTGATGTATGCATCCCATGAAGATCTTGGACCAGATCTTGTAATCAGGCTTCAGATCTTTGAATCTGTTAGAGGCTTGTCCAGCAGTCACAACTTCCTCATAAACTTCATCCATATCCACACGCCCAGCTGGCAGGTGGGAAACACCATCTGTTTCTTCATAACCAATCAATCTTCTGATCAGATCCTCTGTGATGATAATCTCCTTTCCCAGCACAGATGATAAAATGAACTTGGGATACACAGATGCATGAATCCAGAATTCCTTAACAAGTAGAGGGTAAACTGGTCCAAACAATCTATCAAAGTATTTCACCCAACCTTGAGCTCTAACAATGGAGCGAAAATCAAACCCATTATCAGCCAGAGAATCAAATTCAACCATGGATTCACATAACACTTCTAATTTATCAACAGGTGTGAGAAGAGTTCTCTTTGGAGGAGTATATGGAGCAGCACCTAGGTTATCTGAAGTCACAGCAGCCATTGTAGATTGAAACTGTGCAGTGGTTGATGAAGAAGACGCCATTGAAGAATGCTTTTTAGAACACTTAGGTTTTGAGTTTTTATGCAAAGAGAACAATAGATGAAAACGCATGTAAATTCTGAGAGTGAAAAGTGTGAAAGTGAATACACAACAAGTATTTATACTAATCACATAGGCACACCAAAAGACAGAAAGAACGCATGTTTGAGCAGCATTAAATGAAGAGAATAAAATCATTTCAAATAATAAATGCTTCTGACAATTTTGGGGGGAAAACCAAGATATTTACTATTCAAATTTCACCTCAAATGTCTTTTCAGTTGTGAACACGCCACCTCTTCAGATTTTGTGTGACACGTGTTTGCTTGCATGCTGTTCTGAATTCTCTCAAGAAATGAAACGTTAGCCAACGTTCAGATCTTCTAAAGATAGTTAGTTCAGATTTTCACATCAGAAATATTAATCAGAATAGAATGAATGAACAGAAGAAATACTTCAGATGAATTAAGCATTTTTGCATCTGGAACAATTTGCTTCTGATAAATATCATTCTGGACAAAAATCCATACCAATATTTTTCAGAATGAAATTGAATCTATCTTCAACAAGGGGTTTTGTAAAAATATCTGCCCATTGATGATCTGTATCAACAAAGGCTAAATTTATGATTCCCTTCTGAACATAGTCTCTGATGAAATGATGCTTAATTTCTATATGTTTTGCCTTAGAATGTAAAATGGGATTCTTGGACAAACATATAGCAGAAGTATTATCACAAAAGATAGAAATGTTACTCTCAAAAATTTGATAATCTTCTAGTTGACTTTTCATCCAGAGCATCTGCGTGCTACATCCAGCAGCAGCAATGTATTCAGCCTCTGTGGTTGAAAGTGCAATTGTGGGTTGCTTCTTGCTGTACCAGGAGATTAGATTTCTTCCTAGAAATTGACAACTTCCAGAAGTGCTTTTTCTTTCCACTCTGTCTCTAGCATAGTCAGCATCACAAAATCCAACTAATTTGAAATCATCAGATTTTCTGTAACACAAACCCAAATTAGAAGTACCTTTCAGATACCTTAGAATCCTCTTGATAGCTGTCAAGTGTGATTCTCTAGGATCTGATTGGAATCTAGCACACAGACAAACACTGAATAATATATCAGGTCTAGAAGCAGTAAGATAGAGAAGAGAGCCAATCATACCTCTGTAGAGCTTCTGGTCTACTTTCTTACTTACCTCTTCTTTTCCAAGTGAGCTAGTAGGATGCATTGGAGTCTTTGCCACCTTGCTGTCAGACATGTTGAATTTCTTCAGAAGTTCTTTAACATACTTTGTCTGATGTATGTAGGTGCATTCTGGAGTTTGATTAACTTGGATTCCTAAAAAGAATCTGAGTTCTCCCATCATGCTCATTTCAAATTTTGCCTGCATACATGTAGCAAACTCCTTTCCAAGCATAATATTTGTTGATCCAAAAATAATATCATCTACATAAATTTGGAAAATTAGAAGATCTTTCTTTATGGTTTTACAGAATAGAGTTGTATCCACTTTGCCTCTGATAAAATTCTTCTCCAGAAGAAAATTACTCAATCTCTCATACCAAGCTATGGGAGCTTGTTTTAATCCATATAGAGATTTCTTTAATTTGAAAACATGATCTGGAAATTTTTCATTTTCAAAACCAGGAGGTTGGTGGACATAAACTTCTTCTTCTATAATACCATTAAGAAAGGCACTTTTAACATCCATCTGATACAGAGTGATGTTATTCTGTGCAACAAAAGAAATAAGAAGGCGTATAGATTCTAACCTTGCCACTGGAGCATATGTCTCAGTATAATCAATACCTTCTTGCTGACTGTATCCTTGAGCAACCAGCCTTGCCTTATTCCTCTCAACTTCTCCTTTCTCATTTAGTTTATTTCTGAAGACCCATTTTGTACCAATAATATTAAATCCTTGAGGTCTTTGAACTAGATCCCATACATCATTTCTGCTGAATTGGTTAAGCTCTTCTTGCATGGCAATAATCCAATCATTGTCTTGCAGAGCTTCTTCTACAGAAGATGGTTCAATTTCTGACACTAGTCCAAATAGTGATGCCTCAGATGATCTTAGAAAGGATCTTGTTCTGATGGGATCATCCTTCTTTCCAATAATGACATCCTCTGGATGAGAAGCTTTAATTTTGGATGATGATCCTCTGATAGTTGACTCTTCAGAAATATTTAGATTATTCATCTGAGAAGTTAATGGAGTAGCATCTGGAGTTACTTTTGGTTCCTTCACTTGAAGTTTGTCTGCTTTTGGAACTTCAGAGTCAATAAAGACTACTTCCTTATCTGCAGAGTTATCAACCTGCTTTGGCTTTTCAGAGCCAAGCTTATCATCAAATCTGACATGAATGGATTCTTCCACAATATGTGTCTCAGTGTTGTATACTCTGTAGCCTTTAGAGCGTTCAGAATATCCAAGCATGAAACACTTCTGTGCTTTGGAATCAAACTTGCCCAGATTTTCCTTAGAGTTTAACATATAACAGATACATCCAAAAGGATGAAAATAAGAAATGTTGGGCTTTTTGTTCTTCCACAATTCATAAGGAGTCTTCTTCAGAAGAGGTCTAACAGACACTCTGTTCTGAATGTAGCATGCTGTATTGATTGCTTCTGCCCAAAAATGTTTTGCCAGATTTGTCTCATTGATCATGGTTCTGGCCATTTCTTGCAAAGTTCTGTTTTTCCTTTCTACAACCCCATTCTGTTGTGGAGTTCTAGGACAGGTAAAATCATGAGCAATGCCATTTTCAGAAAAATATTTTTCAAAATATTTATTTTCAAATTCACCACCATGATCACTTCTGACTTTTATAATTTTGAAATTCTTTTCATTCTGGACTTGCTTGCAGAAGTCAAAGAACACAGAATGTGACTCATCCTTGTGTTTTAAGAACTTTACCCATGTCCATCTGCTAAAGTCATCAACAATGACCAATCCATACTTCTTGCCTCTGATGGATGCAGTTTTCACTGGTCCAAACAGATCAATATGAAGTAGTTCTAATGGTTTAGAGGTAGAAACAACATTTTTTGATTTGAAAGATGTTTTTGAAAACTTCCCTTTCTGGCATGCTTCACAAAGAGCATCTGAAGTGAACTTCAGATTAGGGAGTCCTCTGACAAGATTAAGTTTATTAATCTGAGATATACGTCTCATATTAATATGGCCCAATCTTCTGCGCCAGACCCATTGCTCTTCATTCACAGACAAGAGGCATTTAACATTTTGAACTTTAAGTTCTGAATAAATTATTTTATAAATGTTGTTTTTCCTCTTACCACTAAATAGGATAGAGCCATCCTTCTGACTAATAGCTTTACAACATTTTTGATTAAAAGTTATATCATAACCATTGTCACTTAATTGACTTATGGACAATAAGTTATGCTTTAACCCTTCAACAAGTAAAACATTAGTAATAGAGGGAAGTTTACCATTTCCAATAGTGCCAGATCCAATGATCTTGCCCTTCGTGTTGTTGATCTTTTTTCCAACCTTTGTGTTAATGATCTTTTTCCAACCTCTGCGTTGATGATTTGTTTCCAATAACCATGTCGTTTCCAACCAATGAGTCGATGACAATCTTCCTTTTGTTAAACATCCCTATCAAAAAAGCATTAATTTGAAACCTCTAGTAGCAGTGGCATCCTGGAACACTCTTAATCAAATTTTGAGTTCCTCAATTTAGTTATCAAATGTCGGAGAATCAAAGTTTGCCACCATACCAAAAACCAGAACTATAGTCCGCCTATGTCAATACAAGTCACTCTTTTCACCTGGCAATCTGCGTCATTGCATAACATGCATAATCTTATGCATCATATGAGGAACTTCATGTATAATGCATATAAAATCATGCAAACATGCAAAATATGACCCTAGACATCTCTTTTACGACTGATCTATTCCCCGACAAAGTATTTCAATCAATTTCCAGCAAATAAGTTCTCAAAAGAAATGCACTTAGTTTCATTGCATTACTTTGCATTTTAATTTTTTCAAGGGGTAAAATTTAGGTCTTCTATATTTAACTACCTTCAAGCATATCATATTATTCAAGATAGTTAAATAGGGGAAACTGTCATACCCTAATTTTGCCTCACTCTTTTTTCATTTTCTTTTTTCTTCTTTATGGCTCAGGCTAAATTCATCTAATACACCATAAAAAGTTTCATTTGGTCCAACTTACATTGCATTTTACTTAATGGTTAAAAGGTTCTTCTTCAATCTTTATACTTTGTTGGTTTGTGACTTATAATTGACTATTGATTGACTTTGATCATTTTAATATTGTTAACTATGCTCTAGGAAATGTTGACTTTTACCATTAATGTTGACTTATTCCACGTGTTGACTTATATCATAATTGTTAACTTTATCATTACCATTGACTTTTAATTATTATTGACTTTTCGTCATTGATTGGATGTTATTAACTTTGAATCGTTATGAACATTAATCATTGTTGATTATTTCCTTATTATTTTTACTTTAACCAAGTTTTGACTTTTATTGACTTTTTGGAAAGAAAGGGAATATATTTATTCATGAGCATCACAAGCTTTATTACAAGGAAAATGATCAATTACAAGAAAAAAAATACAAATTTTTTGTATAGTTGACTTTTGGTCAACGTGTGACTTTTAGTCAACTATTGACCATTTACTCGATTTTGACTTCTAAATTTTCCTAGACCTATTCTACAAACATTTGACCAAAGAATTCATTATTATTCATCAAAAATCAATTATTCCATTATTATGTTACAAATGCTAATTTCCAACAACTCAAGATTTCATCTTCCATCAAGTTCCATTCTCATGGTTTTTTCTTCATTCTTTGATGTCCCTTCAAGCTCATTCTTCCGCCACAATGCTCAATTTTATACAAGGAAAAAGGTACACAAAGTTAGACATTCATATCATGTATTAAAATCATCAAATGCTATGTAAAAGTCATAAAAAATCTGCATTACTTCACAATTTTTTGCACTATTCCTTAAATTCAATACTTGTTTTTTCAACACTTTCCAACATTGATTCATACACAAAAAGTCAAAATTCGATCCATAAGTTTACACCATTCAAAAGTGCACCTTTTCAATGCAAAATCACTTCTCAAAAGCACTTAAAGTCATGGGATAATTCACCAAAAATCCATGGCAAAAGTGGCAAAAAAATCAAAGGCAAAAGCATTCAAAAATTTTAATTTTCATGCATAATCACTAATGACCTTTTGCCTTACATCCTAACTTGATATTTCTTCAAAATTCCAACACTTTTGCCTCTAACTACCTTATTCTTCACAAAACTCTCAATTACTTTATTACCCTTAAACTACCTAGGCCAATTCAAAGCTTAACCAACTACTAACTTCCAAACAAACACAAAATATAACTATCATTTTAGGGAGCATTCTTAACCCTTGATAAGATTCTCCCTAGGATCACTATCCTAGGGCTAGAATCATTCCATCCATAATCACCCTCTCCCTTTGACAAACTATAAAAACCTACTATTTTTCACCGTTCTTCCACCATGAACTCATAGTAAAGTTACTATGTCAAAATTCCTTATCATCACATGAAGTTCATAAACCAAGTTAATGGAGTTTCATCACTTGAAACTCCATTTAGTTAATCATAAAATGCTACCATTTTTCCATAACCATCTTCATTTTAAACTCATCTAAAATACAACATTTACATCACCATTCACAAAACTTAGCATTACTTTAATCGAGCATTCAAGAGTTTGGATCAACAATCATCAATGATTCAACATTTATATCTTATACCCATCAATCAAAAATTCATCAACATATTCATCATCTAAAGTTTAATTCAACAAAGTTTCAAGCATCATCAATTATTCAACAATAATTCACCAAGGCTTTTCATTCAAGAATAATCATCATCATCCATAATTATATGTTCATCAAGAGTTTGAAAATTAATTGGATTAAAGGTGCTTACTTTGAAGTTTTCTAAGTTTCTCGTCGGTGAATCCGTCGATGATTCTCAACACTAACTAGGGTAAACCTCCGCTCAGTCACTAAGATATTTCACCTCTCTTTTCTGCATTACCGCTTCCGAATTGGTTTAAACATTCTATCGAACACCTTACATGCTGTAATACCCTAAATTTTGCCCCAAGATTATTAGGTTCATTTTGCACGTCATCTCATTCTGCATGGCATTTTAACTAACCACTAACCGGTTTGTTCAGTCTGTTGGTTTTGCAGGAAAAATCACACCGTGCACTCGTCTCTGAGTCATGGGATTTATTTGATGGTGAGTGAAATTTTATGGCAGTTTCAACGTTAAATTAATGCGAAAATTTGATTTGAAGAATTTATTGTGACAGATGTGTGTTTTCCTGCTTTCTGCTAGTCGACAGTCGATTTTAAAGGAACAGTGGAGTTTCGGACAAATCTCATTGAAGGAATTTAATCAGTTTGATTTGTTTGGATAAATTTAATCGGAAGAAGTTTAGTCACTTGAATTTAATAGGGCCAGTCGGGATCAAATGAGTTTATGTGTGTGGATTTAAGCTGATGAACTGAGTGGGACGAATTTATTCGCATTTGGGGAATTTAATCGGGTTAAGTCAATTATTGGGATCTATTTGTTTGAAGATTAATCCGAGGGATAGTCCGGGGAATTAATCCAATAAATTTAGTCGAATAAATTTTAATTAACGGAATTTATTTGTTTAAGTTTAATCGAATGAATTAGTCGGATGGTTTTTTTAAATGGTGGAATGTGATCGAAAAATAAAAAGAGATTGAATTTATATATTGAATTCTATTTTTATTTATTTATTTCGAACAATATTACAAAAGGAATTACAATTACATTTTGTCCTAATTTCTAATTCCTAAATTGTCCTAAAATGTCTTCAAGGCCGACTTCTTCGAGTTTCCGATCTTTTTCTTCAAATCTGTAACTCAACAATAAACAAGCAATTTTTAAACGGTTAGAAGAGTGGTTCCGATACCCTCAGCTTAATGTCATCATCGGGTATGTCGGGAGGGCAACGACAAAGTCGAAGCCAGCTCCCGACTTATGTTTTTTGACCTAGGTAAATCCGACAATATCTGTTCAAGAGTTCTTTCAGGAGAGAGAGAAAAGTGATTTTTAGAATAAGCACTTTTGGAAAAGCATTTTTCAGAAAAAATGGTTTTTCCAAACAGCCCGCTAACAATCCGTCCCAACAATTTCTAACCCAAATGGATCAAACAGCAAGATCCATGCGCAGCAAACTCAATCAAGCCAAAATTTCAGCAGGAAAAAACGCAACATTCCTGAGAAAACGAATAGCAACGGCTCATCACAGATCTAACAACAACGTCCTAAAAATGTTCAAACAAACACAACAACAGCAACAAAAACCAAGCAGAAACGCAAGCACCGTCATGTCGTAACAACAATTTCGAAAGCGTAGCAGCAAACCCCCCAACATTTCAGCCGTCAAAATTTCCTGAAAATCACAATGAATAAACCAACAAATCCGTAATCAAAAATCATAACCATAATCACATAAATCCAGTCCCAGAATGATCACAATATAAAAACATCATCATCATCTTTAGAGAAAAAGGGAGGATCAACAATAAAAGGGACGAGTTTTTCAGCGAAAGGATTCAGAAGCCCAAACGGATTCATCATCATCCACCAGACTCAGAAAAGCCAAAGCTTCTCATCATCGTCAAAACGACTCATAAAAAGTTCATCAAGGAAGAACGTCAAAGTTCACCATCCGTCCAGACCGCGAGTTCAACACAAAAAAATAACAAAGAGGATCGCGGCGGCCGTGAATTCACCTAGAGGCTCACTACCACCGCGTGGCCACCATGAGGCCCTGTTATTCACCGCGAGTCACCGGCGGAGGAAGTGAAACTCAAAGCCTCAGTTTCGTCGAACATCATAGGCCAAAACCAATCATCCGTAAGGGCCAAAATTAAATCATGCATGTTTTTTGTTTTTGTTTTTTCAGGAGATAAAAAGAGAAGGAAGAAAGCGCCATGGAAGCGGAGGAGAAGAGGAAGAATTTTTCACAGCAGCATGCAATAATGGGTAGCCGCCGCACCAAGGGGAAAGAAGAAGATGACAACCTAAGTTGTTCAGCACGCCCCTTTTATTTCATTCATAGCTTATTTATTTATTTATTTTATTCATTTTAATTGCAAAAATGGTTAACCAAACTATTAAATCATGATAATAAAAACCATTTATTCTCTTAAGTTATGTTAAGTTAACTTTAGAATAAACAACCATTTTTTTAAAAAGGGGCTTGTAATTAAAAACTTAACTCCAACGTTTTTTTTAGAACATTAGGTTTTTCTTCTTAGTAATATAAGTTAAACAAATTTAATTTTTTTAGAACTTTGAAATTTATTTTGTAAATAACATAATTAAAATATTTAAAAAAACTTAATTATAGAAAATTATTTGAAATTTACATTTTTAATAAATCTAAAGTTTGAATTTTAAAATTAACATTTTCTTTAATTATTAAAATTATTAATCCAATTCTTTTGCTAACTAAAATCCAAATTTTTTTAAAATATAAATTTCTAACAAATTCCCGCACTTCAATTAAATTGTCGCCTAATTGCGGATTTGATCCGTAACCTTGCCCGGTTGCTTTCGTTTAAGTTTGTGCCGTTGTACATTTACTAATTCCTCGTACTCTTCGCAGTTCATTTTTTGGTTGTAAATTATGCGAGACTATTGTCGCTTTATTGTGTTATTTTTTTATGTTTGTAATTTACGCGAGTGATCGTCGCTTTGCACTTTTTACTGCTTTCGCATTTTCCTCTATTTTCAATGCTGCCATGTAATAATTCATCATTTGCGTAAATTCACTGCTAATTCCCCTCCGAAGGATTAGGTCTAACAGTTTGACCGCCGAGTCAATAACCCTAACCTTTGAATATTTCAAAATCCTAATTCGCCTAGGTGTCCCGCCGTGGACGGAAATACCCTTTACCCTAGCATTAGGTTAAGGAGTCGCCGCACTCCGTTTTAGGTTTCCCTTCGTGGAATACCTATTTTCAATTCAACTATTTCAACGTAGAAATAGGATTCGCCGCACTCCACGTAAGCGCTTCCTTAAGAACGCTTATTCCCCATTGAAACTTTGACCACAGTCAAGAAGTTTCTAACCTCCCTTTCAAGGGGGACTATGATTACTCTGATTGTATCCCCTACCCAGGATACGTAGGCACAAGATGCGAGTCTTGCCGAGTAAACATAGGACTAACCCTTAGGTCTTTTTCTATAACATTCTAACCCTTAGCAATATACCCTCAAGCAGATAACTAAAGCGAAATAGTAAACAGTAAACAAGAGGTTCCTGTAGAGTACTACAGAAGTTTAGGGTGTTAATACCTTCCCTAAGCTTAACCAACCCCTTACCTAGATCTCTCCCCGCATTGTTTACGATGCAAAAATTAGTTTTTCCTTCTTTTGACCTTTTTCTTCGGATAAATTAAAGATCGGTTGTGAATCAAAGATTTGCGATTCAAATTAATTAATAATTTGATATCCTATTCTAATTTGACATTTCTTGTTAAACAAAATTGGAAAATACGACACCGATACGAAGCCACACAATATGGTCTTGTCGAATTACAAAGGCAAGGTGGATTCGACAATGGGGGTGATACAGGAAGACTTAACAGTGGGAACAATAACAAGACCTATCATTTTCATGGTGGTGGAAACGAAGGCCAATTATAATCTTCTGTTAGGACGAGAATGGATTCGTGGCATTCGTGCAATACCATCTTCAATACATCAGTGGATTGCCATTTGGAGGCTAGACGGCATCGTTGAAAACATTGAAGCCGACCAAGGGTACTTCAGGGCGCCTATAAACCACGTTGACCGGAGGCAGTTCGACAAACATCTGGCTGGCATAGGTCCATGTGCCCCAACAAACTTCAAATTTGTCCCAAACGAGGAAATGTTCTGCTCATTGTATCTGCACCCCGTCGAGGGTTTCCGTTAGGACAAAAAGGTGCCAGGAGAGAGACTCCCATACCTTGGCAAACCTTCAATAGACCCCACAGATTGTGGAAGCGAATTTAGTGACGATGACTGAGTTCAAAGCATTACAAAGAATTTTGGCCTATATGGCTAAAACTAAACTACAGGCGGTCTTGGAAGCTGCCAATAGCCAGATGACTGAAAAGGCCAAGATAGAATCTTGCCTAAAAGGTCCTGGCAAGGACTTCGACCCAGAACCACCTACAAGATTCACCACAAAGAGCAAGACCAGAGGTTAGATGCTATCTACGATGAAGAACCCTTGGGATTCGAAAAAGATCCACTAGTGATTGATGTCAAGATGCTAGCATAGGACCCGTTGGAGGAAGTTTATCTAGGGGAGGGAGTGGTCAAAAGACCAACATATGCAAGTACCAACCTTGACCCTCAACTCAAGGTCGAAATCACCCAATTACTGCAAGAACATAAAGACTGTTTTGACTAGGATTACGATGAAATGCCTGGTTTAAAGAGGGAATTGGTCGAACACAAACTGCCAATCAAGCCTGGAAAGAAACCAGTCAAACAAAATCCAAGGCGTTTCGCCCCAGGAATTCTATCGAAAATAAAAGAGGAAGTCGAAAGACTTCTTCGATGAAGGTTTATCCGCACATCCAATTATGTCAAATGGTTGGCTAATATTGTCCCAGTCATTAAGAAAAATGGGTCTTTAAGAGTTTGCATTGACTTTAGGGATCTAAATTCAGCAACTCCTAAAGATGAATACCGCATGCCTATGGCAGAAATGCTAGTCGATTCCGTCGCAGGACATGAGTACCTTAGCATGCTAGATGGATACTCTGGATATAATCAAGTTTTCATTGCAGAAGATGATGTTCCCAAAACAGCTTTTCATTGTCCTGGGGCCTTAGGCACCTACGAATGGGTAGTGATGCCTTTTGGCCTAAAAAATGCTAGGGCAACATATCAACGGGCAGTGAACTCAATTTGTCATGATTATATAGAGTCTTTCATGCAGATATACATTGATGACATTGTGGTTAAGTCGATCTCAGGAAGAGAACATATAGACCATCTTCGACAATCCTTTGTAAGGATGAGGAAATATGGTCTTAAGATGAACCCTCTAAAATGTGCATTTTGTGTGCAGGCGGGAGATTTTTTAGGTTTTGTGGCCCACAAGAAGGGGATCGAAATCAACCAAAACAAGACCAAAGCTATCATGGAAGCAAAAGCGCCATCGCCTAAGAAGGAACTGTAGTCGCTAATAGGCAAAATAAACTTCTTGAGAAGGTTTATATCAAACCTAAGCGGCAAAACTCATGCCTTCTCACCATTGCTTTGATTCACTAAAGAAGGGTTCGAATGGGGGAAGGATCAGCAGGAGGCTTTCGACAAAATCAAAGACTACCTAAGCCACCCTCCAGTACTTTCGCCACCATGCAGGAGCAAGAGCATGTGACTGTACATAGCAGCATCAGACAAAACTTTAGGGAGCATGTTGGCTATAGAGGATGAGAATGGCGTCGAAAGAGCTATTTATTACCTCAACAGAGTTTTGAATGATGCATAAACTAGATATAACATGATAGAAAAGTTATGTCTATGTTTGTATATCTCTTGTACAAAACTGAAGCAATATATAAAACCAGTTGATGTGTATATCCCTTCGCATTTTGATGTTATTAAACACATGTTGTCTAAACCTATTTTGCATAGTCGAATAGGAAAGTGGGCATTAGCATTAACTGAGTATTCTTTAACTTATAAACCTTTAAAGGCAGTTAAAGGACAAATAATGGCGGACTTCATTGTCGACCACTCCATAAACGAAAACGTTCTTAATTATGTCGAACTGGAACCCTGGAAGTTATACTTCGACGTCTCTAGCCATAAAAATGGAACAGGCATTGGTTTGTTGATTATTTCTCCAGATAAAATTCTAACAAAATTTAAATACAAAGTCGAAGGGCTCCTCTCTAATAATGAGGCTGAATATGAGGCCTTGATAGCAGGACTTGAAATTTTGTTAGAATTGGGGGCAACCCGAGTCGAAATAATGGGAGACTCAGATAATACTTAGAAGGGGGGGTTGAATAAGTATGGAAAATTAAGACTTGAAAAATAATCACACAATTATTTTTATCCTGGTTCGTTTAACAACTACTTCAGTCCACCCTTCCAGAGTGATTTGCCTTTCTCAACAAGGACTTAATCCACTATTAAATCAAACTGATTACAATAGTATCACCTAAGAACAATAGTTCTTAGTCTTCTCAAGAGCTACTGATTCTAACTGAATCCTCTTAAGGAATATCCTTTACAATCAATGTAAAATAAATACAAGAGTTTTAAAGCTTCTAAAAAGCTTTTATCACAACAGTGATTTTTCTCTTAAGTTTAAGTACAATGAGATTCTATGAAGAATAAGAATGAGAGCTTTTAGAATATTATGATTTCTTTTCAGCAAGCGTGTAACTGAAGAATGTAGTGAAGATCTCCTTTTATAGGCAGCTGAACCATGAGCTGAACATTGAAAAGAGAGTCCCAAAAGGTCTGAGCCTTTTTGTCTTCACATCAACTGACCTTTCCTTGAAATAGATGGCACAGAAAAATCCTTTTTGTCTGTGTAAGTGTGTCTAGCACAAATAAGGAAAGAGACGTTGAATAGTTTCAACGGATATATTCTTGAAAATACTTCTTCAGGTTCAGCAAGTTCTTCAGAGTCTGAATGGATCAGAGTCTTCTAATGAGATTCAGAACTATGTTGTATCAGAGTTTTCTGCAGCGTGTGTGCTTCTAGCGTGTTGATGATCAGAGCATTTTGACACAGAACTTCAGTACCTGGCAGTGTAGGTACTTTCAGAAACTTCTGTAGATTAATGCTTTGAGAAACTCTTCAATCAATATTCTTCTATACTTCTGATGCTTCAGCTATAGATGCTTCTGATTATCTTCAGATGCTTCTGACTCAGAAAGTTCTGGAGCTTCTTGCTTCAGATCCTTCTGGAGACTACGCTCAGGATCTTCTGTAAGGAGCAAACAGATTCTTCTGTAAGGTGCATCTGGCGCTTCAGAATCAGAATAACTTCTTGTATTCAAGGCAGATTTGCTTCTAGAGAGTTAATATAATTTCAATCTGCAGTAAAACTCTCAAACAAATTTTAGAGTATATAATTCTTAAATATAAATTTCCTAACAGTTATCATCAAAACAAAGAGTAATTATTAAGAACCAATCTGTGTTCTAACACTCCTCTCCAATAATGAGGCTGAATATGAGGCCTTGATAGCAGGACTTGAAATTTTGTTAGAATTGGGGGCAACCCGAGTCGAAATAATGGGAGACTCAAAGTTGGTTATAAAGCAAATTACAAAAGAGTACAAATATGTTAAAGAGAATCTCATTATGTATTTTGTAATAGCCAACAGGTTACTCAAAAAAATCAAAGTATCAAACATTCGACAAATACCACGATTAAAAAATCAAGTAGCGAATAACTTGGCACAAGTCGCCTCTGAATACAGGGTTTCAAAAGAAAACCTACAAGAAGTAATCGAAGCTAGAGGTAAGGTCATGTCTGTTAGCTTACACCCATCAGATTTAGAAGCAACAAAGTTTGGCTACGTTGACAAAGAAAATTTTGAGATTTTCACGGTAGAAGGTTTGACGGATAAAGATTGGAGGAAACCTCTGGTCGAATACCTTCGAATCCCATCAGCGTCTGCAGAGCGAAAAATTAAGTATCAAGCTCTAAGTTACGTTATGCTAGGAAACGAACTATTCAAAAAGACCTCTGAGGGGGTCTTGCTTAAATGCCTTAGTGAATCTGAGGCATATTTGGCCCTATCGACAATCCATAGTGGGATGTGTGGGGTACACCAAGTAGGCCACAAGATGAAATGGTTATTATTTCATCAAGGCATGTATTGGCCTACTATGTTAAAGGACTGCATTGAATTCGCCAAGGGTTGCCAAGAGTGTCAGGTCCATGCTGACATACAGAACGTCCCAACAAGTGAATTACACTCTATAGTTAAGCCTTGGCCTTTCAGAGGATGGGCCTTGGACTTGATTGGAGAAATTCGTCCAGCTTCCTCTAAAAACCAGAAGTATATTTTGGTGGGAATAGACTACTTTACGAAATGGATCGAAGTGATACCTCTACCGAAAGTAAATCAAGAGGATGTTATCGATTTCATTCAGAAGTATAACATTTACAAGTTTGGAGTGCCAGAGACAATTACAACAGATCAGGGGTCAGTGTTTACTGGTCGAAAGATGCAGGAATTCTCTAAAGAAATAGGATTTAAACTCCTAACCTCGACACCTTATTATGCCCAAGCAAATGGTCAAGTTGAGGCAGCAAATAAAATAGTGATTGGGTTGATAAAAAAGAAAGTGGGGAAGAAACCAAAGAATTGGCATAAAACATTGGACCAGATCATATGGGCATGTCGAACTTCTCCCAATGAAGCAACCAACAACACCCCTTATTGACTGACTTTTGGTCATGATGCAGTATTACCCGTGGAGATCTACATACAGTCAGTCAGGATTCAGAGACATCATGAAATCCCTTGTGAGATTTATTGGGACATGATGCTCGATGAGTTAGTGGATCTAGATGAGGAAAGACTTAAGGCTTTAGAACTCCTGAGAAGGCAAAAGAGGATAGTAGAAAAATCGTATAACAAGAAGGTTAAGGCTAGGACCTTTTTAGTTGGAGATTTAGTTTGGAGAGTGATTTTACCTATGGATCGAAAGGTTAGGTCTTTGGGCAAGTGGTCCCCAAAGTGGGAGGGCCCGTTCTAAATCACGAAGGTTTTCTTTAATGGAGCGTACGAAGTAGAAGAATTAAACGAAGATAGAAGAGGCTTAAAAGTGAATAGTAAGTATTTGAAAAAAATACAAACCTGCACTTCAAGAGGTGAAAATATCAACAGAATAATTTAAGACATCAAAATAAAGCCATAAATGGTATTCATACAAGGCCAAAATGGCTCAGTTTGTTACAACATTAAGTCAAAAACTATAGCTCACAAATGCCAGGAAAAGGAAAAGCATTACAGAAGGTTACAATAAACTAAAAAGGGAGATTTTCTTTCATCCTCAAGTATCTCGACTTCTGGAGTTCGAGGCACTTTTGACACAAGGTCTTGTTAAACCCCAGTTTGGTAACCTCTGCTTCCAATCGTCGAGTCTCTTCAACAAAAGTGATGGCGTGGTTGAGCTCTGTTGAGAGGCTGGAGTCATAGAAAGAAGATAGCTCTGCATTTCTCTTCTTAGCTTTCAATATCCTGTTTCGAAGCTTCTTGATCTTTCGCTCCCAAGAAAAGATGTTCTTTTCATTGGTGGAAATCTCCTGGTGATTCTTCTCCTTCTTCTCCTTCAACTATGCTATTTTACCTTCAGATTCAGCATCAACGGTCCAAGCAGCAGCCTCACTACCAGCTTTGGTCGAGATAGCTTTCTCAATTTGAGGTAGCAGCCTGAGGTCTCCATAGACTTGGTCGATCAGAGCACCAACTTCTAGGACGACGGTAGTGGATTCAGGAGAGATGGAGTGAATGTCCACTTGCTGAAGAAGATTCTTTAAAGAACTATGGGTAACTTGCTCCATTTTTAAAATGGATAAAAGATCCCCCCTGAATATTTTCCCTTTGACCTTTTCGAGGATGCTTTCTGTTGGTTTGCTCGAGGCTTGGTCCTTAGAAGTCGAAGTTCTAGGGGCCTTGCCAGAGGAACTGCCTCGTTGACCAAGAAGAATCTTGACATACCGTCGAGGATTGGTGAGTTTTAGGGCAATTAATTCTGCACTATTAAGACTTGTCTCACCTTTGGTGGGCACTATTTCGTCCTTTTTAGCCGCAACAACGGTTGGAGTAACAGTTACATCGACTGGGGCAGGTTCGTCGATTGGGTTTCCATCAAGCTTTTCCTCTTCACTTTGGCCATCATCAACTTGATCTTCTTCCATTTCATCACCAATATCCTCATCACTAGAACCGTCCAGTTCTGATTGATGCATGGTTTCATCCTCGACGACGTCTTTTCCCCCTGCTGCCTCAGTATCATCAACAACAATGGTTTGATCTAAAGGGGAGTTACTTGTGTTAGCCAGGGTTGTATCTTCCTTCATGCAAGTATCTTCTTCATCTGCTACCTCTAAAGTTTCTGGTGGATTATCTTCTTCATGATCAGACCTATCAGTTTGGGACTGCTGGGTAGTTGTTTTGGTAGGCGAAAGAGGAGTTATGGCAAATTCAGGTTTGTTAATTTCGCCAAGAGAACCCATACTAGAGCCCAAGTCAAATGTGGGATGATAAGTAGGATCACCTTGGCTATTTAAAAGGACGGCTGGAGAAGGAGATTTCGTCGAGGTAGGTTTTAAACCTCCAACACCAGCCTAGATGGAGAAGAACCAGACGTGAGAAATAAAGACAAGATATAAACAAAACAGGACTTCGAGAAGCACTTAGACACAAGGTATACCGTAGTGTCCTCATCAGTAGGACTTGGATTGTCTCTCTCGATAGGGACTATGGTTGGAATCGAGGCACCCTCAACATAAGCCTCAACATGATCACGGACAGGGGTGGTCAGCTTCAAAGTCTTGACCGTCGAAGGTACAGACGGGATGCCAACAATATTCATCCCTTAGCTGATCATCCGCCTCTTCTTCATTTGCAAATCTTCAGAAGGAGATTCATCATTATCCTCTGAGTCAATAATTATTTGGGCAGAAGCCCTTTTAAGTTTCTTTTGGGGTGTGGGTGGCTTGCGTGTTACCTAAGATATCAAGAAATATTAGAAACAACCTGGAGAGTCAAACTAACAAAGGCCTAGAAAGAATTACCTTATGGTTTTCGACCTTGGCCTCAGTTCATGGTGGAAGGGCACTCCTTTTAGGGGCAGCTACAAAACAAACCACGTTGCTACCAATTAGTAACAATAAAGTTCAGTTAAAAGAGTCCAGAATCGAAGGGGGATGACCTTCAAGAATTTCAGATTTGATGCGAACATCTTTGATACCGACATGAAGGTGCCCTTTGAAATTATCGAGCGTATGTTTAGTCGGAACCACCCACTGCTCTTTCAGTCTTGACTGCTGTCGAATTATTTTTATAGAATCTCCACAGATAAACCAATCTGGAAATGGAGGGGTAAGAGCCATTCCAAAATTAGCAGTTGGCAATCAAGGGACCTTAAGAGGAAACAAAGAAAAAGCTACCTCATACCGTTTCTCACGGGGAACGCATGAAGGGATTTTTAAATTCTCCATTTTCTTTGAAAATGTTTCCTTCAAGGTGACAACAGCCTCACAGATGGTTCGACTAACATCATTTGGTCGATAGGCAGTTTCAAAGTACTTCTGGAAGGCTTGAATCTCTTTGATATTCGTAGATGTACCTTTCTTGATCTTCTCCTGCATATCAACGAAATCTTGGTCAATCAAGCGAACAAAGCTTGAAACGTCAAGAAATTATAAGGTGTAGTGTCTGGACCACCAGTTGTAGAATTCTTGGGAGTAGAGGTAAGAAGGTTCAAAATGAATGGGTGTTAAGAGGGACTTGCGAGCGTGGCGAGCTAAGTGTGTCGAACATTCAACAGGGTTGAAGGCAGTGAGGGGAAGGATAACATGGGCCTTTTTATCATACAAGCATTTAGGCAAGGTCTGAGTCAAACCAAATTACTATGACACTAGGTTGGGTTTATAGGCCACCAAAGATGCTTGACCTCTGAGAAGGTTGAGTTTGTGAATCATTAGTCGAGGTGTCAGAAATCTCTCCCAGATAAGCTTCGACTCTTCTTCATGTTTTTTAAGCAAAGGAGGGAAAGGTCTGGTGAACCACTCAGGACCATACTTTCTCTCTGCAAATGAAGCCATCCTCAGAGTAAACTCATGACGTTTTGCGAACATATGAATGAAACCTGAAAGGCTAGCTCTGAGCATATGTCCTTTTTCACTTTGGGTAAGTTGAACCAGTCGTGTTCATACGACTCGTCTTTCTATAACAGTAGTAGACTCTTCGTCAACTTCTCCTTTATTAGGGAGGTTGGTTTCGAAAGTGGCATTGAGCCACGATTGAAGTAACCAGAAAAGGCCTGATAATAACAAGTTCTCGCGGCTTTCCTTGTCCTTCAACCTGCCAGCACCTTCGCTTAGGGATTCGTACAGACTGGCCAGGATCATCTCACTCAGACAAATGCCTCGATTCAGATGCAGTTGATTGGCTAATGTGAGGTACTTCCGCACCACCTGCAAAAACTTCGTACAAAAAACACAGCGAGACAACCACATGGCTAGAAAAGCTATATGTTCTTCATCATCGACTGTGGTTTTGTTTTTATTATGGTAGTGATTGATAAAATGGGTATAGGTGTGTTTGGTGTTGGAAAATCCTATGGTGTCCTGACAATCTACCTCAGGGTCATAAACCAATCCATGGGGCTTCAGCTATGTGATAACGGCTATGTTGAAGAGTGTTGGTGTCATCATCCCACATGGGAGATGAAAGGTATAGTGAGTACTATCCCAGAAGTATAATGAGGAAGCTAGCATGAGAGGGCAGTAAGTTGGGCTGACCTTCGACATCATGATTAAATCGTAGATGCCAGTTTCTTTCCAGTCGCTGGCCTTGACTTTCTCCATCTTCGTAAGCCAATTTAAGTAAAGATCAGAATCTTTGAAGTAGGGGGTGGCTCTGAATAACCTGGCTTCATCATTAAGGTATTTTAGGTCTACATTGTAGAGCCCTAAACTATCTGGGCCTTCAGCAGGAAGTTTGCTGGAATCTTTTTGCCCTAAGGGTTTGGTCTTACGGTAGGAAGGGAAAAAGTCACTAAGATTGGAATAATCGAGACCCAATGGAGACAACGGATCGGACATAGCCAAAGAGTAACCTGAATTATTACCTGGGATCCGTATATCTTCTCTTCTAGTAGGGGTTCGGGGATGAACTGTTGATTCTTCACTATTTTGAGTCCACTCAGTGTGGTGAAAGAAGGGAGGAGTGGTGCAGCTGATTGTCCTTTGATTTGTGACTTCTTCTTTTGAGCTTGGTTTCCAGCCATAGATGATTCCATTAATGAAGTTTGGGGAAGAAATGAGTTTTGGAGAGTTAGAAGATGTCTGAAATAATACGTGAGTATTTGCCGAAGAGTGGAAAAGTTAGAAATGATTTTTGAAGAGCTATTGGTAGGGTGTTTGGAGATTAAAAGTCTTTTCTTTCATCATTAATGGCTAGAGATAATGGGCCACGTGTTATCCCAAGATAATGAGAAGGGGCGGCGGTAGTTATTACATATACCCATGATTGTCTTAGGCCCTAAAAAGGATGATGATGGTCTGAAGATTTTTGTGAGTTCCAAGAAATCTGCCATAATGACCCATGACGTCAGGGACGTGCACGGGGATAGCGAAACAGTTTCCTGTTTTTCTTTTTCCTTTCTTTTCTTCTCTTGTCTTCCCAGATGCAGGTAGTCAATCACATTGATGCTTGTGTGAAGGTCGAAATGATGTCGTCGAATGGGACGCTGTCAAAAAATGGTTCTTTTTCTACATAAAGGTCGAAAAAGATATTTTTGGGGGGCAATTTGTTAGCTCACAAATTCGACGCCTCATATATATAGATTAAAATATTTAAATAAAAAAGTCTTTGAGAGGTAAAAAGGTTTCGAGCCTTGAGACCTTCGATTGGGAAGTCAAATGTTGTGGGACTTAGAGAGAATTTTGAACCTTGAAGAAGGTAGCCTTCGACTGAGATGCTGGCTGGAGATTAGTGAAGTTTTGAAGTTCAAATAATGGAGGGAGTAGTTATGCTTTCCTATGACTAAGAAGGACAAGTGGCGTTCGTTTGACAGAAGACTACATGCATTATGACACTTGTCGGAAGCTGATGGCTTTAGGAGGTTATTGGTAGTTATTTTTACTATTATAAATAGGAGTCTTAGACATAGAATTCAGTGTGTTGTAATTTACTATTTGTACAAGTCACTTCCAAAATTACTCAAAGTATCTGAGTGTAGAGAAACGAGTTCAAGGAGAATGTATGTTATGTAAACACACCATCTTTACTTTCAATGAAGTTTAATTTATGTGCTTAACTTTACAAAGTTTTCTTTTACTTTTTCTACAATCTACCCCCTTCTATGCATCTTTACTTTCTCTTTGTTCTGAGCTCTTTTCTAAGATCTTTACTTCTCCTCCTCTAAATCCCTTTGTTCTTTTCTTTTTAGTTGAACAAACACTTTTATGATTAAAGTCTTTTTATGAAAACACTGTCGAAGTGTATAACTTAGATAGATTAGTTCAAAACATAACTTTTAGCACATGTCCTAGGACCAATCTGATTGATCTTGTGAGTCACCAAAGTTAGATTTGGAAGATCAGCGGTTGTTTTCCATTTTTCAAGGGAAACAAAATGGCATGCCCAGCGGGACAGTGCTAAAGATTTTTGTTAGCTTTGCAAAATTTGCAAAATTACAGTTTTATTTGTCTTTCATAAAAAATTCGTTATATGTTATTAAGAAGTGGCGAAATCGCCGCTCTAAACGAAGAAAGACCAAGAAGAAAGAGTGTTATGTCGATACTTAATGTTCATATCACTTTTTTGAAATGATACTTTAATTGCACCTAATTGCAACTTCAACATGGTGTTGAGTGCATCCCTGCTTTCGTACATATCTCCTTACTAGTACTCAACATGCTTTTGAGTCTCCAATGAGAAGACTTAACCCTATAAAATAATATTAGAGATATATGTAAAAAAAATTGATTAATATTTTCGTAATAATACTGAACTCGTGTAAAAAATGTACTTGTTCATTGTCAGTTCCCTATGTGAGTGACTTAATTAGTCTATGCAACAACAAATTTCTCCTTATAGAGTGACAATCATGTTTTGTTAACTTAATCAACAAAGGAAAGGATATCAATACACACTAGCTCAAAATGTTGCTAGTGTTGCTCATACTTAAACATCCTATTTGAATACTTGTCCTTATTCCATAGTTTTATCGCACACTCTTGTCTATTAACCTCGAAAAACTCTTTGCACTTTACACCAACATTTTTTGCAATATGGAAAACACATAAGAGGTGGACAGAGGATGGGAAAACAACATCAATGCAATCCTTAAGGGCAAGTTCCTGATCAATCACATCACATTGGGAAACAACTTCTTAGATGTGAACAGTTTCTTAAGCTTCTCTAGTACCCATGTGAAATTTATCCCCCTTTCATGTTCCAAGTAAACAAAATCAACAAAGAATGTCAACTCAATTGACGTAACACCAACAATTTCAAGATGTGGTATCCTATACCTATTGGCTTTATATGGGTAGTCAAAGATTAAAACTAGAAGAAGTATATTCAAAAGATTCACTGAATCAGGCGTGTTCAGAATATATCACTCACAACATCTGAATCCTACATGATTTTTGTCTAACAAAAATAATCCTCATTATGACTCAAGCTCAACAAATGTTCATTTACGTGAATAAACCTATAGTAATAGATCGATATGTAATTCTTGCTCTATACACTTGCTTGACACTTGTCAGAATCTCAACATTCATATCTTTCATGCTCCCATTATGTACCTCGACGCCATGTTATACTTTGTCATGTCTTTCTGAAACTGTTTTTTTTATAGTTTTAGACGACCTAATATATCATGACTATCTAAATTCTAAACCAAAATGGACACTTAAACCTTCTAATACAAGTAATTTCCGACTTTCCTTTATTCTTGTAATTTTCTCCTATCTCACAACCAAGAATCAGTTTGTTGCTTCTGCCTCTTAGCCTATTTTTTTATAAGAACATATGATAACTTCAATAATACAATATTGCCTCCCAAGATATTATGTCTTAATAACACTTCTATCCAGAAGAAAGTATATACTAGTTATAACATAAAATAAATTACTTATAGACTTTCATAATTCAATTAAAAATTTAAATAGTTTAGATAAAACATGTAATTGAAACAAACATAAATACAATGGTTAAGAATAAGATAAAATTTTCTAGAACTTCATCCATCTCATATTCATTCATTTATGACACTTTATCAAAAGAAACAACATCAACAAGTTTATGAAAAAGGAAAAATAAATTCACACACACGGACATGCACATGCGCGCACACACAAACACACAGACATCAAATAATTATTTATATCTCTCCGATCTTTTGTTTTTAATCGACTTTTTGAGAGTAAAATACACACATATCAAATAATTATTTATAACAAACACATATCAAATAATTATTTATAACAAAAACACACACACTCTTGATTTGATGATTGGTATGATTTATAAAACATTGAAGTAAAATATATTAAATATTTTTAAATTTTTAAATTATTAAATAAATAATTAAACATAGTAAATTATATGTCATTAAGTCATGAATAAACAGTTATTCCGTTTAAAAATATAATATAGGGGTGTCATGTTTGGTAGTAGTATAGGATATAGATCTCTTAAATAATTATAGATAGATGAATTGTTGGGCCAATGAAATGTACCCGGTCCAACTAGTTTTCCCTTGTTTATGTCCTTCCGCGGTGGAAAATTGATAAAACCCTAATTTATAACTATAAATAATCGCCAAGTTTGTCTGTTTCATCAAAAGTGCAATTCAGCTGCCGATAACCTCATAGTTATCCTTCATTAATTTCTGTATTGATCTTTCTTTTGTTTTGTTTACTTTCAGTTTGAACTAGCATTCAGTTCTAGGATGAACACTTGAGCAGTTTTTTCAGGCAATTTATTTTTCAATACAGTAATTTCTATATTTCAATCTTAAATAAATTGTTGAAATTGATTATATGTTATTTAGTTAAATCGTAATTTAGAGGGAAAAGAAAAGCGAAGTGATGATAGAAATTCATTTGTCTGTCAATCCGCTGATATCCTTTGATGTATTTTATGAATCCCGACAGGTTCTGATCGCTTTTATGTTTCCCTCTCTTGCTTCATTTTTTATTTATTTCTTGAGTTATCTCATTTTGGTTGATTAAGTTTATCATTATTCATGGTTTTTGAATTTTTCTCATTAATAAAAACGGGCACGTGATGAATCTGAAATTGTGTAAATGGGTAATTTGCATCTGAATTTCATTGATGTTAATATCACCTTGGAGAACTGATGCCCTAAATTCATTGGATACTTTTTTTATCATAATTTTTTTGACATTGTTTTTGGTTTATAACAAGTTATTATCAAGGTTTTAACTAAATATAACAAATTATTGTCAAGGTTATAAATAACAGTTGTTCATTGTTTGTGATCGATTCCTTTGTTTCGTCTTTGTGTCGTGACCTTTATATTTATCAAGGTTATATTCATACTTTTAAGTGGATTTGAGTTTCTTAACACCTTTTTTCCTTGTAAGTGGTTATTATTCTCTTGACATACTGGTTGTTCTCTTAATATAACTGTCTCCCGGTTAAAAGAAAGAACAATATGGAAGAATTTGGAAGGTAGTTCTTTATAGTTTTGTAGTTTTAGGGTAGTTTGTTTATTTTATGTATTTTTTGTTTTAGTTTTATTTTTAACTGGTATAATATTGTGGATTTTGATTATTATTTGAGAATAAACTGTATACTTGAGCTTGAATAGATAAATTCAAAATTTGAGCTTGAGAAGTTTAATTCAAAATTTGGTCTATGAAATTCTTCTAAAATGTGAATATTTTGAACTCTTGGAATTTTATCTTGAATTGTCTCGGCTCTGTTTTTTCAGATAAAGGAAGACCTTTCAAATAAGAGCACATATAAAATTATGATATTCTTTGGTGACAAGCTATGTAATGTCATTCAAAGAAACTTTATCCTTTGATATTGGATTATTTTTATTCTCTTAAAAGTCCCGAATGTATCTGTCCTTTCTTCTAAGGTGCTTTACTTTCCAAGATTTTTGATATTGCTTTTAGACAACGTCTTGAGCCTTATTTATGAGGTCCCTCAAGTGATGAATTTCACTTTCCAAGTGTAGGTTTTGGATTCTCAAGACTTTATGGTTTTGCCTTTGGCAATATTCATGCTCATTGAGGATCCGGTAGAACTTTATACATCTCCCTCCAATTATGGGGGAGTCATCTTTCAGCTTCTATTAGAGGCTTGAGACTCCTTCAACAATCATTTGAAAGATTTGAGCTTCCGAACCTTTTTTACTTCTTCCACTCCTATATAGCTTGTTGCCAAACACTTTTCCAATAATCACCCTCTTCTAGATTGCATCTAGTTGTTTGTCTGCTTCCTACCATTCCTTTCAATTTCTGTCATCATTTTGTTTTAGTAAAGTTGCATTTCTCTTTGGTCAATGTCAAATTTTAGCTGGTTTCTTTTGTAAGAAACATGATTGACACATTGGAGCAACGCTTTTGTTTTTGTTTGCTCAATTTGAACAACAATTGCCATAAGCTCATTGACTTCTTCAAAAGAAATAGGACCTGGAACACGTGATTCTGAATGATACAAAAGGTCAATGATACAAAAGGTCAATGAAAGTACCTTCCGTATAAAAAAGTTATACTTTTTTCATTTGTTTATTGGAAGATTTTATGTCTTCTAGTTCATATTTTTTGCAAATCTTTTGTTTCATGTTTTTTTTATAATTTTTAATTTTTTTTGTAATATTCAAATTATAAAATATATTTATTCTATTTACTCTATTTTAAGTTAATTAATATATTTATTCTATTTATTTTATTTATTCTATAATTTGTTATATTTATTCTATTTATTTATTTAATCATAATTATTTCACTAATTTGATTTTTTATTAATTTATTATATTTATTTATTTAATAATACTTATTCCATTAATTTGATATTGTTTTTTTAATCAATAAAAATAAAAGTTGTTAACTAATTTATATATTGATTGTGTTTTTTAAAGAAATAAAATTAATAATTTAATAATATATTTATATGAAAAATAAAAATAAATATTATATTTAAATTATAATTCTATCATTTCTTCTATCAAAAATTTTCACCAAAAAATTATAATATATAACATTTTAATTATTTAAATAATAATTATTAACTTTTAAAGTATTAATAACTAATTAAATCATAAATAATAACATTAAAAACTTTCACCTCCACTTTTATGATTGTTTAATTAAATAAAAAACTTATAAAAAAAAAGAAACACCCCACGTTTTTAACTATTTAACTAAATAAAAAATATTTAAATAAAATTTTTTTAGAATAAGAATGACAAACTTCATGTTTTAAATAACTTTACAAAATAAGTAAATCTGATAAAAACCTTAACTGTTTTAAAATGACAATCTTTGTGTTTTTAATTGTTTAATTTAATTAAATAAAAAGTTAAAGAAAAAAATCCAATAAATGTATAACCCACTATAGCACCAAATTAATTATATATATTAATTTATTTTAATTTTTAATATTAAAAAAAATTATAAAAAAAACATGAAGTGGAAGACATACTTAAAGTCTTCCGGTAATAAATTAAAAAAAATTTATTTTAATTCTTTTGGTGAACAAATGAAAAAAATATGAATCAAATGATTTTCGGTAAACAACTGAAAGATATATATAAACCGAAAGACTTGCAAAAAGACTTTCGGTGAACAAACGAAAAAGAATATGAACCGGAAGATATACTTAAAGTCTTCCGATAAATAAACGAAAAAAATTATAACTTTTTATACGAGAGTATTTTGCTTCAAAAATTTTTAGTGTATGAGTATAATTGTAGGAGTTTGGGGTAAAATTTCCCAAGAATGGATAATCCTTAGGAGCATATATGGGTCATCGTGGTGTAGGATAAGCCCTTCTATTTCAATTTTTTTTACGGTAAGACATGTTTGTAGCGAAAGAAACATAAAAGAAAGAAACATAAAATACTGTTTTGTTATAATAAAATAATCTTAAAGGACCTAATGTATATTGTTGTCTAGATTGTTTAATGAGCAACACCAACTTTTGTGACCAATCCTGACTATTAATTGTTTTGACTATGTAATTATTATTGTATAGATGAGAAGTAAGTGAGCCTTGAGTATAAAAAAGGACTACAACATTACATTAATCCTTTCCTTTTAACATGACGCATATGCAAGGTATAACCTAATTGCCTTAAAACTAGTATAACATTGTAGTTAATGCACCCTTTGGAACCAATAAGATGGTCATTAGGAAAGTTTCCATATTGACCTTTCCTGACTATTCATCATTGTATAGGTGAAAAGACACAAAATAGATTTTTTTGTGAGAGACACAAACATTTGAGACCAATCCTGACTATTAATTGTTTTTACTATGTAATCATCATTGTATAGGTGAAAAGTAAGCCATGAGTTATGCAAAGGAATAAAATAAAGCATTAATCCTTTCCTTTTATCGTGACACATATGCAAGGTATAATATACTTTAGTAAGGTGAGCAAATATTAGGTCCTTTTCTTGATTCTTCACAGCCCACAACACATTAATGGTGGCAGAGACAATGAAATTGTCTAAGTTAGGGAAAATAACTAATTCAAAAATATGTAAGTTCAACACATCTCTAAAGAGTTTCCATTTCTTAGCATGTGGATATCCTTTAGCTATTATCTCTAAGTACCTTCTCTTGAGTCCATGGACAACCCTATATATTTTGTAATAAAGCATTAGATTAGAAATTGGTATATTCATAGTCATGGCCAGATCTTCTAGTCATGCTAGATCTTCAAGTTTTATGAATTGCCCAATTCCTTGATTAGAGTAGGGGCTAGCTCAAAGTCTTGAAGGTAAAATACCTTAATGTAGGGTCGTAGAACTGAGCGAGGGCAGTGATAGCCTATATTTCCACCGAAACTTTAAGATATCAAGAATTTTCCAATATTGGAGGAAGAAGTTCCTTTGAATGGTGTTGAGTAGCTTACCACTTAAGAACCTCAGACTTTTCATATAGATAATTTTGCCCTTATTTGGAAGGTCTTCCTTTTGTCTGAATTCATTTATCAAAATTGCTTATAACAAAATTTTAAACTCCCTTAAAAAAATAGGGATTACATGTTGAAATGGCCCTTTTTAATAGAAAGTTATGAAGGACAGGATGTTAATAGAACTACCTATTAGAGGTCTCCTACAAAAAGAGCTATAGGTTTTTCTACCCAACCCATCACGAAGTATGCTCTAGGGTTTTTTTGGCGGTTTAAAAACAAACATAATGTCACATAACTCACATGAAATTTTGTTATGATAGGGCCTAGCCCACTCATGATGAAATCCTAAAAGGTCTTCCTTAGGCAGATGCTTTGTATTGACGAAGTCTCAACGTTCAGGTTTTAGATGAGGTCTCTAGAGTCATTGATCAAATTCAAAATTTCGTCACGAAGATGGGTTAGCCAGCTCGCGATTAACACTTTAAACTAATCTACTTTAGGCAAAACTGTCGTAAAAAACTATTGGGATGTGCATCAAGCTTATTCTCAAACATTAATCAAAACCCATAATGTTATATAAGATAAAAATAGATAAGGAAAATAAAAATAAAGAATCAAATATATAAAATAAATAAAATAAAGAATAAAATAAGAAAACAAGCTAACAACCCTAAAATTATGGGATAATCTCTCTAATTGTTGTAAAAGAAAATAAGTGTATGAAGATGAAGACTCGTAGTCATTTGTAAATGATGCTAAAGAATTTTTTCAACATTGATTTGTAAAGTTAGAAGACGGTGTATGTTAGCGATAATGAAGGAAAGTTTTTACACAGATTGAATGAACACCATTCTCTTGTACATGAATGAAATAAACAATTTTTTGAGAAATTATGTATTACAATGGAGTATGATTTTGATTGATATAGCTACTGAAAATTAGAAGTGATTAGATATTTCCTGATGTTTAGTGACAACAACGTCCATGGGAACTATTAGCAAATTGGTTAGAGTAATAATCAATGGACAAATTTTTTTAATTAAATTGGTGGGGGAAGCCTTGGCAGACCCAATAATAATAACAGATAACAAGACAAAAAGAGAAGTGTTAAAGGATGGTCTTTAAAAGGTAATTACAAGATGATGAGTTATTTTAGTTACAAGAGGAAGAAGATGATTTGGAAGAGCAAGAGTTTGAAGACAATTATGAGAAAATGTCACATAATTAAGAATGATCACCAAAGAAGAAGAGTTGAATAAAAATACAGTTGGAACATGCTCAGTAAAAATGGAAAGTCCTAGGGCAACCACATCATTGTTGCCTATCTCAAACATCCTGAACTCTATGCTCTCATACATAATCCGCATAGTATTATGACAAATTGACAACACATCAATGACATGGTCATCCTTGGCCGACTCATTCTCCAGGATCTTCTAATGAGCATGCCTAGGTGGATGTCCAGAAGCGTCTGATGTCATGACAGGGTGTGAGACACTATAGAACCAAGTCTCCATATAAGACCACTGACTTGTGGTTGCCATACTCTGATACTTCCTTGGTACCAGATGACTCTCGTAGTACACCAGTATGTTATCAAGATGTTCGTGAATGATGCTATAAAGAACTTACACAAAGGGGGAACTTGGAATGATATGCATATATCCAAACCAACTCATGAATCGCTCTGGAAGATACATGCACATCAGATTCGTCCCGCATCTCAATCATCTAGAGTAAAATAAAATGGGTTCAAAGAGAACAACGTCCTAATGAGTGTTGTATGGTGTTCAATTGATGTCATTGTGCTGAGTCCGGTCAATATACATAAGGAACGACTGTACAACATCATCCCCTACACGCGAGCAATATAGGTAAGCATGTGGTCAATCTTCAATATACTTTAACACATGATCAAACCTGTTTATGTGGTGAAAGTGGGATAGGATCCATCATTGAAAATGAATAAGAAAAAATTATTAGTAACAAGTGTAAAAATAATAGTTTTAATATTAATAATGGCTATGGAAATTACCGTTAGCAGGGTGCAACAGCTTGTCATTTGCTTTGTCTTCCAAAGAGAACCTTCGCTCAGCTTGGAGTATAGGTACACCAAACAGGAGACCCCCTAGTTCCACTCGTTAATGGCCGGCAAGTCGATGAAATACTTAAGGTATGCCACAGCGATATAGATTGCACTTATATCCATAAAAATTGATGTGTCAACCAAGAATAGGAGGAAATACCTCAGAGCATCCTCCTTGTGGTAGGTAACCTATAGCTCATCCCTGTCGGCATTCTTGGCCAACTCCAAGTTTTCTCTAAGTAATTTTTTTTTTGCATGTGCACCTCTGGTGCTCTCACACTGCATCATGGCATCCATTGGACCATCTCCCAAATAAATGATCATTATCTCATGGGTTTCATCATGTTTGATTCTGGAATAATCAAGTAACCTCCCCTTGATGGGAAGGTGTAGAAGGCAAGCAACATCATCCAAGGTGATCGTCATCTTGTAACAGCCCAAATTTTCATTAATTAATTATTTGCATTAACTAATGGGTTAATGAGAATTCTTTAATTGATGGGTAATTAATTAAATGAATTAATAGACGTTGGAGAGAATTAGAAGAGAAAGACATATAAAAGGAGAGTGGAAAGAAAAGGGAAAGATAAAAACATAAAGGAAAGAATAGAGAAAGAAGGAGAAAGAGGAGAAAAAAGAAGAAGAAGAGGGAAGAACTTGGAATCATCAAGAACAACTCTCAAACTTTGGATTAATCAAGGTAAGGGTGTGAAATATCATTATCTTAACAATGTATATGAATATGTATGCTTGGGTTAGAGTATTGGATGTTTTTCTACAACATCCATTTTAGGGCATAAATGGATTAATCAGTAGAATCTGAGTTTTCACGGTGGAAAATGAGAATAAGTGGTAGTATTTAGTCGAGGGAATGTTAGACTAAGGTTACGGAACTTGTTCGGTGAGAATCAGTTGGTTTTGGAGAGTTTAGTGGGAGTCGGACAGTGAGAAATTCTGAGTTCGCAGACATTCGCTAGCGTGTTCGCTGAGCGAGCTGGTGGCGAACGTTCGCTAAGCGAGCTAGTAGCGAACGGTTCCAGACTTGGACAGAATGCATGTTGTGGTGTTCGCTGATAGCGAATGGGGGTAGTGAAGGTTCGCTAGGGGTTCGCTGAGCAAGCGAGGTAGCGAACAAAGTCAGAGACTTCTGTTTGCCTTCGCGAGCTTGTTCGCTAGGCGAACAAGTAGCGAATACCCGCTAGGAGCTCGCTAAGCGAGCAGTGTGGCGAACGTGACAGATTTTGTTTTCTTTAATGTTTCCATCCGAGGTCGGATTTCCGACTCAATTATGAATATTTTCCTTCGCTCGAGGCATCGATTATACCGAAATGTATTATACTGTGGGTAGCCTTATGGCGTGAATCCTAGATTGTTGAATTAATTGAATTATGGTCTTTTGACAAATGTTATACATTGTTTAATGTGATTAAAAATGTATTGAGGATGCATGAGAACATATGGTGTATATATGTGTGCATTGCTTGAAAATATATTGATGATATATGTGAATATGTTGTGTGTGTAATTGTTGTTATAATTCTTGAAGAGATGAATTATTTGAATGCATGAGATTAAGATGTCGGTCTTAAGTGCATTTGATTGTTGATTGCATATGCATCATTTAGTCAAGAGGCAATGCTTGCTAGTTTCGTGGAGACTAGTGACTTGTCCCAAGCCTAGAAGAGTGGGTTTGAAAGCTTAGAGGACGAACTTTTGGTGGTTATCGGTCTAGAAGAGTGGACCCGGTTTAATGTAAACCGAAAAAAGATAACAAGTGTTGGTACCACATAGCATGAGTTTGCATTGAGTTGTATTGAGTCACATCGCATGAATGTCATTGTTGTATGAAATATGCTTGTGTGTGGAAATCGTGGACTATGTAAAATTGCGTGTGTGCATGTTGTGATTGTGTAGTGAACTACAATGAATTGTGGTGAGAAAATGTGGAGTATGTACATTACGTATTGTGTATGCTTATTAGGGATGGCAAACAAACCCGGGCCCGCCCACACCTGCCCGGGCCCGCCCCGAAATTAACGGGAGAAATCCGATTTAATTGGGTGCGGGTGCGGGTGCGGGTGAAACCCGGTTCTTAACTACGGGTGCGGGTGTGGGTGCGGGTAGACACTGAGACCCGCCCGCCCCCGCCCCCGCCCCGCCCCGAATAATATATTTTATTTTGATTTCCTTATTTTATTCATTTTAATATTTATTTATTAATTATACTTAAATTAAGTTATTAATATTCTTATTGCAATTAAAATAATAAAATTAATCAAGTTAATATTTATTTATTAATTAAAATTTTAATTAAATAATTAATTAATTTATTAAAATAATCAATTTTTTTAATTAAATTACTAATTTTTATTATAATTAAAAAAATAATAATTTTTTGCGGGTGAGGGCGGGGCGGGTGCGCGTGCACCCGTTTTCTACTGGGGGCGGGTCTGAGTGGTAAATTTTCACCCCGATTGAATTTGGGGGCGGGGGCGGGTCTGTTACATGGAGGTGGGTGCGGGTGTGGGTATAGTTAAACCTGCCCCCGACCCGCCCCGTTGCCATCCCTAATGCTTATATAATTATATGCATTGATTATTATAATAATATTTCTCACCCTTTTGCTGTTTTATAATGCTCTATGAGGCATTGCAGATTAGGTTGCTGGAGGTTTCTTTTGGCGAAGTATAGTTTTATTCTTTTGAGTCGGTTGCTCTGATAATGTAACATCGGGTAGCTAGGCTTGTAGAGTATTCTTTTGTGATACATTGTATATGTATCAGCTGATGATGTTTTGTAAAACATGAATGATATGTGAACCAAACTTGATGTTGTGTATTTCTATGATATCATGTCTTAAGTAATTCAATGTTCTAGTCTTCCGCTTTAATCAAAATATTGATATGTGGGTTTTAAGCGATATGCTTTGTTTTTAGTTGAGATTTACCCCTTTTGTTACATATCTCTATGAGCAGGTGTTGTTTATGTTTTCGTTTTGTGGATAATGTGATGCGCCTCTTTTATACCATGTTATAATTATACTTTGATGAATTTTTATATATGTGAATAAGTGTTTATTTGCATTATTTTGGGGGTATAGAAGGGGGTGTTACATTAAGTGGTATCAGAGCAGGTCAGTCAGTTGGCCAAGTTGTTAACTTGTTTATTCCCTTTGTATATCTGATTGTGTGTGACACTATCGATATTGTTTGACCTTGTGAGTTCTGTTGTTGAGATACAGAACGATGGTGGCTGGTAGGAACGACGAGGCGATTGCGGAGGCTTTGACTAGGTTGGCTGGAGAGATCGAGCAAAACCCTCAAGCCAATTTGAATGTTAGGAATCATGCAGATGATGAATTCCGTGCTTTAGGAATGTTTCAAAGGAATAATCCGCCAGTGTTCAAAGGAACCCATGAGCCTGACAAAACACAAGTTTGGTTGAAGGCTATAGAAAAGATATTCCGAGTTATGAATTGTTCGGATGCTCAGAAGGTGCATTTTGGCACCCATATGCTTGAGGAGGAAGCGGAGGATTGGTGGGGTAATACTCGCCAAAGGTTTGAGGAGAATGAGATGGTGATTACTTGGGATCTTTTTTAAGAGATTCATTTCTGGAGAAGTATTTTCCAGAAGATGTGCATGGGAAGAAAGAAATCGAGTTCCTTGAGTTGAAGTAGGGTAACTCTACTGTGGCCGAGTATGCAGCAAGATTTGAAGAGTTGATTAAGTTCTGTCCCCACTACAACACCGTTAATGCTGAGAGATCTAAGTGTCTCAAATTTGTAAATGGTTTGAGGCCGGAGATCAAACAAGCTGTCGGATACCAGGAGATCAGGAGATTTTCTGAGTTGGTAAACAAGAGTAGGATTTATGACGAGGATAGTAGGGCTCGGTCTAGCCACTACAAGAATTTGGGTGATAAGAATGGAAAGGGTCAATTTCGAGGGAAACCTTACGTGACTCCTGCAGATAAAGGGAAACAAAGAGCTGATTATGGTAAGAAGCCAAGTGGGGGAGGAGCCTCTACTCTGGTAAGATGTTATAATTTTGGTGAAGCGGGACATCGTGCTCCTGAATGCAAAGGTGTTGGGTTGAAGTGTTTTAAGTGTGGCAAGCCAGGCCACAAAACTATAGAGTGCAGAAGCGGTGCAAATGTGACTTGCTACAATTGTGGTGAGCAAGGGCACATTAGTACCAAGTGTGATAAGCTGAAGAAGACGCAAGGGGGCGGAAAAGTGTTTGCTCTATCTGGATCGGAAACTGCTAGTGATGATCGATTGATCCGAGGTACGTGCTTCATTAATGGTGTACCTTTGATCGCTATAATTGATACTAGAGCTACGCATTCTTTTATTTCTTTGGATTGTGTTAAGAGATTAAGTCTTAAGTTGTCTGTTATGGGTGGCGGTATGGTTATTGACACTTCTGCTATGGGTTCGGTAACTACCCAGTATGTGCGCTTGAATTGTCCGTTGAGTATTTTTGGTTTTGGAGTTGACTTAGTGTGTCTTCACTTAGACCGAATTGATGTCATTCTTGGAATGAATTGGTTGAGGTTCAACCGTGTTTATATTAACTATTTTAACAAAACAATTATTTTCCCTGAATCTGACAAAGAAGGGGATTTGTTATGACGGCTAAGCAAGTGAAGGAGTCGGTGCAAGATGGTGCAAAGGTATGTTGTTGGCAACTTTGAGTATTGGTGAGAGTGAAGAAATTGCTGTTTTACCAATTGTTCGTTATTTTCCGGAAGTTTTCCCTGATGAGATAAGAGATTTACCGCCGGAACGGGAAGTGGAGTTTACGATCAATTTGGTTCCTGGAACTAGTCTGATATCAATGACTCTATATCGTATGTCCATGTTGGAATTGAAAGAGTTGAAGAGTCAAATTGAAGATCTGCTTGATAAGAGGTTTATTCGTCCAAGTGTGTCGCCATGGGGTGCACCAGTGCTATTGGTTAAGAAGAAAGAAAGTTGTATGAGACTCTGTGTGGATTACAGACAGTTGAATAAGGTGACTATCAAGAATAAGTATCCACTTCCGAGGATTGATGACTTGATGGATCAGTTGGTTGGTGCAAGTGTGTTCAGTAAGATAGATTTGAGATCCGGATATCATCAGATTCGCGTGAAGGCTAAGGATATTCCGAAAACTGCTTTTAGAACGAGGTATGGACACTATGAGTATTCTGTGATGCCATTCGGTGTGACTAATGCACCAGGTGTGTTTATGGAGTACATGAATATAATTTTTCATCCTTATTTTGACAAGTTTGTGGTTGTGTTCATTGACGAAATTCTAGTCTATTCGAAGAATGAAGAAGAGCATGTCGAGCATCTGAAGGTCGTGTTATCTGTGTTGAAAGAAAAGCAGCTGTATGCGAAACTTTCTAAGTGTGAGTTTTGGTTGAAGGAAGTGAGTTTCCTTGGGCATGTAATTTCAAGTAGAGGTATTGCGGTGGATTCGTCGAAAGTTGAAGCGGTATCGCATTGGGAGACTCTGAAATCAGTTTTTAAGATTAGAAGTTTTCTTGGGTTGGCCGGTTATTATCGGAAGTTCATTGAAGGATTTGCTAAGCTATCATCGCCGTTGACGCAGTTGACTCGGAAAGGTCAAGCTTTCGTTTGGGATGCCAAGTGTGAAGGAAGTTTCCAAGAGCTTAAGAGGAGATTGACGATGGCCCCTGTTTTGATTTTGCCCAACCCGGAAGAACCGTTTGTTGTGTATTGTGATGCTTCTTTAATGGGTCTGGGAGGTGTGTTGATGCAAAATAATCAAGTTGTAGCTTATGCTTCGAGGCAACTCAAAGTGCATGAGAAGAATTATCCGACGCATGACTTAGAGTTGGCCGCCGTTGTATTTGTGTTGAAACTTTGGAGGCATTATTTATTTGGTTCTAGATTTGAGGTGTTTAGTGATCATAAGAGTTTGAATTACCTCTTTGATCAGAAGGAATTGAATGCAAGACAGAGAAGATGGTTAAAATTTCTAAAGGATTATGACTTTGGTTTGAATTACCATCCCGGTAAAGCGAATGTGGTAGCAGATGCATTGAGTAGGAAATCATTGCATATGTCGATGATGATGGTGAAGGAGTTGGAATTAATTGAGCAGTTTCGTGATTTGAGTTTGGTGTGTGAAAGGACTTCTTATGGAGTGAAGTTTGGTATGCTGAAACTTACTAGTGGTGTTCTGGACGAGATCCGAGAAGGACAGAAATCGGATTTGAGCTTAGTTGATCGGTTGACTTTGATCAATCAAGGCCAAGGTGGTGATTTTCAGATTGATGAGAATAGTATTACGCGGTATCGTGATAGAGTTTGTATTCCTGACATTGTTGAGCTGAAGAAGAGTATTCTTGAGGAAGGGCATCGTAGTGGATTGAGTATTCATCCGGGTGCTGCTAAGATGTATCAGGATTTGAGGAAAATATTTTAGTGGCCTCGTATGAAGAAGGATATTGCAGAGTTTGTGTATTCTTGTTTGACTTGTCAAAAGTCGAAGATTGAACATCAGAAACCGTCAGGTTTGATGCAACCGTTGTTTATTCCTGAATGGAAATGGGATAGAATTTTTATGGATTTTGTGTCCGGTTTACCGAGGACGCAGAGTAATTTTGAAGCCATATGGGTTATTGTGGATAGATTGACCAAATCTGCTCATTTTATCCCTATGCGCATGGACTATCCATTGGAGAAATTGGCGAAGTTGTACATTGAGAGGATTGTCAGTTTGCATGGTATTCCGTCTAGCATTGTGTCAGATCGAGATCCAAGGTTCACTTCGAGATTTTGGGAGAGTCTGCAGAGTGCTTTGGGTACGAAGTTGCGTTTGAGTTCAACTTATCATCCTCAGACAGATGGTCATACGGAAAGAACGATTCAATCACTTGAAGATCTGTTGAGAGCTTGTGTATTGGAGAAGGGAGGAGCTTGGGATAGCTACTTGCCTTTGATTGAGTTTACTTACAACAATAGTTTTCATTCGAGCATCGGTATGACACCTTTTGAGGCCTTGTATGGTAGACGTTGCAGGATGCCATTATGTTGGTATGAGTCGGGAGAGAGTTCTGTAGTTGGACCCGAGTTAGTTCAAGATACTACCGACAAGATTAAGATGATCCAAGAGAAGATGAGGATTTCCCAGAGTCGTCAGAAGAGTTATCATGACAAGAGGAGGAAAGCAATCGAATTTCAAGAGGGAGATCATGTGTTTCTTCGAGTCACTCCTATGACTGGTGTTGGTAGGGCATTGAAGTCGCGTAAATTGACGACGCGTTTCATTGGTCCTTTTCATATTTTGCAGAGGGTAGGAGAGGTGGCCTATCATGTTGCTTTGCCGCCATCTCTAGCTAATCTTCATGATGTGTTCCATGTATCTCAATTGAGGAAATACATTCCGGATCCGTCTCATGTAGTCCAAGTAGATGATGTACAGGTGAGAGATAACCTGACTGTGGAGACATCACCTATGCGGATAGAGGATCGGAAGTCAAAGCAGCTTCGAGGCAAATAGATTGCTTTGGTGAAGGTCGCTTGGGGAGGACCGACTGGTGGGAATGTAACGTGGGAACTAGAGAGCCAGATGAGGAAATCTTATCCGGAGTTGTTCGAATCAAGTAACATTTTCGAGGACGAAAATTCCTAAAGTGGGGAAGAGTTGTAACAGCCTGATTTTTCATTAATTAATTATTTGCATTAATTAATGGGTTAATGAGAATTATTTAATTGATGGGTAACTAATTAAATGAATTAATAGATGTTGGAGAGAATTAGAAGAGAAAGACATATAAAAGGAGTGTGGAAAGAAAAGGGAAAGATAGAAACATAAAGGAAAGAATAGAGAAAGAAGGAGAAAGAGGAGAAAAGAGAAGAAGAGGAAAGAACTTGGAATCATCAAGAATAACTCTCAAGCTTTAGATTAATCAAGGTAAGGGTGTTAAATATCATTATCTTAACAATGTATATGAATATGTATGCTTGGGTTAGAGTATTGGATGTTTTTCTACAACTTCCATTTTAGAACATAAATGGATTAATCGGTAGAATCTGAGTTTTCACGGTGGAAAATGAGAATAAATGGTAGTATTTAGTCGAGGGAATGTTAGACTAAGGTTACGGAACTTGTTCGGTGAGAATCGGTTGGTTTTGGAGAGTTTGGTGGGAGTCGGACAGTGAGAAATTCTGAGTTCGCAAACATTCGCTAGCATGTTCGCTGAGCGAGCTGGTAGCGAAAGTTCGCTAAGCGAGCTAGTAGCGAACGGTCCCAGACTTGGACAGAATGCATGTTGTGGTGTTCGCTGGTAGCGAATGGGGGTAGCGAAGGTTCGCTAGGGGTTCGCTGAGCGAGCGAGGTAGTGAATGAAGTCAGAGACTTCTGTTTGCCATCGCGAGCTTGTTCGCTAGGCGAACAAGTAGCGAATACTCTCTAGGAGCTCACTAAGCGAGTAGGGTGGCGAACGTGACAGATTGTGTTTTCTTTAATGTTTCCATCCGAGGTCGGATTTCCGACTCAATTATGATTATTTTCCTTCGCTCGAGGCATCGATTATGCCGAGATGTATTATACTGTGGGTAGCCTTATGGCATGAATCCTAGATTGTTGAATTAATTGAATTATGGTCTTTTGACAAATGTTATACATTGTTTAATGTGATTAAAAATGTATTGAGGATGCATGAGAACATATGGTGTATATATGTGTGCATTGCTTGAAAATATATTGATGATATATGTGAATATGTTGTGTGTGCAATCGTTGTTATAATTCTTGAAGAGATGAATTATTTGAATGCATGAGATTAAGATATCGGTCTTAAGTGCATTTGATTGTTGATTGCATATGCATCATTTAGTCAAGAGGCAATGCTTGCTAGTTTCGTGGAGACTAGTAACTTGTCCCAAGCCTAGAAGAGTGGGTTTGAAAGCTTAGAGGACGGGATTTTGGTGGTTATCGGTCTAGAAGAGTGGACCCGGTTTAATGTAAATCGAAAAAAGATAACAAGTGTTGATACCACATAGCATGAGTTTGCATTGAGTTGTATTGAGTCACATCGCATGAATGTCATTGTTGTATGAAATATGCTTGTGTATGGAAATCGTGGACTATGTATAATTGCGTGTGTGCATGTTGTGATTGTGTAATGAACTACAATGAATTGTGGTGAGAAAATGTGGAGTATGTACATTACGTATTGTGTATGCTTATATAATTATATGCATTGATTATTATGATAATATTTCTCACCCTACTGCTGTTTTATAATGCTCTATGAGGCATTGCAGATTAGGTTGATGGAGGTTTCTTTTGGTGAAGTATAGTTTCATTCTTTTGAGTCGGTTGCTCTGATAATGTAACATCGGGTAGCTAGGCTTGTAGAGTATTCTTTTGTGATACATTGTATATGTATCAGCTGATGATGTTTTGTAAAACATGAATGATATGTGAACCAAACTTGATGTTGTGTATTTCTATGATATCATGTCTTAAGTAATTCAATGTTCTAGTCTTTCACTTTAATCAAAATATTGATATGTGGGTTTTAAGCGATATGCTTTGTTTTTAGTTGAGATTTACCCCTTTTGTTACATATCTCTATGAGCAGGTGTTGTTTATGTTTTCGTTTCGTGGATAATGTGATGCGCCTCTTTTATACCATGTTATAATTATACTCTGATGAATTTTTATATATGTGAATAAGTGTTTATTTGCATTATTTTGGGGGTATAGAAGGGGGTGTTACACATCTCGCCAATGGGGAAGTGGTAATATGATGTATCCTTATGCCATCTCTCAACAAAAGCCCATACATGCCATAGTGTAATACCCCAAATTTTACTCTTAGATTAGCCGATTTATGCCGCTTTACATCTCGATTTTGCATTACATATCAGTTAACTACTAACGGGTTACGTAGTCTTTTTTTTTGCAGGAATCACATCTGGTACACTTTAGCTGTTAAGGGGCAAAATGGTCGTTCGTTGTTTACTGACAGCTCATAAATCTGAATCATCGCCAGGAATCCATTGAGTAATTAGGGCCTCCATTTCCGAGTTCTTTATTTTCATTGAGGATGAACAGAAAGTTACGGTAATTTTTTGGTGATACGGTAATCAATTCAACGGGCTAAAACTCTGTTGTCAGCAGATTTCTGAGGCATTGTTTTATCATATGGGTTTGATTATGTTGAAATATCAATTTGGTTCGGCTCAAATCAGTGCAAGAATTCATTCTGCGGAGTTTGTTTTAACAGGCGCTTATTTTCTGTTTTGCTGTTATCTACCATTAAATTTTTCAAAAGAGAAGCAGTGGAGGTTTCGACCAGAGTCGAGAGTTACTATACCTGTTTGATTGTGATTTTTAGCCGAATGAGTTCAGGACGTTGGATTTAGTTATCAGAGGCACAAATTGAATTTTTGGTGCGGAGTATAGTTCTGTTTTGATGTTAATCGGATTTCTCTGTTTCTTTTCTGTTTACTTCGTTTAAGGCCAATACCGATTCTATCATCAGGCATGATTTAATTTGGGAAAATATTGGATTGGAATTGAAGGTTATATCAGTGGAGCAGCACGTGTTGGGATGACATAAGTTGATTCGAATATTTATTTTGTGGATTTATTTGTATTAAATTGACATGGTGAATTTAATCCGTTTTGTTAAGTTTAATCGATTAATTTTTAATCAGTTGAGTTATTCGGAGGTAATCAATCATGGAGATTTAATCGGATTGTATTATGAGAGCCATTCGATTTGTGATGAAATTACGAAAAGAAGAATCAGACAAGTTTGGATATAAATATTTGTGAGTTTCATTCATAATAATTTTTATTACAAATTACAGGAGAAATTACATTTGATTTTCACTTCCAACGTACTATTGTCTAAGTGCTCGATTCTTCATGATTCTTCACCCGACTTTTTCCTCGTACCTGCATAAAACAGACAAAAGCAGAAAACAACTATGATGTTAAAATTAGAGAAAAAGTGTTTTGATTGATCCAATACCCCCATTTATCCATCATTGGGTATGTCAGGAGGGCAACGGCAATGTCGAAGCCAGCTCCCGACTCGTATTCTCGATCCCAGCATAAACCATCAGTATCTGTTCTTATTTTTTCGGGGCGGCCAGAAGAAGAGAAAAAGAAGTGATTCTTTGAGAAAAATGATTATGTGGAAAAATTGTTTTTTTAAGCCAAACAAGTCACAAGGACAAATCCGGAAAGAAGAACAAATCACCATCAGATCCGAAGTCCAATCCAGAAAGCCAAGTCCAGATCCAATTTCCATCAAGTAAAAATTACATGAATCCAGAATCAAAATCCATTTTCATCAAGTAAATTATATGGATATCCATTTCCAGATCCACAACAGATCCAGATCCAACAAGCCATGAATAGGTCAAACGAACACCAACAAAAGCCCAGCAACATTCTTTTCGAAAAATCCCAGCAACCATAATCAAATTGAAAACTGAGTCAAATACCAACAAATTCTAGTGAACTTTCGGCAATAATCTAAGCCCAAAATCGCAAAACCGTGTTCATATATAAACCATCGAAGAAACAAGAAAGGGGGACCCTAACAAGGATAAACGGCGCAAGGGTTCAGAAACATTCAAATTTCATCATCACCCCTAAACGCACAACAAAAACAGCGTCATGAAGACGTCGAGAGGAGGTTCAGAAACCCCAAGGGATTCATCATCACCTTCGTTAACAGAAAGAAGAGGAGGAACTGGCGACTATCGGCGGCGGCGGAACCCGTGAGGCTTCAAACGCCATCTACAACCGCGAAAGCCTCAGAACCTCCGTTCATCATCGGTGATGTTTCGTCCAACAAGCATCACCATAAAAAGCAAAAGCGTAAGATTTCATCCTGATAAGGTGTTTGTCTCTGAGTTTTTTGTGTGTTTCAGGAAGCGGAAGAAGAAAGGTAGAGGGAAATGTGACATGCAAGGTGAAAGAAGGAAGTGGGAAGCTTCGAAGGAAGCTCATCAATGGCTTCCGGCGCTGGTACCACAACGAAGGAGAAGAAGGGCAACAAGCAAGATTCTAAAGTGTGTGCAGAAGGAAACGACACCCCTTTCCTATCTGCTTGTTCTTATTTATTTATACTGTTATATTTTTTCTTTTTATTATTTTGACATTTTGTTTGTTATATAGTTTAATTTACGGTTCATTTATGTCATAAGGATTAAGGGTTATTTAGATAAAACATGTAAGGATTTAGATTAATCTTTTTGAAAATAAAAAAAAATCAATTCTTTTATTAAGATCAAAGCCTTCGTAGTAATTGAAGATTAAAGTTTAAAGCAAAAAGTGAAGGTCATGATTGTTAAAATTTAGTTTGAATTTATATTTCAAATTTAGCAAAAATCATAAAAAATATTTGTTAGCTTATAACCTAGTTAGTAACATGTTTAAAATATGTCATAATTAAAAGTTTTTCCATATTCCCGGTGACTAGTGAAATTTTTAAATTGAATTTTCTTTTAAATAAGGTTCTTTTACTAATAGAAGTTCAAATTTAAAAATAGTTTTAAATAAAAAGTTCAAAAATAAAAGTCCTTGATTTAGCCGTTTCAGTTTCATCTAACCCCCCATGAGTTTGTCTATTTCAGCTTATTGCCGTTTCATTTATTCGTACTGTTTTGGTTTCATGGAATATGCGAGGCCATGATCGCGGTTTTTATTTTTGCATTGGTTTTAGGGGTTTGTAATTTACGCGAGTGGTCATATTGCTTTCAGTTACTATTTCATTTACTGTTTCTTTATTTTTGTATTTTTATGCCTACCGTTGTAATAATTTGTTGCCTGCATGTGTTACCGTTTAAGCATTATGAAGGAATAGGTCTAGCAGTTTGACCGCCGAGTCAATAGTCCTTACCCTTGAATGTTTCCAAAACCCTAATAGCCTAGGTGTCCCGCTGTAGACAAAAACGCCCTTTACCCTAGCGTTAGATCAAAGAATCGCCGTACTCTGTTTTAGGGTTTCCCGCCGTGGAATCCCTAATTTAACCCTAATTTCAATTCAATAAATTCAACATAGAGACAGGAGTTTCAAGATTCCACGTAAGCATGTCCTTAAGATACGTTTATTCCCCATTGAAACCTTGACCACCGTCAATATGTTTCTAACCTCCCTTTCGAGGGGAACTACGATTACTCTGATTCCATTCCCTATCCAGGATATGTAGGCACAAGATGCGAATCTTGCCGAGTAAACTTAGGACTAACCCTTAGGTCTTTTAGGTCACTCTATCCCTTAGCTCAGTATATATATTTCAAACAAATAATAAAAATAAAAAGGCATACAAATAAACAAAAGGTTCCTGTAGAGTACTACAGAAGTTTAGGGTGCTAGTACCTTCCTTAAGCTTAACCAACCCCTTACCTAGGTCTCTCCCCGCACTATGTTTACGATGCAAAAATAGGTTTTCCCTCTTTTGACCTTTTCCTTCGGATAAATCAAAGTCGGTTGTAAATTAAGAATGGTGATTCAAACTAATTAATAGTTTGGTATCCTATTTCCACCGCAACACATAGCTAATGGTCTTGTACTGGGAGCAACACATGCTTGCGAGACCATAGTATTGGAGGTCACTCTGGAACCAATGATCCCTAGGCTGATAAAGCTTCAGAATCTTTCTGTTGTGGTTAATAGACTTCAAACAATTGCGCTCATGTTAAAATAACAAAATATCAGTCGCATGACAAATGTTTAAAACATATAAGATAATGAATATACACACAAGAGAATGTTAGCAAATCTACACGAGCATGAATAAGATAAAATACATGTACACAAATAATTTGCTTATCTAATTCGATCAAACAGATCTATTACGAGGAGAGAGAATGACTCTCTAATTCAATATACTTTAAAAGTTGCTACAAGTGATTACAAATGAGTTACAAGAAAATATTCTTCTAAGTTCTTAAGAATAAACCCTACTTTCTACCCAAGATGTCTAGAAATGTTTCCTAATCCCTTTAGATAATTCCAATGTTATTCCAAATTCCAAAAACAACAAATCCTAGAAATTTCAACCCTTGTCATTCTAAGTTTCTTTTACTAGGATTACCACATCTTCCCTCTTTCTTTTATGCTAAACAAGTGAAAGATAATTATATTTATAACTATCATAACTCTAGATATCCAATTCAGGCCTAAAACACGACCCATAATTAAAATGACATGTGGAACGAATGAATTCGGCCTAAGACCCAACTACCTCTTAGGTCTTCTCCGCCCTTCATACCCAGTTGTCGGAGTTTTAAATTCGCCACTAGCCGACCTTTGGTTACTATTGAGTTCACGCAGAACACTATCATCGACTATGAGCCTCATTAGACTACTTCCTATAATTTTTAACACTCATTGTTCAACTCTAGTGTAATAGCCTAGATCGTCAAACATACTTTTCGACAACAAATTTTTTATGAGTTCGAAAACATACCTCACATTGTGTAGAAGGAAATCACAACCATTAAACTTTTTAAATCTGACAGGACCAATACCATTATCTTTGCAAGCCTTACTGTCTTTGAGTCAAACGACTCCAGATTCTTCTAGCTTAAAAGTGTCAACGTATCCCATCTAGGGGTGGAAAAACTAGTTGCCCGGCCCGACCCGTCCCGCCTTAAGCCCCCCAAAAAAGGGGCGGGGCAGATAAGTCCGCCAAGTGAAATTGGCTTTAAAAATCTAACTCGTCCCGCCAAGGTGGCGGGTTGGCGAACGACGGATTTGTCCGCCTATTTATTTATTTTTTATTTTTTAATAGATTAATAGGCTTATTTTTACAATTTAGTTATATTTTTCACTTATTTTTTAGAATAATTTTTTATAAAGTATCTTTTTAACGAATTTCACTTATAAAAGTATTGCATATATTCACAAATAAATATATAAATAAAATCAGCAACAAGTATTTTAAAATTAAAGTTCAAGTATTAACTATCAACCAACCAAAAAAATGATTTGAGTGCTTCATAATTAGGTTGGCGAGACAACCCACCCTTTTATTTTGGCGGGCTTAAAGTAAGGCGGACTGAACGGGTATGCGGGCAAAAATCCCAAGGCAACCCGTTATTCTTTGGCGGGTGTGAGGGTCGAACTAGCGTGTCATATCCTGTTTTTCCATCCCTAATCCTATCCTTATGCACATGTAATTAGAACATCCTATGTGCATGACCCATCTCTTTTTCAATCTCCATACTTGATATCACTAATACATTATCACTCTCGTAATCATCATCACTCATCACTCGATGAAACTTCAATTTGAACAAAATCTTTATTGTGCTTCTTATCAGGACAATTATTTTGTAAGTGAACAATTTTATAAAAAATAAAGCATTTCAACCTTAAATTATCAAAACCCTTTTATTAAAATTCCTAATCAAGTATTCTTCACTATTATTAACCTTTAAATCTTTCATCATTAAAAGCTCATTATATCTCAAAGTTGTCTCGACTTCATTTACAATAATAATGCATTTTTTTTTACCGTAAATAATAGCATTTTTGAAATGCTCAAAAAGAATAATGAGTTTAACAGAGCAAAATTTTGTTTTTCTAAGTTTCTTTTACTAGGATTATTACCTCTTCTCTCTCTTAACTCGACCATTGTCACCACTTTCTCTCTTAACTCGACCTCCACCGCTGCTGGATTTTTGTTGTTAGCCGACCGACCTCCACCGTTGTCTTTGCCGGACCTCCACCGTGGTCAACTCCACTGTTTCACCGCACCATCGATGCCACATCTATTTTTTGGCCATAACGAACTATGTTTTTTTTTTCTCTTTCATCGTTTAAGATTTTGAGACATACATACTTCTACTCACAAAAAATGCTTCCTTTTCATAACTAAAGTTAACTGGTGTGGGGGTGTTTCTTTAACATGGTAAAACGTTGCCAAAAGAAAAGGCAACACTTGGGAGCACCATGCTTCAAAACCATTGCATATAGAAAATGCTACC